>CAIGQV010014432.1:13886724-13924321 GCA_903798115.1 Danio jaintianensis | reverse complement strand
GTTTCCCCCACAAGTCCAAAGACATGCGGTATAGGTGAATTGGGTAAGCTAAAATTGTCCGTAGTGTATGTGTGTGAATGAGTGTGTATGAATGTTTCCCAGTGATGGGTTGCAGCTGGAAGGGCATCCGCTGCGTAAAAACATATGCTGGATAAGTTGGCGGTTCATCCCGCTGTGGCGACCCCAGATTAATAAAGGGACTAAGCCGAAAAGAAAATGAATGAATAAATTATTATTATTATTATTATTATTATTATTATTATTATTATTATTATTATTTATACACATATTAGTGCTGTCAAAATGATTAATTGCGATTAATCACATCCAAAATAAAAGTTCATATTTAAAAAATATGTGTGCGTACTGTGTACATTTTTGTGTATATAAACATATGCATGACCATATTTTTAAAAAATCTTGTTTATGTTTATACATATATATATTTATATTTATACAAAATACAAATAATATGCAAACAGAAATATATATGTAAATATATTTCTTTTGTATATTTTTGTATTGTAGGTGGGCAACATGGTGGCTCAGTGGTTAGCACTGTCACCTCACAACAAGAAGGTCGCTGGTTCCAGTCCCGGCTGGGTCAGTTGGCATTTCTGTGTGGAGTTTGCATGTTCTCCCCGTGTTGGCGTGGGTTTCCTCCGGGTGCTCCGGTTTCTCCCATAGTCCGAAGACATGCGGTATAGGTGACTAGAATAAATTAAATTGGCCGTAGTGTATGTGTGTGAATGAGTGTGTATGGATGTTTTCCCAGTACTGGGTTGCAGCTGGAAGACCATCCACTGTGTAAAATAAGAAATTAAAACTTTTATTTTGCAAGCACACACTAAATTCAGATCAAACGTGACAGTAAAATATGAATGAGACAATGGCTGCTGAAAATTCACAAGTACGAAACATTAAGAAAAAAATATACTTTTGTACAGTAGTGTATATACTTTGTTTGATGTGCTTCCTTTAATTACCCCCAAAATATATTTTCAGATACTCAAGACACTCTTAAATGGACTAAATTCACTGTATTAGGTACAAAATATTGCATCTAAAAACAAATTAAGAATTAAGATTTATAAGGAATTACATTATTTAGGTTAAAAGGTGGGCTTGTGTTACAGCATAATTATTTAAAAGAAATGCAACATTGATATTTTTATAAAATGCAAAGAAGTTTGCAGTTTTAATTGTGGCTTAAATGTCCAAACACCTTTTTTGAGTCCCAGGGATCCATGTACTTCTGTATGCTTGGTGCTAATGAAAATGACACAGAGAAAAGCAGCCCTTGTCACAATAAATGTTATAACCAATCCATATAGCATTACTGTAAGCTCTAGCAAAGGTCATTTACCAGAAATAGATATCATGTCACCAGTATGGGGCTCTAAATCATACTTAGACATTTATTCAATTTTAATTGTGCCGTAAATGTCCATGTGTTAACTAAAAATATAATTTATTTGCATTTACTTTACAGAAATTAACAGCACCACAACTTCCAGAACAATTTACAGTATAAGAAAAAAAAATGAAATTATCACAAACTGTATATATATATTTATATATATGTTGTGATGGTAATGAATTATAATATATTTAATTATTAAAGCTTTAATTGTGGTACATTTCTCTAACATAAATGCAAGTTTTTGAACATTTTGATATTCACATATAATGCAAAAAGTGTCCAAATTATTATATATATATTTTTATTTCCAAGGCTCCATGTATCTCTTGTTGAAAACCTTGGTGTTAAAAAAGAACAAAAAGAAAAGCAGCCTGCCGAATTAGCTGTTCAATCCAGTTCATACAGTATTACAGTAATCTTGAGCAAAGGTCATTTAGCAGAGAATGTCATGTCATAGAGCGCATATGGCTGGAGGAGAGCTTGCTTTCAACATTCAGTGGGAGAAAAGCAGCCAATGAAATAGCCTGACTAAATTAATCTTTCTGTCTTTGACAAGAAATGTCTAGGTATAAAGCAAGAGTTCTTAGGCCATGTCCACATGTACATGGGTATTTTTGTAAACTGAGTTTTTCCTCTTTTGTTTTAAAAAAATCTCATCCACAATAAAAACAATTTTAAAAAACACTGTTCACTTGAAAACATTAGCACTGTCAAGAGCGTGCCAACGTAAAAAGCTAACCGTAAAGTAATGTTAGTCAATCAGAAGCCTCAAAACAGGGTTATTATTGGTTCTGGTTAACTATCAACATTATATGTTCTGAAAATAATTGGGATAATTGTCTTTGTATCAGAATATGTTACAAGCCCCATAAGCATAGTTATTAGCAGAAGTATTTGGGTTATGTTGGCCACTGCACAGACCACATCTTGTAAAACAATGGAGATTGTTACACATAATCTGACATCACACAAAGGAAATGATGGCACTAACAAACCCAAAACTCTGGTTTCGCAGGCTACACAAGTACACAGATCACCACATTTTTGAAAATCATCACCCTGACAGGAGTTTTTAAGAAGTTTTGGTTTCAGTGACCCCATACTGTGTTTGAATGTAGATGAACGGCAAAAAAACTGTGGTTTTAAAAATACCCATGTTCATGTGGTCAGGGCCTCAACGTCCAAACTCAAAGGCTCAATTATCTGAAAGGCCATACAAAATGAGTGCCTTTTGCATTTAAAAATACATGAATTATGAATGAAAAAGTGACAAATGGGGCTTCATTTAAATATCAGCCAATTTAATGAACAAAATCACAACCTGGGCTAGGTCCAAAGTAACATGGTGCAAAATACAGATGTGGAAATGTTGTTTTGAGCTGTGCTGGAGCAAAATTAACATATACCTCTCTATCCAATCATCTTTGAAAAGATGTATTTCTTTACTTAACATCAGCATCACACAGGAAAACTTTTGTAAGTAAACGGAAAAAAAATATTGCCTTCAGTTCCATTTCAAACATTCAAACGACACTGTAAAAAATGCTAGGTTCCACACACCTGATTTGTGTTGGGAAAAAACATGAAGAAACTAAGCTAACATTCATTTTTACAAATTTAAGTGAACTGAACATAAAACAATTAAGTTGTTGCAAAAAAAAAAAAAAAAAAAAACTCAAGAATTGTGTTGTTTCCTCTCATTTTAAATAAGTAGTTTGAATAAACAGCAAACATCATTTTCGAGTTTAAAATGCATTTATCAAAATAGTAAATCCACTCTTTAATTCCCTTACACACAATTATTGCTTCTGAAATATGAAATGGATGTGGGTCCGGGTTAAACTCTCGGTTCTGGTCTGGATCCGAAATGGAATTTGGACTTTGAGAAGCACTGGTATAAAATATTGACCTAATGTTTACAATCCCATTATGAATCCCATGGTGCATTTGATATATCAACACTAGAGGATTCAGTGCACTTCAAAAGCATTTTTTTCATTACTATATGAAGACCTCATTGCATTCTTAGATAGCAAAGTCATCTGTTTGACCCTTTGGCTAATAAACAGCTCTCCGCGTCTCGTCGTGCCAATTTTTACTCATGCTTCAATAATCAACAGAACAAAACAGAGCGACATGAAGAAAACTCATAATAATTTTCCTGAAGTTCTGGGAATGAAGGGATATAATTATCTTAATTGATCACGTAAAGCTCCTCCATTGCAATTCATGTAGCAAACTGTGCTTTTGGAAACAAGTAAAGCAACCTTTCATTACTCACCCTCTGGATCACCACCAAAGCTTAAACGGGCTCTAAACGGATAATTCGGATTCCTTGGGATTTAGAAAATACAATGTCTAATTGCTAATGCTGTTCTTACTTTCTTGATAGCTTAAAAAGGGGTCACAGAATCAATCAGCCCCATTGATTCCCTTGCTTTTAAGTTATATAAGGATCTGGTGAAGTAGGTCAATGCTACCAGTTTCCAACATTCTTCAAAATATCAATTTTTTTAATTCAGTAGAAGAAAGAAGTGGAGGGCGGGTAACTGATGACATAATTTTCATTTTTGGATGAACTAAACAAACAACAACAAAAAAATCTATCTCCAGATGACTGGCTTACCTTATAATGACGCTGAAATGTTCACATCCTTCTGGAGATGCTAAGCAAGAGGCACGCAAAGAAAGTGCAGCTCGTGATTCAAGTGCATGCGTTTTCCAAAAATAAACTGTCGATCAGTGTCATGTCAAAATAGATTATCTGCTGGTTTATTCACAGTTCAAAAGTGTACTTCACTCTGACAAGCAAAACACTATAGAGGAAAAATAAATCTGTTTCAAGGACTTTCATATTTTTTTTAAAATTGTCTGTATACCTTCAAACTCCACATTTGCACTACTGCTGTAACATAAGGATTTGTTTTAGATTTAAATTATTAAAAATACTCTTGCTATACAGTATTTGCTAAAAAAATAAACATACAATCGTATGAAACAATTATCAAAATTTATAGCAATGATTCAGTCTGATTACCTTGAAATGATTAAAATGACTTCAAACACATATACATAAACGGAGCTGGACAGACAGCATGCACTACTAATAAAATAGTAATAAAATTATATAAATAGCATTTAATTTTGGGGTTATTTTTAATTTAACCATTTAAACAGAGACCAGAATAAATGAAAACAGAAAAAAGAAATCTAGAAAAAACTCAAGTAGTGGAAAGAATGAACAAATTAATTAGTTAGAATAATACTGAATTATACTCTTAACCATTGGGTTTGTCTACATTTAACCAACAATTGAGTGGAAACAGCCAAATGTGTCATTGTATCCATTTCTTAATTATCCAAATAAATGTATAAATCAGAATAAATAAAAATAATGCACTGAACAAAAACTTTTTATTATTATTATTTCAACTGTATTTGAAAAAAAAAAATGCTTTGGACTGAATCAATTGTATTTTATTGCGTAAATTGCATTTTTTTGTATGTTTCCAAAATTTCAAAGGAAAAAATAGGGTCCAGAATTCTCATTTCTAGGCAAATTGTATCTCTACAAAGTCAAGTTTCATGCTCTTCAGTCAACAGTAAAGTGTAGCGTACAGAAAGTCAATGTGACACTGATCTCGAGTCCCACAGAAAGCAAGAGCAAGTCAGAGAGGTATTGAGTCTGAAAGAAGTAGAGTGTATCAACGGAGAAAGTACTGTAAGCCCCAATCCAAGTGCTTATCTCATTGATTTACAGTGTGTGAAGAGGAGGATAGAGGCCTATAAATAGAGCTGCAGGCCTTTCCCTTGGGCCATCAGTTCTGTCTGTTTCTTCACCTCCCATTCCAGATGACCTCAGTTTTCTCCATTTAATTATTCAGTAAGTAAAGCTGGAGCCCAGGTGGACTGAACCCCACCTCTCCTCTGCTTCGCCAGCCTTAAGGCCACGCTGGCAGCCCACGGTTGCAGGTTAAAGCATGTTGGGCTTTGCTGGACGCCAGTTGACACTCACACTGGGACCAGGTTTTCAAACATGAACAACCATAATAAATGGTGCACAACACTATTTTAAGTGTTTAATGTCTTGTGTGCAAGTTTGAGTATTCAATCTACACAGGGTAAAATATTATACAGTTACTTTTTGTTGATATACTAAAAACCAATACTGTGGACAAATAACATCCATAAATTGTTATACTAACATGTTATCTATTCAGACTTTATTTCATTTTAAAGTTAGAGATTAATATGATTTGTAATGCTTTAATAGGGTGGCTGGACTGATTTGACCAAAGATACAATAAAATTGTAATATTGTGAAATATAATGATTTGAATTAACTTTTCTATTGTATTTTATTTATTTACTTTTTTATTTTTTAAGCTGATCAACATCAATGTTATGGCTGTGCTGAAAAAATGCTTTTCTGCAAACATTCATTCATTTTCTTTTGGGCTTAGTCCCTTTATTAATCTGGGGTCGCCACAGCGGAATGAACCGCCAACTTATCCAGCATGTTTTTTTACGCAGCGGATGCCCTTCCAGCTGCAACCCATCACTGGGAAACACCCATACACTTCCATTCACACACATACACTATGGACAATTTTAGCCTACCCAATTCACCTGTCTGCATGTCTTTGGACTTGTGGGGGAAACCGGAGCACCCGGAGGAAACCCACGCGAACACGGGGAGGACATGCAAACTCCACACAGAAATGCCAACTGACCCAGCCGAGGCTCGAACCAGCGACCTTCTTGCTATGAGGTGACTGCACTACCCACTGCGCCACAGCACCACCCCTTTCTGGAAACAATCACGTTGAAATATTTTGATATATTATTTCAGCAGGCACTTTTATCCAAAGTCCCTTGCAAATGAGGAACACAAGAAATCCAAGTTTTGGATATTATTTCAAATACAGGCTAGAACAAGAGAGCCTAAAGAAAAAGCAAAGGACTTATTAAAAGTCCATAATGCAGTTTACATTAATAAAAATTTTTGGAACGTGTCTGCAAAAATTAAATTTAATTAATTAATATGATTAATTAATTAATTAATCATCTTGATCCCAATGTTTTTAATGGTAGTGTAGGACAATCACATTTAAAAGTTAAAATGAAATAATTAAATAAAAGACAAAATTACATTCTGTTTGGTTTGTTTTTTTGTTGGAAATTTCTTCATAAACAACACCATAAAGTCAAAGGTCTTTCTTAAGCAGAGGCAAAATTGAAAAAAATATATAATAATTCAACTGTCCTGAAATATTTATTGGCTGAAAAGTAAGTAAAATTCTTTTCAGATGTAATTTTTGACTCTCAGAGATGATAAAAATTTGCTGTTTTCTCATCCGTGCCCTGAATAGTTTGAGAACGATGTCCTTATTTACCCTAAGAGGTTAATAATCGCTTAAAACATCATTTATTTAAAAAAAAAAGACTAGTTGGAAATTTACTTCCATATCTTCAGAAGCAATTTCAAATTGGATGCTCGATGATTTGCGCCACTATTAACTGCATTAAAGCTCAGCGCAGTACTCACATATATTAATATGCTGAGTTTATGATATCATCCAAGCCCAGATGTTTATGCTAAATGCTTGTCTTACCACAGTTGTATGATAAATGTCTCCATGCAGTATCAATTAATCTCTCTCTTTAAAATAGAAAAAGCTAAACTTAAAAAAAAAAAGCTGCTATGACATGTACAAAAACAGTTAAGCTGGCCACTGAAAGTCAAACTCTCAGCGTAAACACCACAGAACTGCATTTGCACAATAATCACCAACACGTTCTGCTTTACTGACTCGTGTTTACCTTTGTGTTTTTATTTTGGAGCGAATGAGTGTATTTAAAACGCTATAACATTGTCCATTCTGGCTTCTCTAGACATTATCTTTCACACTGACAATCTGTTCCAGTCGACAGATCAAACAGCCATCGGCATGTGTGCCAGGAACTGAGAGAAACCTGCCAGCCAATGAAACAAGTCTATTTTACCCAGTCATGCTCATCTCAGCCAAAACACAACTTTCTCTTCATGCACTCTGCACTCTGCTAAAACCCATGCTGAACATTCGGGATTTAATGCATTTCCAGTTTTATGTTGTTTTTTTCTTTTATCCAGCCATTGAAAAATGGAGGTTGATGTTTTTCCTTGTATCAATCAAGCCAGTAAGATAGTGGAACAAAACAATGTCTCAGGTGTATTGCAGTGCATACTAATAATCAAGCATAATGCTAAATATATAATAATTTAAAACAATCTATACACAAAATCTAACATATAATGTACATAAGTTTGTAAATTATAGACATTATAGACAGCATTCAGTCTATGTTTAAACCCCCCTCTCTTCCTGCCTCTTCCTTATTAAAGGCTAATAATAATAAAAATAAATAAATAAATAAATAATAATAATAATGAATACATAAAAAGGCCTTTAAATTGGCCTTTTTTGATCAACAATTCTCTAAATCAATGACTCCCACTTCCTAACCCCCCACCACTTCATTTGAAAACTTGAAAATTATATATTTTTTCTTCAGCAAAATAAAAAGTATGTAATAAAATGTATACCATGACTCAACACTCAACATCCTAATGACACAAATAATATTACATGTAAATATGAATTTGAAAATTGTAAATTTGAAACAGTAATATCAGGGTGTTCATAGCTATTGTACTGTACTTAAATTGAGAGAAGCACTAACATACAATTCTGGCCATTACAGTTCCAATAATAATAATCCATTAATAATTGTAACATTATGACTGATTGATACACACACATAGATACAATACATGCATCTAATATGAACTAATACCAAAAATTATATAAAATGATAAAATAATCCTATAAATACTTGTATGATATTTATATAATTAGTTTAGGTTAGTAAATAATGACACAAATTTCATTTTAAGAAACCTCTTCCATTCCTCAACGAGAGACACATTTACAGTGAATATGAAGCTTTGACGTGTTACGAAATTATGTCTGGCAACCAGTGAGCATCTTGAGGGGCTTTTCAAAGCTAAAGTCCATGTTGAGAAGCACACATTTGGCCACGCTGCTCCAATACATCAGCGAACGACTTCCAGCTCAATCTGTTTTCAGACCATGAGCTCAGCAAGTGACTGGGGATGTCTGATAGCTCCTGTATATGAGTGTGTGAACCATCCTTCTTCACAAGCACTGGAACTATCTAGGATTTTTTACTCAGATGAACCTCATTCAAACAGTTTTACAGTCTCGCAAGCTATTTAAGCTTCAAGACTGACCTTCTCCAGGGTTCAGACTCACCAACATCATCCCCGACCTTTGCAACTTCATTAATAATGCTTTACTTCCACACTCCGAATTACAATAGGGTTTTCAGAGCTTTCAGTCAGTGCTAATCTACTCTAATTTTACACCCGCTGATGTAGTTTGACCTAGAAGGTGTTTTTTTGCATCTCACACTGCGAAGGAATCAGCACTATATTTGTTGTATCGTCTAGACTTCTTATACACTTGCATGCAGGTCCAAGGCAGGGTTGTTATACTTTCCATTTATTATTTGTTAGATGAAAACATTTTAAAACCTCAAAAATACTAAACAAAATCCATACAAATTTGAAACAAGCAATGAAATAAAAAAAATGCACAAACTAACACTTTTTTATTTAGTGTTTTTATTTGGTTTACTTGAAAATATTTAGACGTATTAAAAAAACTCATGGGCGACAAGGTGGCTCAGTGGGTAGTGCTGTCGCCTCACAGCAAGAAGGTCGCTGATTCGAGTCCCGGCTGGATCAGTTGGTATTTCTGTGTTTGCATGTTCTCCCTGTGTTGGCGTGGGTTTCCTCTGGGTGCTCTGGTTTCCCCCACAGTCCAAAGACATGTGCTATAGGTGAATTGAATAAACTAAATTGGCCGTAGTGTATGTGTGTGCATGTGAGAGTGTATGGGTGTTTCCCAGTAATGGGTTGCAGCTGGAAGGGCATCCGCTGTGTAAAACATATACTGGATAAGTTGGCAGTTCATTTCACTGTGGCGACCCCTGATAAATAAAGGGACTAAGCCGAAGGAAAATGTATGAATGAATGCATGAAAAACTCATAACATTGACAACCAAAACACTTAAAGTGATAGTTCTTCCCAAAAAATTTGAATTCTTCCATCATTAACTCGCTCTTGACTTTTTACAAACCAGTTTGAGTTTTTTGTTCTGTTGAACATAAAAGAAGATAGTATAAAGAATGTTGAGAGTCTGTAACCATTGACTTCCACAGTAGGAAAATCAACATTTCAACTTCAATATATGTTATTTTGTGTCTGGTTTGGAACAAGTGAAGGGTGAGTAAATGATGATAAAAGTTTTATTTTTGGGTGACCTAACCCTTTAACCTTAAACCTTTACTAAGCTTAAATTGACTTTATGAACTAATTCCCATTTTACTTGCCAATGTGTGATTTGCCTGTAACAAACAAGACCTCTCCTGACTTACTAACTGGTCCAAAAAAAACTAACTTTTTTTCTCTCGAAAAAATCCAAAAAAGAGATTTATGTGCATGATGTTTATTACTTCAAATATAAATATACTCGTACATAGCCAGAATAGAGAACGGGAATATGTCGTAACCGCGTAATGCATTCTGGGTATTTAGTACAAGGAGGCCTGATTCCCATTGATCTCTATTGATTTATTGTATCATATATACATTCATCAGCAATAAACTGTAAGTGCTCGCACTACAAATAATGAAGAAAATCATCTCTGGAAGAGCGTTTATAAAGGTATATACACAATATTATTCTTAGTGTTTGTGAGATGTTTTTCTATTACTATAAAACGGTTGTTTTTTCTGTTTACGTTGTGCACTCACACGTTTGTCCAAAACATGGCCAACCGCAACTCGCCGTGATGTAGATTCCTGAGCTCTATAACATAGTCTGTAGTCTCAAATACACTTTTAAAAAGCACACACACACACACACACACACACAAACACAAACACAATGACACACACACACACACGCACGCACGCACACACCTTCCTTTAATCTTTTAATAAAGCACCATACATGCATCTCTACAGCTGACAGAGCCACAGTCACCACAGCAACACATTTGTAAGACATGCTGAAATAAAGACATCATTAATTCAATATGTTGGTAATAGACCACCATACAGTCCACATCAGTTAAATACATCTCATCCTTATCATATAGTGCCTTTCAAAATAAAAAGGTAAGTGTAATCTATTCAAATAAGTGACCTTCCATGTGGTCTTAAATTCAGCTAAACTAACCAGGACTTTCATTCATGAATCACTGAACATCTATGATGCATTCAAACATTCCAGGGACAGAAACAGAGAGAAAAAAATGTACACACATATTAAAGACAACAAAACTTAACACTGTCAGTGGCTTGCAAAGATGACAAATCACACCTTTGTACCAAACTAAAGCCCAGAGAAGAGCCCAGAGAAGAGCAATGAAAAAGACAACAATGACTGACTAATTATTTAATTAACATTGAAGGCCAATCAATCAATCAATCAATCAATCAATCAATCAATCAATCAATCAAGCAGTATTGTGCAAATAAATACTGTGCTTTATTGTGCTGCCTAATTTTTGGAGGCACTTTTTCCAGGGTTCTTTGATGGATGGAATTTATTTGCGAAACACATGCATGCATGCTAAATGAATAAAGTAATTTCCAAATTCAGCATCTTTATGCGTTCCAATTTTTTTCAAAACATTTTTTACATCTTAAACCTGTACCGGGTCTAGAGTGACTTCATCAATGTATTCCTTTAAATCTGTAAATAACTGCAGTGGGCTAATTGCATTATATATGGCACCATTTGAAGTCTTCAAATCATTTTTTTTTTCCAGATAGGTATCATTTTGACATTTATGTTACTATAATCTATTTACATTTTAATTTACACAACTCCCACCCCCTCCCCCCAAAAGAAATCCCCTAAAAAAGGGTATTCCAGTAGTGTAATAACAATATCTCTTGCATACTACATGGTAGAAGTATCTCATTTCCAGTGCCTGCTGTCATCTTCTAGTATTAAACAAATCTGTTTGCAGTTTTCTAGATAACACAGGCCCTGAGTTACACACTTTCAAAAAGAGGTTTTAGAACAAAAATAAAAAGCGCCTATACTGATTTAGTCATATCATATGACAGAGAATATATATAAAACAGTATTTATCAGACTAGTATATATGGTACCATTTGAAAGCTTTCTATAGATAGGCATCACTTTGACATTTATGTTACCTCCTTAAATGTACCTGGTTTGAACCCAGCATAAGAAGATTTACATGAGAACAAGGAAACAATGATGTTTAAGGCTCATGGTATGTAATTTTCATGCACTGAACTCTTATTATTCAGCTATGCCTTGGTACTGTATATCCAAAATTCTATGGCACATTTAATGAAAAAAAATATATATATATATTTGAATTTACTTGAATTTATTAGCCCCATTCAATTTATTTATTGTGCTTCACTTTATATTTTTAAGCAAACTGGCCCTTTTTAGATACCAAAATTCACCAAGAGTCTTTCTCCCCTCTTCTGAGTCATTCATGCTCATTTTCATAAGGGAGCACACCGTAACACAGACATAAGGTGCAATGTCAACAGTCTCCAGGCATGACTGTTATGGGAGGTTCGGTCATGACCTCTGTCAGTTTCCAAATAGTGAAAGACGCCGCCGCAGAATAGTGATGAGGCAAAAAACAGCCAGCCATAAGGAACCCGATGAAGCCCAACAAACCACACAGCAACAACCACATGTGACAACTTCTGAATGTCAAACGAGACATGAAAGTCAACGTTTTGCTGTCATCTAGATAAAACACAAATCAAACAAGATGCAGCAGATCAGCTGCTCCATATCTCTCCAGTTTTGCTTGTTTATCTCTCTTCACTTTTCACACCCAGAAAAGCCTTAAGGAATGAAAAGTCTGTGACTACATCGCTGGCCTGCTGCCAACGCTTTATTTCTCCTGATGAGGTGGAAATGGCCCCTGATTAAACCGTTATTTTCATCGTGCCAGGGTTAGCACTTAATAGAACAATTCAAAGCACTGTAGCAATTAAAATGAAACAATAGCCCTGGAGCCATTTTTCATGATGGACTTTGCTGTGTAATTATGGCCTGAGGTTGTTGGTCTACTATAACACACAGCGCACACTCACATGCACTGCTATCTCGATGTTACAGCATCATTGTTTCGCCCATCACAAGTCATAACGCAAGGTCAACTGATACAAAGTCTCTTAATGAAGGGGGTTGTGTTTTGAACATTAAAACAAAAAAAACAAATCATGAGCTGTTTATTAGCAGAATAGAGGGAGTACTTGCCTGAAAGTTAATTACAAAAGTATGACCTCTATAGTAGCGGTCAGGGTAGACTAATCTCTCGCTACTCATAAAACATCAGATTTGGTCAACTCTGACCTGTAAAATTTGCATTGCGAAAGGTTGTGTGCCAAAATAATTCACAGAAAGATCTCAAATGCTAAAAAGTTTATTGTGAGGACACTAATAGTGTGCGCTATTTATCATCTATGATGACGTACATATTGTTATCATTAAGTATATCATATTTTAAATAAAAACATCTTCAAAAGTATTCACTGCTGAAGGCTATAGAGCAGTGTTTCCCAACCCTGCTCCTGGAGGCACACCAAGAGTACATATTTTGGATGTCTCCCTTATCTGACCCATTAGCTTCTGGTTTTGGAGTCTCTTCTTATGTTCTGATGAGTTGATTCAGGGGTGTTTGATTAGGAAGAGGTTAAAAATGTGTACTGTTGGTGTGCCTTCAGGAACAGGGTTGGGAAACACTGCTATAGAGAATGGGAACATGTCATCACAGTGCAATGCATTCAGGGAATTTGACCTCTATAGGTTTATTGCATCACATATACATTGACTTGCAATAAACTGAAGGCGTTCACACCACAAATAAAGAATAAAATCATATATGGAAATGTCTTGCAGCAGCTCACTGGTACCCTGTCACTTACGGATAAGTTTGTTCATTTTTTTTTTATCCACAAGATCCTCTGTTATGTAATAAAATTGCAATACAATACAATACAATAAAATGCAATACAATACAATACAATACAATACATGATGCAAGGACATGACTCAAATTCTAGTTCCTTAGTGACATCTTTGAATTAGCAACAGCTTTCGGCAAACAATAAATCCAGTCTGAAAAAAGCTAATTAACTTCTTCACAAAAAAAGGGTTTTAATGACACACCGTGGTTGTTTTCATTTTTTATTTACACACTTATGCCATTGAACTGTTGTATAAATGGAATATCACACCTGTAGCATTATGTATATCAGCATTGCTGTGATTACGTATGCACTATGCTGATACTGTATATACAGCCATATCGCAGAACTATAGTAATAATCTGATTTGCCAGCAAAACTAATTAATGTTGTGCTTTATACTGTTCATAATGTGTATACCAGCCCTCTATTAAAAGTCTGCTAAAATTTATTTTCAACTGGCTTGTTCAGAAGAATGTAATGGAGGATGAAGTTCTGAGCTGGAACAGATGGCAGCTCAGTGTCCCACAGGAAGAGAAAAGCCTCACCTCAGAGACACAGTGGCAACAGCATGACCACAGTTTCCCTTTCCACTTAGCAAATCTGCCCAGCACACAAACCTGACAGTTACAAAATCATTAACAGAGTAATATCTCCTCTGTTCCCAGTCCAACTAATATACAGCCCCTGAGAAATAAGTCACCACCGATGGCTAGGATTTAAACATAATTAAAAGAACGGTTCTCCCAAAAATGAAAATGAACTCATTTGTTAACACTTAAGTAGTTTATTGGCTTTTATTTTTTCTTCTGAACACAAGATAAGATATTTTGACCAATGCTGGAAATCGGTAGGCATTGACGTCCATAGTACAGTATTTGTTTGGATGTTCCTGTAGCAGTAGGCATTGACTTTCTATAGTAGTTGTTTGGACGTCAATGAGTGTGTTAACCTGATTATGCTTATTAAATGAAAAATGCATGTAATTATGTTAATGTGTTTTCCCATAAGGTCATTAAATGTCTAAAGCATATACCAATGGTCACAGCTAGTTTTTGCCCCTTATGCCATTTACCTTTATTTTGACCAGCATGTAAATATAGACCAGAATCAGGACGTGGACGCACGTGGGGTGCTGTTTTTGCACATTTCAGTGTTTACGAACAGATTACATAAAAAAAAAACCACGATTAATATTGACAAACTATACATCAGTCTAAAGCTACAACCCTCAAGCAGCCATTGTAGCTAGTTGTATTTCAATGGGAAGCTTATAAAGAATGTATTTGCTAAATTTGTGCAAGTTGTACAGAAAACGCTTATTAGATATGGAGTACATATCATCGTAATTACAAGACACACATGCATTCATTGCTGTACATCAGGGTTTACTTTGAAAGGTAGGAGTCCACTGAACAACATCCCATTGAACACATTTAGTCCACCAACACAATAGTGTTAAATTATGAATGGTTATACATTTGTTTATGTCACCATTTCATCCGGAGACCTATTGTTTACATTGTTTACTATGTTACTTATGAAAAATGGCGTCTTTGTAGTAAAACTTATGTGTGATATTATGTGTGACAGATCCTTACTGTGAAATTAAAGGAATGCTTCACAAAAATATATAAATAAATAAATCATATATTATTTTACAATTTAAAAAAATCTTCTAGAGTTAAACAATTGAGTTTTACAATTTTTTTTTAATCCATTCAGCCGATCTCCGGTCTGGCAGGAGCACATTTAGCTTAGCTTAGCATAGATCATTGAATCAGATTAGACCATTAGCATCTCAAAAAAATTATCAAATAGTTTTGATAAGTTTCCTATTTAAAGCTTGACTCTTCTGTAGTTGCATCATGTTGCAAAATGAAAAGTTGCTATTTAGGCTGATATGGCTATAAGACCTACACTCCCATTCCATAAAATAAGCCTAATATCCAACATTCTTCAAAACATTTTCTTTTGTGATGAACTGAAGATTAAACTTAAACAGGTTTGAAACAAGAAGAGGGTGAGTAAATTTCATTTTTGGCTGAACTATCCCTAGTTCACCCCAAAAGCTGTATAGATTAAAGAAAAAGAGGAAGAATTAATTGATTAAACACACAGAAGTCCTGGTACCAGAATTACATTTGCTCATTCCCTGCACTGAAGTCCATCTAAACAAACAGATGATTAATTAGTGAATTTGCCAACACTTCTGCAAATAGTTTTGATCCAGGTTCCACTAATGGACAATATAATTATTAATGCGTACAACCAGTGCTATTTAACAAAACCCGGAATGCCTTGGCCTTATCTGCGCCGTGTGTAATGGCACAATTAATTTGTTATGTTAGGAGGACTTTGTGTTTATTGCAACACAACAGGAGAATAATTATGTCCCTGTGCATAATAATCACGCCTTTTGTTCCTGTATTAAACACGAGCCAAAGCGTTGCACAAGTTCTCTGTGTGTATAAATGAAGATTGCAAGTTTTTTTTTTTTTCGCTGTAATCGGGCAGGTGGTACCAGTTAGTAAAGTGTATCTGCATGTAAACTGCCCGCTTTTTTCTGTTTGACTACAGATAATGCTTTCATTGTCACCGTGGCACATGCAGGGCTGGTAAAGGGCACCTAAAGGTCACCTGTGCCGGTGACTCTTGTGAACAACAGCATCTTTTCCTACGCAGTGTTGAGCAAGAAACCATGGGGGATTATCGGGACGTGTCCAAATGGCAGCATATTAATGATGGCGATAATAAACAGAAAAGACGAAGGCAGGTCTGTGTTCTTTCTCTGCCTTGGCACTGGCACTGTGATTTTCTTTTGTCTCTCTTATCTAGTTTTCTCCAGCAAATACTTTTTAATGTCATGTCCCGGGGGAGTGAATATTGCCTTTTTCCTTTACCTTCTCTGCTCTTTAGAAAGAGGAAAACACTGAATGGTTAGCACCAAACCCTGAAGTAAAAAAAAAAGAGAACGGTGAGACCTATAGTTTGCTTTTTACATGCAAGTAAGCTTTTTAAGAATATGTCTGGTTTGTGAATAAGTGATTTTAAAAAAAAAAGCTGTTTTTAAGGTTATAAAAAAAATTCCATTCTTTTATTTAATGCAATAGCAACAAACAAAACATGATATTTGGTTTGACCATTTATCCATATATGGCAATTTCATTGACATTGATTATAATTAACATTATAATATAACACTCCAGGTTTTTTTTAGGATAAGTATTTCAATGAGTGCCCTATAAAGGGTTAATTTAAAAGTTTTTAATTGTGGTATTTGTTGGTTAGATATTAATAATGATGATAATAATAATAATATTTAAATAAATAATAAATAATAATAACATTTTTAATTATATATAATATTTATTATTATTATTATTATTATTATTATTATTAGTAGTAGTAGTAGTAGTAATAGCAGCAGTAGTAGCAGTAGTAGTATAAAAACAATAACATAATAATATGATATAAATAATATATAATAATATGATATACATGTAATATAATAATATGTTATATATGTAATATAATAATGATACATAACATATAGACAACTGGAGTACTGGAATGACTATATAACTAAGTAAAACATATAGTAAATTAAATTAATATAAATGACGTTAGGGCGGCACTGTGGCTCAGTGATTAGCACTGTTGCCTCACAGCAAGAAGGTTGCTGGTTCGAGTCCCGGCTGGGCCAGTTGGCATTTCTGTGTGGAGTTTGCATGTTCTCCCCGTGTTCGCGTAGGTTTCCTTTGGGTGCTCCGATTTCCCCCACAGTCCAAAGACATGCGCTATAAGTGAATTGAATAAACTAAATTGACCTTGGTGTATGAGTGTGAATGTGAGCGTGTATGGGTGTTTCCCAGTAATGGGTTGCGGCTGGAAGGGCATCCGCTGCGTAAAACAAATGCTGGAATAGTTGGCGGTTCATTCTGCTGTGGTGACCCCTGATAAATAAGGGAATAAGCCGAAGGAAAATTAATAAATAAATGACTTTTTACAATGATAAAAAAAAGGTTTTTGTTTTAAAATGAGGTAAAATTGCAGTCTTTGCTTACTGATGATCAAATAATTGCCGTCCTGGTGGTGAGCATAAAGAGCATAAAAAGTACAATCCCCAAACTTTTGAAGGATGTAATGGTTTTGGGGTGACACATTTTCCCCACATATACTCTTCCACATAAAGTACACAAACTCTAGTCAGGAGTTTCCTACAGTTATGATAAGATTAAAGGACTAAAAAGACTAAACCTGACCGAACATGGATCCAGGCAGTGTCTCTCAGCCCTCTGGCTCTTTCTGAACAAGTCAAGTTTGGAAGATTTTTGATTTTTGATTTCCCTGTGCCCCACTTTTTGCTTCTCATTCCATCAGGTTCCTGCACTGCTGAGAATGAGAAAAAAACTAACTTTCTAGACCTTTTGCTAGTTGTTGTCCATAAAATAAAATTAGAAAAAAGTCCTTATATGTCAGACCACTATACATTTCCTACTTATCAGTCCTCATTGAGACTTTAATTAAGTGTGGAATTATAAATAACGACATCATTCAGTTTCTTATGAAAAAATAACCAATTTTCTGCTCTGGATGAAGAGCTAATGAAAGAATCAGAATAGACTATATGTTCATGTGCATTCTGCTAACATACAGTCTGCAGCTGCATGATGCCAGCAGTGTATGTTGTCAGTCTAAAAGTAATTTGCAGTTCCTCTACCTCTCTCACACTCATAAACACACACGCACATATACACACACATCATGTTTGCATCAGGGCTGGTGAGAATGGCTTTTTACAGGAAACCTCTGCTTGCGCATCAATAATACAGAAGGACTCATACAGCACTAGTGCTTTTCAAAATACCAAGAGAAAGGAAACTGAGCAGTGAGAAAGCCAAAAAAAAAAAAAAAAAAGGAACTAAAATAGAAACTCCTCTCGCTCTCCTAAGAAAGACGCAGTACATCACAAATGCAACACAGCACCAGTAACAAGTCTACTATGTAGAAAAAGCCATAATTATAAAGATGTATATGAGATGAAGATATCAAAAATATTATTGTTTCCAAACTATGTATTACACTTGATTGTGTTTTGAGATCACATTGAGTTATAATACTTGCAAGGAGCTTAAAAATAAGACTATATTCATAAATAATCCAGACCTAAAATACTGTAGTCTGCACAGCATTGTGTTTTAGTTTCAATCTTTCTGAAAATTCTGCACTGAATAAATAATACTTCTTCGTAAACGAATACTGTACAATGACATAGTTATTGTAAAAGAAAAAATCCACTTTTACTTAATGTTGGGATCAGAATGAAGGCAATCCAAAGACACAGTGTCTTGTTATCATTTGGTTACTAGAGCATGAATCAGTGGGTGGAGCTAAACAGACAGTGATGCAGAAGTGGGTGTTGTTCTGAGGAGGCGGAGTTTAGCAACACTATGTGATGTTTTATAAACAAATTTCCGGAGGAGCATGCGCAGATGTTTCAACAATTCTAATGCATCATTGACAATCATTCTATTATGCAATTAGCAATATACCAAACCCCCATAAATACCAAACTCGTCCTGCCTCCATTATCTCACGACTTTAGCAACCCTCCACCACCACAACACCTCACCTCTTAAACAATATCTACTTAGGGGGAGCATTCTGGGACCAGGCTAGACACTTCACTCTGACCCCAACGTCTCTCACTTTCCCAACAAGGGGAATAACATGAGTTGGGGTGTCTTTTCCGAGCTCAGAGCCCTCTCCCTGGACAGCATGCCAGATATGCTTTATTCTTTCAAACATCTTTAATTGTGAACTTCTGAATACCTAATAAAATGTCACATTCCACAACATGTCATCTTGACAGATTGGCTTCAATATAGACTGACAAGAACGTTTTGAGTTCTGAAACTTTTAATCTCTTACATGTAACAAAATCAAGTCTCTACACCAATCATATTTATCCGGGCCCTGACCTGGCTGATGCTACACTGTTGAAAAAAGAAAAGAAAAGGAAGAGGAGAAACACCAACAACATCACACTACTGGAGACTTACGTGAAGGGGTAAATCACACCTAAAAATCGGTTATATCTTCTGCACAGACACACAATATAGAATACACTTTCTACAGCACCTATGAATGTTGACAGCCTGTGTGGGACATTTTGGATGAGGTGGTGGATGAGGAGAACCCCCCCATTGTGTGAAGAGCTTTGGGTGTCTAGAAAAGCGATATATAAACGTAACAAATTATTATTATTATTATTATTTTTAAATAAAGTATACTTTTAAGATCGGCTGTAAGAATACTTTGATCTTAATGCAATGCAAGCTCAAAGCAGGCATATATTAAAGGTGCCATATAGAACAGAGTAAGCTACTGTAGTTATACTCTACAAAAGGAACCGCAGAGTTTTGATTGGCATCCTTCAATAAAATAAAATACAGTAAGAGATGAGTGATAAGACACGATGCATAAGTGTGCAATAAACACTTACTTTACATTTGGCAGTTTATGTTTGTTGCTCATTACAAACATAAATGGCAAATTCCACAATAAACATGTTAAACGTTCGCATGGGTTTCCTCCGGGTGCTCCGGTTTCACCCACAGTCCAATGACATGCACTATAGGTGAATTGGGTAAGCTAAATTGTCCGTAGTGTATGTGTGTGAATGGGAGTGTATGGGTGTTTCCCAGTGATGGGTTGCAGCTGGAAAGGCATCCGCTGCGTAAAACATATGCTGGCTAATTTGGTGGTTCATTACGGTGTGGCGACCCCAGATTAATAAAGGGACTAAGCCGAAAAGAAAATGAATGAAGGAATGAAACATGTTAAACTAACTAAAGATACAGTTAAAAAGATGTTATGACTCTTCAGCGTGGCGCTAAATACATTTATAATCTGTCTTTGCCAATTTTTGTATTGTAACGAAAAGCTGAGATTAGATGCTCCATGTCTGATTGAATTACCTAAGAGCTTTATAATTCTAATGTCTTTTTTCCAACATAGGCTCATTCTGAAAACGTAGCCCTATATGCGTTTCTGGAGATCGCGAATTATATAGCCAGAAGTACGTATGGCTGCATTTTTTTTTTTTTAAACGAACGCTACGGGGCGGTATGACGCCATTCCTTTTCGTACTTACCAGCTGACTGCTTACCTCTGTGTGGAAGACTTTCCCGCTGTTACCAGTTTGTCCAGTTAGCTCGCCATGTACGTCAAAAGACTTGAGATGCAGAGAGGAGTTGACCACGATGGCGGGGTTCGAGTCCGGTGAGAAACGGTTACAGAAAGTGGGTAAGACAAAAACAGAATCCAAAAAATAAAAATAAACAAGTAAATAACAGGGTGAGAATGTGGTAAAATCGGAAAATCTGGCGAGGGCTTTTCTTTTTCTGGATTGCTTTTTAAAGTTGTCGGTTGGGTTTAGGGAAGTGGGTGGGCGGTTCAATCTATGCTTTTGAAAATACTATTGGTTGGGTTTAGGGAAGTGGGTGGGCGGGTCAATCTGTGCATTTGAAAGTACTATTGGTTGGGTTTAGGGAAGGAGGAGGGGTGGGTCAGTCGATCAGTCAGTCAGTCATTCAGTCAGTCAAACAGTCAGTCAATAGCGGCCTCTGGTGGATTTACGTGAGAACAGCAGACGCGAATGGCACTCGAGAGAGAAATTTAAGATCTCAAAAAGCATACACAGCGGCCTCTGGTGGATTTGCGAAAAACAAAAACTGCAAAAAACGTAGCTCTTGGGACATATTTGGCAGTCTCCAGAAATGTACATAGAGGTATGTTTTCAGAATGAGCCTGGGTTGCTTTTTTCAAAATAAGAGTCCCACATACATAGTTATTATAATGCAAGCTTAGATAATCATAAAAAATAAGCAAAATCTCATTAGAAAACATTGAGGCCTATCAAACACTGCCTGGGGCATGGGTAATAATGATCATGTGTGGATGGTCAAAATCTGTATTTTGTTTTCCGATTGGCCTGTATTTTTTTTTTTTTTTTTTTACACTAACTAGATTTGCATGAGAATGAGAAAACAATGGTGTTCGAGGCTCAAGTTATTTGATTTCCATATACTGAACTCTCATTATTCAGCTATGCCTAGGTATATCCAGATTATCATTATATGGCACCTTTAAAAAGCACTGTGACATTCAGTGGAAATAGGACAAGCATTGTATCATTTAAAACACATTTGTGTTATAAACAAACAAGTTAGAAGGCTTTTACATACCCAAATCACCACATTTATGTACTGTATCATAGTCAATAACAACTACAATGTTTTGGGAGAGTTCTGGTATATTTCTACTGAATTGTAGTGTATGTTATTAATATAGGGTCAAATTTATTTAATTAGTGGAGAAAGGATAATGTAAATGATTGTATTGTTGAAGTAAAATGTATATGTGTCTCAGTAAGACACAAAAAAAAAACATTAGGTATTAAACTTTACAAATGTCACTTTTGTTAAATGGTCCACCTAATAATGTAGCCCAAAATGAGCTAAATAAAAGGCTGGATAACAATATCATCATGTTTTATGCCACTTAATCTTGTGGAGTTAATGCATCTCAAGTGCAAAACACAAAAATTCATGTTCATTTCTCAATTCAAGTTCTCTTCCAAATTGTTGTGCTGACAGCATTAGTGTTCTCTAGCTTGTTAGCTGCCAATGTTAGAAAAGAGAAATCTGATCATTAGCTTATGAGAACAAAGAGCTAGACATAGTATCGGGAAGAAAAAACAAATGTTCAGATGATTATCAGTAGGCAACAACTTGAATTACCACAAGTGCATGAGTGAGGAGAATAACAAATGCACATTGACATATTAACAGGCCAACAATTCAAGGTATTCAGACTTTGAGGTATTTTAATGTATATGAATTTTAAAATATGGAAATATATATCATTCTGTTTATTAGCAAACATATATGCATTTATCTGAAAAATATAGACTAATGTATATGGATTTGACAGCCAGAGGCAATTCAAAATATCTGAACTGAATGCAAACATATTTCTAGATATGGACATAAAGCACCGGTTTATCAGCAAATATGTACACATTTATTTGAGAAACTATATACTAGGGTATATGCATATTATTGTTATATGCATGTGCAGAACATGGAGGCATGGCAATATCACAGTCACCAAGCATAAAACGTTTGCCATGATAGCAATTTTCTGTGCTTCTTTGAGAGTGTTGTTGCATTCTTGGATTATGTTGGAGAAATGCACTTCTGTTTGTGTGGCTGTAGCAAATCCAGCGTTAAGATTTTTGACGCAAGAGTTATCATCTATACAAGCACACTGCCTGACATTCCACTGATAAACTTCAAAAACTGGCAAACAGAATAAAAATGTGTAATGCTATGTTATATACGCTTGTGTGTAATATTCAACTATTTATAGATTTAGTAGTCAAAAGTCTAGAAACTGATTTTTTTTTTTATTATTTATTGTTAAGACTGGTTGTTAGCAATGTTCTGATCCCCAGGGCAGTATTTAATTGATCAAAAATACAATAAACTGATAATTTTGTGGCAGCACGGTGGCGCAGTGGGTAGCACAATCGCCTCACAGCAAGAAGGTCGCTGGTTCGAGCCCCGGCTGGGTCAGTTGGCGTTTCTGTGTGGAGTTTGCATGTTCTCCCTGTGTTCGCGTGGGTTTCCTCCGGGTGCTCCAGTTTCCCCCACAAGTCCAAAGACATGCGCTACAGGTGAATTGGGTAAGCTAAATTGTCCGTAGTGTATGTGTGTGAATGGGTGTGTATGGATGTTTCCCAGTGATGGGTTGCAGCTGGAAGGGCATCCGCTGCGTAAAACATATGCTGGATAAGTTGGCGGTTCATTCCACTGTGGCGACCCCAGATTAATAAAGGGACTAAGCCAAAAGGAAAATGAATGAATGAATGATAATTTTGTGAAAATTCATGTCTTCTATGCTAATACGATTTAAAATGTCCTCCGATTTAAAACTAAATTTTCAGCAACGTTATTACAAGCTTTAACGTCATATGATCTAATATGCTAATCTGCTTCTCTGTTATGATCAATTGGGATCAATTATTATTGTTGTTAAATCATTATTAAGGGTTATTATTATTATTATTATTATTATCAATGGTGCATTTTGTTCTACTTTATACTTTTGTGTGGAAAAAAAAATACATTTTACTTTTCATTATACGTTGATGAATATAAAATTCAATCTCACAGCATTCCATTGAAATAAAACTTTTTGTAACATTATTAATGTCTTTACTTTCACTTTCGATCAATGTAATGTGTCCTTGATGAAAAAAATAAACATTTTGTTCTCCTTTACAGGCACTACATCATCACAGTTTCCACAATAAATATAAAGCAAAACAACTTTTTTCAATAATAGTGACAGTTCCTCTAAAATCGAAATAACATTTCACAATATTACAGATTTTACTGTATTTTCAGTCACATAAATGCAGCCTGCGACGCAGTGGCGCAGTGGGTAGCACGTTCGCCTCACAGCAAGAAGGTTGCTGGTTTGAGCCTCGGCTGGGTCAGTTGGCATTTCTGTGTGGAGTTTGCATGTTCTCCCCGTGTTCGCGTGGGTTTCCTCCGGGTGCTTCGGTTTCCCCCACAAGTCCAAAGACATGCGGTATAGGTGAATTGGGTAAGCTAAATTGTCCGTAGTGTATGTGTGTGTATGAATGTTTCCCAGTGATGGGTTGCAGCTGGAAGGGCATCCGCTGCGTAAAACATATGCTGGATAAGTTGGCGGTTCATCCCGCTGTGGCGACCCCAGATTAATAAAGGGACTAAGCCGAAAAGAAAATGAATGAATGAATGAATAAATGCAGCCTCTGTGAACAGAAGACACTTAATTCAGAACACGTTTTAATTTTATTCTAATTCTTTGAATGGTAGTGTGTATATAATAAACATATTGCATGCAGATAATTATGATTTGTTATGTCATTGCCCAGAGCAAATAAGTATTTTTCACAAAAACTCACATACAGTATTATGCTGCTGCCCACAGCATGACAGAGACTAATCAAACCACACATTTTTGCACAAAGCACATTAATAGCATGCAGAGAGAACCCATTTTAAAACCTTTTGCTTCTGCATTGTACTTGCTTCATAATTCTTTTGTGAAATAGCAGAAAACAATGAATGCTAGACTTTAATCTTTGTACTAAAATCCAAAATTCGGTAAGAAGTGCAACATGGGGCTTTCTTTTAAATGCATGCCAGTAACAAGCATTAGCAGACTATTGCACCAGCAATATTTAAAGCCCTGACCGTTTCTGTAAACAGCCAGAGGGTTAGTTTTTCTTTACAGTGGTGCACAGTGATGTTTAAGACTAAAGGCATGAATTCCACAGTTGCCTTGGGTGAGAGACGACTACTAATGAGCAACTGTCTGTCTTGATTACCAATAAAAACCTCTGTGCTTAGCTTGTGAATTACAAAAGCCAAGAATGTGCCAGCTGTAATGTTAAAGGCTCTGGCTTTGAGACAAGATAAAAGATTTAGGAGGATGGCAGGGGGTGTCTAAAAGGTAAAGCTCGGATGTCCAGAAGCCTTCCTCTAAGGGCAACGTGTGTGTCAGTGCTATGGTATGTCAGGCGAAACAGCAGAATTAGTTTGAATTAGGATTCTCAAAAGAATAATCACACCTAGTGTCCTGAGTTATGACTCTGTCGCTCTTTGCTTTGCCTCATTTCTCTGCATAGCGATGAGAGGCCAGAGAGCAATTCTGCAAGCCTCCTCGCAGCCAAAGTCTACTTTCCACGACACTTAACAGACTGGCAAGATAAATGGACGGCGCCTCTCAGCAAGCTGACTGTTCCAGGACATTTCTTAGACTCAAACTTGGGAATAAAGAACGCATTTTAAATGAGGCTGGAAGGCCTTTACAATCGTCTTTTATGACAGACAGGAAATCTTAAACGTTCCCCGAAATGTCTTATGCCCTAATAAAGGTTCAAGCGCGGTAATAGTAATAGCAGTTTGCTGGTACTTTACTTTCATTTGCCCTTTTAAATTTAGGAGAGCAATTTGCTGTTCTGAAGGATATCAGAAGAATAAGCGAGATTTAGGGCACTCTACAAAGGTCTCGATAAAGACTTTTTCATTCACAAGATTCATTTGGAGTTTGTCTTCATCAATCCATGACATTCAATAGTTCACATTCTGAAATGATACCTGACAGCAAACATAAACAATCTGGAGTGTTTACTCATAACATGCCTTTTTTTATGTTTCCCAGATATCGGAAGAAAATTCACATTGAAGGAAAGTGTCTTAAATCTTCTGACACCGCCAGAAATTTATTGGAGGGTAAATTTGATCACAACAGCCATTAATTGGCTGTCAGTGAACATGTCAACCCAACAATCAAAGAACCTGGGAATAAAAAATGCATTTTAAATTAGGCTGGAAGGCCTTTAGAATAGACCTTCTAAATTTGTGATCAACAGGAATCTTAATCGTTTACCCAAAATGTCTTATGCCCTAATAAAGGTTTAAGCACAGTAAAGTATTAGTAGTTTGCTGGTACTTTACTTTCATTTGCCCTTTTGAATTTAGAAGAGCAATTTGCTGTTCTGAAGGATATCGGAAGAACAAGTGAGATGTACAGTAATCTACAAAGGTCTCGAAAAAGACTTTTCATTGGCGTCAGAGTCGATCCATGAGCCGCAGAAGATGAAAATACAAGGTTTGAGCAAAGCCGAGATGCACAATGTCTGATCTCACCATGGTTTGACCTTTCTTAATCATGACGCTGGTTACTTAGATGAAAGTGAAAGGTCATGTGACTCATAAGTTTCAGTGCAGTGTGTGAAGTGGTACAACAGGGAAAAAAAAAAACATGTGCAACCCCGCAGAGCAACATAAGGAAGGTGCTCTGCATTTTACCAGCGTCTGGGGGAGAGGAACAAAAAGATATCAAAGGCCCACCGTTGACAAAAGCACTTTCCAAAATGTCAACGTCATCCCAGAAGAAAGACCAAATGTCTATCCCCGACAAGCTGTTCATGTGGTGGGGGAAAAGAGCCTTTTCTTGTCACAATGTATTGTTGAGAGGGAATCAACCCATTGAGAGTTTCAAAAGCAAAGAGTGCCTGTAAGTATACGTTTGCTTTGATTCTAACTTCATTTTCTGGAGCTCTGATTGATGGCTCCCCACACCCTCATCCATTGCTCCATCAGTCGTTAACAATGCCTTTCAACCACGCCACTTTGCCAAATCCACTCTCCTCGCATTTTCACTTCTTCCGACAAAAAATGAGAAGACCGCTGAGGAGTAGTCAAGGGCATGTGACACAAAAACAAGACCCTTTCTGAGATGACCGCTTGCTGATGGATGTGTTTTGGAAACATCCTGATTAAATCATTTTCATCAAAGATGCAAGTAAGGAGAGTAACTGCATGACTCTGTATAGGCAGATTCTGGTATGATGGAAGCTTTTTTGTGAAGTTTACGTCTAGAAGATGGTCTGGTCTAGCTTTTCTCATAAATCACAGTGTTCTTGAGGGCAGGAAGAAAATTTACCAATAAACTTTGATCTTGCTGCACTAGATCTGTCACTAAACAGTACAGTGCCCTGAAGAATAGAAATATCTCAATATAAAGTAAAAAAAAAAAAGTTCCCATAGTTTGTTTCTGACTATATAGGACATTTCACATACAGTCTTTCACAAGTGCCTGTGGGTAGTAGATAATGTAACATTATGAACCTGGAAATTGCCCATTTGACACTCCAATGCCATTACAGAGCTCTTTGTCTATGCCGGTGGTTGTCAAGCCACTGAATCCAAGCATCTTCTTTGATCAAAACAGAACATTGACGTACTAGCTACTACACCATCAACGTCCAACACCATCAAAAGTTATACAAGACTTCAAAAGAAATCAGCCTTTCTTTGTTGAGCAATGAAGAAATCTTGGTCCTATACAGACCTAGCAGGCATTTTTAGTGATCTGGTCGCTGCATTATTGATTCCAATTGGTATTGTGTAATTAAAAGATTTCAATGTTCCCACTTTTGTTCAGATGTTGTCTAGTCCCTTCTGTCTAAAGCCCAGCTCATATGGTGTGATTTCTAATAATCCTTTACAATAGTATCTTGTCAGGTTGTATGAACATGATCCTCATGTCACACTGTAAGATCTCAGTTGTCAATGTCAGACTGAATGACAATCAAGGTGCACTTAATACAATCATCATCAATCTACGACACATTGAACAACCTGCATTCTGAAATGATACCTTAAAGCAATCATAACCCATCTGTATAGGGTTAATTTTACTCATAACATGCGTTGATAGTGAAACCAGAAAAAAAATAATAATAATTTTTTGACATTTCCACAAGGTTGTTTAAAATTGGAAATTACTTCATTATATTCATCACTTCTATTGGTTCTTGGTTTGATGCTTGTCATATCAGAAATCACCCTGGAAGAAATTGTCTTTAATCTTCTGACACTGCCAGAACTTTATTGGAGGGACAATTTGAACTGCCATTAATCAGCTGTCAATGAACATGCCAAAGCAATGATCAAAGACCACATATTTTAGCCTATAGGAATACTTTAGGATTTGCTAAATATTTCCAGACAAACAAATCATGGCCGAAATCACACAGTGTAAGCCTTGAACTTTACCTCACTTAATAAGTACCACTGACTAAACACACCCATGTTACAAGGCTTATGAGGAAACAGGAAAATTAAAAAGATGTGGATGTAACTACGTTTTTTAAATCATAATATGTGTCTCTCAGAAAGGGCTCACTGACTTATGAATGCCTTATTTTGGTGTGCTTTCTCAAAACAAATCCAATAGCAATCAGTTTTTTTGGCTGTTTTCACACAGTCAACCACATATCTTTAATCTGTAAAAGCAATGTCATCAAATGAAATTCCAACTACCTCTAAAAGTGGGGACCAGTTTAAAAGATTGCACTCTCCTTTTACACTTTTTAGCACCATTTACATTTACACTGTCCATCCTTAGCATCATCCACTTGTGATCAGATTCATGAAAACACACCAAATGGCCAAGTGTAAAAAGAGCTTTGGAAGTAAACAAAACCAAACCCCACTGACATTCAATGTATTTTTTTTTCTGCAGAAGAAAGTAAGTCACAGTGGTTTGGGAATGCGAGTAAATGCTTACAGAATTCTTATTTTTGGTCGAACTATAAATGCACTTAATTTGCACCTCAACGTGATATCAAGTTCCCTGAAGCCTTGAACCAATGACAGCAGGTCCGGTTTTCCTTTTACCTTGCCCTGAGACAGCACGCCTTCCTCCAGTATTAATGACCGTGCACTCTTTCAGACTTGCTGCATCATTCATCAATGTGATGCCCTGATCATTTGCACATCAAATTACAAAATGTTAAGGGCGACATAAAGAAGGGTAATGGGCCGGAAATGAGCCAATTACAATAATTACACCTCTGTAATTGACCCCAAACCTCGTCTGTCCACATGTGGAAACGTTAAATAGGTTGAGGAAGAAGATACAGAGGCATTAATTAGCTCCTGGATTAAACCATGCAAATGAATCTTATTTCAAGGCTTATTCCCTGTCTTCTTCTAAATGCTCCTGGCTGAATGGACACTTACTGGCCTCTCTAATTTTGTCAAGAGAGGAACAAATTTGCTAAATGGTCATTTCACTAAAAATTTTATCTTTTTTAAGTCACTTACTCCACTGTTTTTTGTAATATCTTTTTTAGGCTACAAAAGGAGAATTTAAAAAATGTCTTAGTGACCAGAATTAATATTTTTAAATAAGAAGCAAAATTATCATAGAGTGATCTCCTGTTTCTTATTTGCCAAGTATTTGGGTGGTGTAAAAGTAGATTGATTTGGTAAAAAACAAATCAATATTTAATGTACTTTTAATACAAATCCTGACCTTGGCCATTGGTCTATATACGTGAGATTCATTAGTGTCAAGGTTAACTTTGAAAAAGCATAAAAATCCCAGAAAAAGCACATAAGTTGTGAGGATTCAAGATTAATCAAAACATGTACTTTATTCTCTGAGGTAAATATATCTGCTGCTGTGTTTGTCACAACACAAGTTATCATGTTTATCTGTCAACCGTCATCTGGCATTTGGCGTTCCAATCCATAGGCATTCAACTAAATATTGCTTGATTTTTGTTTAGGATGTTGTACTTTATGTTACATTTTGATGAATCTTGATTTCTCAAAATTGCACACTAGTGTGTTTTTCTGGGCACATTGCAGTGAAATGAGGTGCTAATAGAGTCTCAGGAATTAGCCACAGTCAGTCAGGATTTTCGTTAAATAATCAAATATGTGTTTGCTTTCACCAAACCCAGTAGTATACCACTGAAATTCTTGTAATATACAATCAAATTCAATCATTCTGTAATAGTTTCACATCAAAGTCCATGTGAAATCTAAATTTACAATGTTCATTTAGCTAGCACACATTGTTATTCTTTAGGTGAACAATTTATCCATGTAAATTTATCCACACACAAAAAAAGTTTTGTTAATCTTCAAATCTGACCATTTGCTTCCGCATATGGAGTTGCGGTCCTTCTATTAATGTCAGTTTGAAGGTTTCAGCCACAATATTCTTAATCATGCCCCTTTTAACCGTTAGTTTGCTACAAGGGAATGATGTGAGAGAAGAAAAGAAAGCCCCGGCCCTACTCAAAATTCCATTTCAGTTAGAAGTATATAACTGAAAACATTCTCAAATAAATGTCTTCGCAACTTCTGGGTCATGCAGACTTTGGTCACTATTCTCTGCCATGTGGAATTTAGAAATTTCACCATATTAGAAATTAGAAGTTACACCAAAGATGCTGTACAACATGTATCATTGGTTTGAGTCAGACTAGTATTTGTTGTGGGCAATTCTGAGCTCTCTGTGGATGTAAACAGACACAGCATTGCTTATTTCACATTGTTAGTCTCCAGGAAACAGTGCACCTCAAAAGTGACACTAAATATGGTGTTCTTGGCCAATTTGTCACTTCCCACCAATCTCTTTAGCATGCTGCTAGTGTTTGATAAGTCATCGTGTGACTCCTTAAGCTCGGCTATTGAGAAATGTCAGGCCTGAGCGCTCATCAGTAAGTCATGTTGCTCAAATGACAGGCAGAAAAAAGAAAGCATTGAGAAAAAAAAAAAGAAAAGAAATCACAGTTCCTGATGCCCAAGGCTTTTCGATTTCACTTAAAGCCGTTAAAGTACTATGTCTCAAAAAAAGGTATGATGAATGTCCATTACCCTTTCATTATGTATGAGGCCACGAACTGCTTTGTGCCCTATGTAGTGCTACAAGAAGGTCATGAATATTTGAAAAGCCTGGTGAATGGAAGAGCATACTGGTATATCTTTCCCTACCAATATAACTCATACAGCACAGTCGCGAAATGTTTCTCTGTCCTAGTCCATGACAATTTACCATTATTATTTGCCCTAGGTGTCATCTGAGCTCAGGAAAAAACTGAAAACGCAATACAAGAGCCCAACTTGAAATCAGTCCCATGGGATTTGCCCCTTTAACCAAACCCATGTATAACCTTTAAGGGACAATTCACTCAAAATTGACTCCTCGGCTCCTCAAATATATCTACTTGTATGGCTTTAAAAGTCACACAATATTGTGCACACCCGCTGAGTTTTCCTCTGTCACTTTCAGACACATCATATTCAGCTGTTTTCTGTTTGAATTCATTTTTGGAAAAAAATGCACAAATCTAGATCCCCAAATAATTACACAGAAACACTGAGACTGGTCACTCTGCCAGTTAATTGTGATCAATTGCACACTCATAGCTTGATAATTCCAAACACTCAAACTAAATTTGAGTAGAATTTTAGAACTTGCATTTAGTATGTAAAAATCTGTTTGGATAATTACCTCAAATAATTAATTCATGTCATCTAAACAATTATGTGACAGACCACTTAAACATATATATAATTTAAATTGCATAAACCCAAGAAACGTATAATATATTTAGCTGTTGTGAATGAATTTTGTTCACAAACTAGAATTTCTATGCATACTAACGTGTAATTGCAGTAAATCTCTTTTTCACTTCTGAAAGTGAATGTTACTCTAGGTAAAACACATTTTCCTTCAGCTTAAAGTACAATTTTCCTAATAGCTTAAAGCCTTAAACACCATTGTTTCCTCGTTCTCATGTAAATTCCATAAGTGTAAAACCCTGCTGAAAAACCAGCCTATCAGAATATAATACTCTTGTGTTGCACAGGGGACTATTCATTAGCACGTCTTCAACATTTGCATGTACTTTAGGTCATGTTCTACATCGGAGACCATCAGGAGATCAACAGCCAAAACACTGACTTATATGTTGCACAGAGGATCCTTAATTTGCACGGCCCAGGCTGCGTTTGATTAGCTACAAAGTTTCCTAGTGAGATAACGACAATTATAATTGTCCTACCTTATTTTTTTATCCAAGTTTATATAAAACTTCCTATGTATGTGGGATTCTTATTTTGAAAGCGAGAAATGCAGCAAATTCCATTTGAATAAAGCCAAAGCCAGTCACACCAGACTGTTTTCTATGCATTTCTAACCAACGACTCCATCAGCCATCTGTTTACAGCTTGCCAGAACGCAAAATGCAGGATATACGGATTATAAAATTATTCTGCTCCACCCCAAAAGAGGCATATGGTATGTTTAATTGTATCTTTTGTTTTTTTAATCTCTCTTACTGTCATTTTTCTGGAGCGAAAGAATATCTAGTCATCTGTTTATGGAGAGGTTGATATTAATTCCTGGTTGTGTTTACATTTAAGATGAGAGAGAGAGAGCAGGCACTGACAATTGGACATCAGAGCAGACCACATTAATATTCACGACCATTACAAATATGATTAATAAGAACCTTCTTATTTCAGGGGTATTTTATGGGCTAATAAATAAACATATAAAATCATTTCTAGAGAATTTTGAAACTTACCTTAGCTACATACCTTCTATATGGATATCAGAGGACAATTTACCTTATTAAATCAATGCACCTTTAAGCATCACTTAATATTTGGAAAGATTTGGAACAAAAACAAAATACAAATTCACAGTAGCTAATAATTTAGCCTTCTTCTGTATACACACATAATTCCAAAAATGTTGGGACATTGTTTAAATCCAACAAAAAATATGTGAACTGCTGATTCTATGTAACCTTTATTTAATTAACAAATGTTCAATAAAAAGATTTTTCAGTGAGCACAAATAAACAAATTTAGATTTTGATGGCTGCAACAGCGACACAGTGGCTAAGTGGTTAGCAATTTCACCTCACAGCAAGAAGGTCGCTGGTTCGAGTCCCGGCTGGGCCAATTGGGATTTCTGTGTGGAGTTCGCATGTTCTCCTTGTGTTCGCGTGGGTTTCCTCCGAGTGCTCCAGTTTATAAATAAACTAAATTGGTCATAGTGTATGTGTTTGAATGAGTGTGTATGGATGTTTCCTAGTACTAGGTTGCAGCTAAACGGGCATCCGGTGTGTAAAACATATGCTGAATAAGTTGGTGGTTTAATTCCGCTGTGGTGACCCCTGATGAATAAAGAGATTAATCTGAAGGAAAATGAATGGCTGTTACATGCATTTATTCCAAAATTATTATTAATATCTGAAACAAATTTTACTTAAAACCTTATTCTGCATATTTAAGCGTGTACACAACTATTATTGAGCATGACAACAAAAAAAATATAGCATGAAACATTTAGTCAAACAGATGTGGAATAAAGACAAAATAAGAAGCTTTTAAGGAGAAACAAGTGGTGTGTTTGCATTCATTTTGGTGAGACCGGGATCACATCAGCAATCCGGCCATGCCTGAGCCCAGTCAAAGGTGCATGGGAAGCCCATGAATGTCACACTTTAAAAGCATTCTGAATGAATCTTGCTGAACACAGGTTCTACCGCCTTATTAGCCTATTTTACGCTCTTGCGAACAAGGCAAACGGAGCGAAAGAGATATGCAAATATGAATCTAATTGGCCTGTCAGGACCACGGTCCCCCAGTCAAACCGGTGACAGTGAAGGGGAGAGCACAAGCAGATTGGATTCAGCTGCCACCCTTACACATTTCATTAAGTCATTCTGCCTGCATTATGCTTGGGGTCAATGCACTATCCTTGAACAGGTCTTTCAGCATTCACCCAGTTCCTCTCTGTCACCACATGTTTCTGTATCTCTTTTGGACAGATGCATAAATCCAGAACTTCAAATACCTGTTGTGACTTGGTGCCGTGCCTGTTAATTGTGTTCAATGGCACTTTTGAACAACAAATAGGGCGGATGTGCTTATGATGATGTCAGCGCGGCGCTTTATCATAGCAGCACACATAATCATCCATTTACAGACTCCAGAGAGAATATTCTGTATTCAGCCGCGTGACGCTCCAGAGACGAGCACAAAAGATGAAGAGCGAATATCGTCTTTAAATGAGAATCTGTGGCATGGGGTTTGGTTAATGTGCTAGAAGAGAGCGGGTGGCACCGGACATAGACGTTCCATAAGACTTAATGATCCATCTGGAAAAAAAACACACACCTTCATTAGTGGACTATCAGTCCCCGCACAAAGGGGCTGTGGAACAATGGAAGGGTGGAAAATCGATGGTGATGATTTAGCAAGCGAAAGAAAAAAAGACAGAAAGAATGATAATCGCTCCAGGAATGAGAATCAAGTAGGAACGAGAAGACTATCTGAGGAGAGAGCCGGAGAGATTGAACAGTAAATCAGAGGGCAAAACCCTTTAAGAGCATTGCAGAGCCATGATAACATCGTAGCTTAGCAATGAGAAACAGACGGGTAAAGTTGGGTGGGTAAACCCTCTCTCCAGTAGTCCAATAAGGCTTGACCTCTACGATGTACTACATTTAAAGTAAACACGCATCTGTTTTTGCCAATGCAATTTAGGATCAAAACACAGAAAGTTATCATTTTCTTTTCTTTTTTATTGCATACATTTTAATGATAAAAAATACATTCACCAAGTGCCAAATAAAAGTAAAAATTGGCTTAAAAATAGGTACACAATGTGCATAACACTGTGTGCAATATTTAATATCGTACTTGTTGTTTTAACACTTTGGAAGCTTAAAATATCAAGTTGGTCAAAAAACATACATACATACATAAATAAAAAAAATAAAAAATAAAAAAAAATAAAATAAAATAATAAATAAATAAATAAATAAATAAATAAATAAATAAATAAATAAATAAATAAATAAATAAATATTCATTCATTTTCCTTCAGCTTAGTCTCTTTATTTATCAGGGGTTGCCACAGTGGAATGAACCGCAACTTATCCAGCATATTATTTACGCAGCGGATGCCCTTCCAACTGCAACCCAGTACTGGGAAACACCCATACACTCTCACATGCATACACATACACCACGGCCAATTTAGTTTCATTCAATTCACCTATAGTGCATGTCTTTTTCCTGAAAATCAGCATGCAGATGCAATTACAAATATGATATTGAGTTTACATAAATACACTATATGCACAGCCACTGTTCACCTTCATAGGAATCAATATGTAAGCATGACTTAAGCTATAGCCTATAGCTATGACATTTTCCTTTTTGCTGCCTTTGTTAGACTTTCAACATAATTTCAAACCATCTAATGAAAATTGAAGGTTTATGGTTCACCTGTGAGTTATTCATATTATCTTTCAACACAAACTACTTCTGTAATGAAATGCATCTCTTTACAAAGCTGTCAAAGCTCAATGGCCCTTGTTCTATTTATGTCTAATCCAATTTAAAACTCTTAATGATACATTATATAGAAATGCAAGTTGACATGACAAGCTAATAGTGTTTTACTGGCATAAGTTTAAACATCACTTATCTCTATCTTCCTGCTAAATAGCAGCAGAGCAACACAATAATCTACTATGACTCGTATCAAACAGAAAAATAACCAGAAATAGTGGCATTCGTCTAAAAATAAAATAATTAAGTGAATAACACTATGAAAAAGCTTAAATTCTACAGCAGCGCTGATGCTAACTGAAAAGTGGTACATTAACAACCTGTTAACACTTGTGCTGAAGGTGGCATGGTGGCTCAGTGGGTAGCACTGTCGCCTTACAGCAAGAAGGTTGCTGGTTCGAGTCCCGGCTGGGTCAGTTGGCATTTCTGTGTGTTCACGTGGGTTTCCTCCAGGTGCTCTGGTTTCACCCACAGTCCAAAGACATGCGGTACAGGTGTCTTTTAGAAAAAAATTTAGAAAAATTTTTTCAAGATAATAAAAGATTAAAGAATTTAAGATGAAAAGAAATATATATTATTTATTTAAATTTTTTTATTTTCTGCTGTTAAAATGGTCACGTCTTTTTTTGACCCTTAGGTCAACAAGAAGGTTGACCCATTGTAGTAATGCAAAAATAATATCAAACTGCCACTAGTTTTAGTTCCCAGCCCACACTGCCGAGAAATACAAAAAATAAAAAATAAAAAAACGACTGGACTGCTTTCTGATTGTACATTGCAAAAAAAATTGACTGTTCTTTTCAAACTGAAGGATCAATGATAATGATAATGAACATTATTTGAGTAAGGAGACACTTTTGATCCAGATGAAAGTCAGCTCACAAAAAGCTCCACAAGTTATTCAGCAATCAATACTGCATTTATAATGGGGCTCCATCAGAATTCAGGTAATGAAACACCTGTGGCAGTGAAAAACGGCAGTATTATCCACATAAGCCCGCACTAGATGTCCAAGTGGAATGGTGGCACTTAAGGCTTTGAGGATTCATACAGGCTGAAAGCTTTTCACTGCAGTATTCCTCTATACATACACAATTAATTTTCTTTTGACTTTTCTCACAGTGGCGGCTCCTCGTTTTAGGCATCACATCAACGCACCATGGATTCCATTTCAGGGCTGAACGCCTGTGCGGTTATTTGCTTTGCGCTCATATGTTCCGTGTCTACAAACTTGGAAGTCAAACGTTGAGGGCTGAATTTAACGATGCATCTAAACTTCACCCAGAGATATTGGCAAGAAACTGTGGCGTGTCATGTGATGGCGCTGCGGGCGGACAGACTGCTACAGTGTGATTAGCCTCTGCTGTGATCAGCTCCCAGCTCTATAATCACACACAGGAAAGAGAACAAGATTGACAGAATGTTGTGGAATTAAAGCTGAATTCTGGAATCCCGAAAAACTGATGCATTGCTTTAATTATACAAACCTAGCATTACACTTATTCACTTGAGCAGCTGGTTTACTTTTAAAAGTGTCATTTTGTTTACATTTAAATTATTTGGTTACATTTTATTTTAAAGGTCCCATGAAGTGCTCTGAAATTTGTATTTTTTATTTGATGTTTGACGTAATCTCAACTGAAAAATGAAGAGGGGTGGGACACAGAGTAGTTCCTCTATTTAAAAGAAAAACAGCCAATAGAGTTTTGTTTTTATAACAGCTCATCAAATAAAAAGCAAATGAGAAGTGTCTTGAAGGGGGCGGGGCATGTCAGATACTAGAGAGCATTTGATTGGTCAAGATTTGATGAGAAATTGAAGTATGAGGCGGTGAAAAAAAATAAATAAATAAAAAAATCACTGATCCATTTAAGCGGAAGTGACAAACTGCAAACTTTGAAAGTTTATATCAGTTTTATAATTTCTGAACGTGATTTTTTTCATTGTTTTGGAGCACACTAGCTTATAGATATCCTTAAAACTAACAGACTGCAACTAACATCTGAAATGTTTTATTTTAATTTTGCGGGAATTTTAAGGTACAATTGGCACTATTAAGAAAACAATTAACTTTTAGCTCAATAAAGTATTAAGTTGTTACTTATTAATAGTTGTTAAAGCAGTAGTTGGGTTTAGGAATTTGGTAGGATTAGGGATGTAGAATAAAATAATACTTTATAAGTACTAATGAACAGCCAATAACTTGTTAATAATGATGGATGGATGGATGGATGGATGGATGGATGGATGGATGGATGGAT
>CAIGQV010014432.1:13874236-13886714 GCA_903798115.1 Danio jaintianensis | reverse complement strand
ATGGATGGATGGATGGATGGATGGATGGATGGATGGATGGATGGATGATCTGAAAGCTAAATAAATATCAATATATTTTGTTAGTATATGACAATATCTGGCTATTTAAAAGTATGGAATCTAGGAAATCTAAATACTGAGAAAATTCATTTAAAAGTCTTTAAAGTTGTTCAAATTAAGTTCTTAGCCACATTAAAAATATATTTATTTGCTTCTTGTTCAAACATCTTATTTAAAATTAGCAGAAATAACACAATTCTTGAGATTTGTTTGAACAACTTGATTGTTTTATGTTCAATCCATAAAATTAAATTTGTTAAGTTAACTTAATAGATTTGTGTTGGGACAACATGAATGAATTGTGAGGAACCCTGCATTTTTACAGTGAATGTATATTACCAATGAAAAATTTAGTTTTGATATTACAGTAAGAGTTTTACAAAGTATCTTTAAAGAACATGGTCCTTATTTAATATTTGAACAATTTTTGGCATTAAAGAAAAAAAGAGATAATTTGTAAAAACCCATACAATATATTGTTGGGCTATTGTTAACAATATACCCTGCAAAATAAGACTGGTTTTGTGCCACATGCCACAGAAAAGCTAATATGTCCCATGACATGTCTAATTAATATCACAGTTCAACATGTTAACAAGCAAAATTAAATTTTTAACATGTATAAGTGGTGAGGGAAAAACTTTAAGGCATGCAGAATTACCTCATTGGCATTTATCTGGTAATTGAAAAGCATCTTGTAAGTTTAAGAACTCAAAAGACTGTCTCTTCAGAAGATCAGCGCCTGCTTCTACATCAATGCCTTTAGCCCATCATTGATCCATGCATATACAGTAGGTGGAGAGTAAACATGAGAGAAATTCACTATGCACCAATCCTCGAAATTTCCACAAGCTAAACTCCCAAAACTCTAGCATAGCAAAAACTCTTTCAAATAAACCAACACTGTAAATGCTAATAAAATACTTTTGCCTCCACCATTCTGCTCATGAACATGAAAAACGCCACTTGAGTTCACCAATGACACTGAATTCTAATTCATTCTAAATGGCATTTAAATTAGGATTAGCATATTCCAAATTATAGGGTGGTAATAATTTGCAATACAATTGTGGGTATTGTGGGTTGTACATTTGAGAGTCAGCAAACATCCAGGAAGCCCCTAAAAACGTACAATTAATGAAATTAGACTTATAAATTGTAGCTGCAAAAATAAATACTGAAAATAAACATCTACATCATTAAACTGACAATATTTTTTTAGCTTAGTTTAGAGGAACCAGAGATTTACAGTACATCAACTTAAGCAGGAGAGCCTTTGAATATTATCTTGAGCGATGGGGAGCCAGTACTGTAAGGAGGATTTGGCTTAGAAATATAAACACTAATAAAGTAGCATTAAAATACAAACATGGTGGACTGAGAGACTGATGGTTAAGTAGATAATTTAATAATAAAATAAATAATAAATGAAATCTGCAATGTCAGTGTGAACTTTAATAAAAATGACAGGGATGCATTGAATCATTTTGTAACTAAACAGATCTCTGTTGTTTTGGCATTTCATTTAGTTTTTGTAGGTGTTTATTTTTCATCTCAAGAAAAATGTTGGATTGTGCGACAGGTATGCATCTGCCCATTCATATAGTTAACAATAAACTACTGATTTGTTACATTATTAAACTGGTTTGAACTCTGTATATTAAAGATGTTAAGCATAATAGCATGATTGACAGGCCATGTTTTTAAAACAGGATGTACTTTAAGTGGCAGATGGATCTGTTAAAGCATTATGAGTTTATGCTCAAAAGTGTACTATTTTCCTGCTGTTCTTATTTTCTAAGCTTAAACGAACTGCAATCAATTAAAGTTGTTTAAGCTTTATACATTGTGACAAAATGTTGTGGAATTGTGCTGCATTAGCTCATTTTAATTAGGCGAATTGAGCAAGCAGCAGAAATCACTTTTAGTATTTGTTTCCGCAGTAGCCCAAATAGTGGAATTAATTTACTTCTGCATTTTCTGCCACCATTTTCAACTTCATTCTGTGTAAATGGCTCAAAAAAAACAGCATAAATAACCAAGTCTCATAAAGCCTAGCTAATAACTCAATAACAAATGCAAATTACCCAATCGCGATAATACTAGACCGGAGAAGGAAAAACAAAACAAAACAGTAAATCAGAGAAAAATAATGATCTGATCATAACATTTTCTTGACTGAGTCACGCTCATGTCAATCTGTTGCCATAGAAATAAACCAACCTGCTAATTTCATAAACACGATGTAGAGATGAAGGACAACAAAAAGAAAGTACATAGGAAAAAATATACACAATTTTCTCCTTTTATTCTCCATCCACGGGAGATGAAAGGCAGCCTTTTTGAATGAATCAAACCACAGAGCTCTGTGATTGAAGATTTGTAACAATAGCATCAGCCCGACAGGTAGCGGATTACCTGCATCAACCAACCCTCCGGTTTTTATTATGAGCGCTTTGAACTCCGAACCTTTCTAGGAACTACAGAGCTTTTCAATCTCATTAGACGTGCCATGTTAACCTTTTATTTATGCATTTTTATTTGTTCATTATATGCTGCTTTTTTTGTTCCTCAAAGGCCCAGGTCTTTATCATATAGCGCTAAAATTATCTACCAGGCATAAAATCCCTTTTAAATTGCTTTGCAGTTTACATCGTTACACAGCTTGCTCCCATTAATAAGTATTACCAATGTTTTGAGGTTATGACTTTCTAATCGGCTTAGTGTGTGCGCTGCCAGTCATATACAGTATGTGATTTATGATTCACACACAAATCGCAGAGCAATCTGGATCATGTTTTCAAACAGACAGCCTTTTTATTGCTGCAGTGTTTTTAAGGATGTATTTCACGGTTTCATTTCTTGTCTTTAATAAGACCCGTGGCTAATAATAAAAGTAAGCTCATGACTAATAATATATGTAAACGGAACCAAGTGGTACTTTGATATTTTGTTTTGAAGACTGATTTCAAGTAAAAGCTGATGCCTTTTTAGAATGTTCTTGGGAATGCAAAAAAAGTGTAGAGCGTATACAAATTAAAAGTAAAAGGTTAATACAGATTCAAGGCTAAAATTGCATTATGACTGAGAAGTGCTGAAATTTCAAACACATATAAATTATATACAAGCAAATCTATGGAAATGTCCAGACTTTTAAGATAATTAACATACTTGTGATTGATACCACAGTTTGCTTGCATGTGCATTGTTTTAGATGTTGAAACACTAAAGGAATTATGCAGAACAGGTACTTAAAACAAACAGGTACCAAAACTGGTTTACTTAAAACAAATCTGTGCTGAATGCTATTTGCAAACTGCGTGCGTGACAACTGTAGTATGTGTGGATGTATGCTTGGTTATAGCATCCTTTGATCAATTCTGATTCTCATGATTGGCAGGAAATTGCTTTGTTAAAAAAAACAGCGCTACATGTGACTTCAGAAACTAAGGTAGCAACAAAAACTAGCAACCAATCACACTCTAAAAATGCAAGGTTGTTTTAACTTGAATTTGGACAAACTCAATTGCTGGTTTAAATTGAACCAACTTTAGCTAATTGTTGGTCTTGTCCATATTTTATGGTGGGGAAAGGTGGTTAAAAAAACTAATATTGCATAATTATATTTCATTTTCAGTTTTGTTCAGGATCATATCCACATGGCATTTAATTTCCTCCGTTTTGTACAGGATTGTGTCCACATGGATTTTTAAGTAAACTTGATGAGCATTGATGAACATGGACATGCACTGGCATACAGACACAAAAAATGGGCTGCATGGAGATGGTATGCATGGACATCCACTGACTCTTGATGACTTGAAGGGACCTGTGGTAAAGTCTTTATTTACCTATAGTGATCTCTATCCAGACCAGAAACGTTTGCATAGGGTCCAGAATTCTGCTATACCACTATACTGTAGGGGTAAAATATTTTCCCTGAAAAAAGGGGCACCACTACCACATCATTACTCTGCATCAATCGTCATACAGAACATAAAAGTAATTTATCATGCTGCATATATGTCTGTAGCGATGACAAATTCAAATGCAATGCTTCATCTAACTAATGATTTATTTGTTTAGACTTGTAATCTATAGTTTAAATAAGAAAACAACACCAATGAAGTTTGAACATTCATGAGTTGGCTAAAACATTCAAATTTGATTGTGCATTGTATCTCGGAGGCTCTGGATCAGCTGTCAGATGATTAGCCATCATATAGACTACTAATGATACCCGGACAAAGAAGTTTTTTTTCCCTGTAGAATCTCCACCATAAGACTCTCCATCATTTGTGGCATTTTGTGGTACCTGTACAAATGTCTTTCTTTTACTCATAATGACTTTATTTATTATAACCACTAATTCAGTGAGTGAAAGTGAAAAGTCCGGGCAAGTTCAAACATAAGCGGTGCATAAATACAGGCAACATGTAGCAGATAAATTTGCCCCATTTTGGGATCTGCTTTTATTGAAACAATTTTTTTACATCTGGGAATTGTAAATGAGACGATTTTAGTAAAAGTCTGTCTTATTGAAGGTCTGTTATGTACATTTGAAAATCAGTGATGGGTAATATTTTCCCTGTGGCGGTTCTAGTGTTAATAGCTTTAAGAAATGAAAATGACCTAATTTATGCACACATAACGCAGCCCCACAACACTATAGAACATATCAAGTTGAATTGTATTGTGGGTGGTTAGTGAATAACAGTTTGCACTGAAATGCTGCCTGCAAAATTGGCGCAGCTGTTTAGCAAATTCCCCCCTCAGAGAGGCGTTCGCCTTAAGCACTTGAAAGTTTGACAAAGCGCTTTCCGAGAACCGAAGGGAATGCGCAATCTTACTTTCGGCTCCCGCTCTGTGCAATCTCACTGCCTGAACAGCAAACCCAAATTATTCCTTCATTTTTGCCAACAATCAAAAAACCCCAGTGACCCTCTCCAGTCCGCTGTCTCATTCCTTTCCTCATCTCAGCTGCTTTCAGGCCAAATCATCTCAAAAGGGCCTGAGACAAGAAAGGAAGTGGAAAGATGCTGTACTCATCGACTCTCACCCTCACATGAGAACGGATCAGTGTCTGGATCTTAGTGGCCCCTGAAGACAACAGGCTTTGATGTGCACTACCTTCTTTTATGTTCAGACCCATCTCACTTCACAAAAAGAGAAAGTGGCAAAAAGATTAAATGTAGTGCAAAAGAATAGGGAGGAAGGTGGAAAAAGGAGTCTTTTTTCCTCTCCGCCATACCTCCATCACCAGCCGACACAGTGCCAGAACCTGAGAGGTTTGATCAACATCCTGCTCTCCTAGAGACCCCCTTCCATTCCCAAGCTTGGGAAATCATTTTTCACTGGAGGAAAATTAGTTTTCTCATCACAGGAGTTGGAACCGGCCACTTTTAGCCAACGTAATTTTGCAGGGAGGAACAAGAATGAAGAGCCAGCATGGATTTCAATAGTGTCTGCAAAATATGGACTGACAATTCCAAGTTCTACTCGAATATGAGGTGCTAAAAATGTAGAGAAGTGTAATTCGTTTAGTCTGGATGTTATCAACTCTGTAATATAGGTTCCTACTCGCAGCCTAAATCTGAAATGGAAGTATGAGTAAAATGTTTAATTACAAGAGCATCATAATTTACACACATGTCTTTTCCTTCCTCATGTTATTTCCTTCTTCTGTGAAAGACAAAATGAGGTGTCAGGATGAGTTGCTCTTTTCCAAACTACAAGAATTTGTTGTTGATTTTACAGCCAAGCTTTAGAAAGGCTAAAAGCACACCATAAAAATGTCAAAACAGCTGTCTAAATGATTAATGCACTGTATTTAAGTCTTCTGAAGCCATACAACATATTTATGTAAGGAACAAAGCATTTAACTGATAATCTTTCTCTTTTTTTGCTTTACGGAGAATAAATTAAAGGGGTTTTATAATGCTTTTTTTTACACTTTTGACACTTTTGTGTATGAGCATGAAAAAAGATCTGCAAAGTTTTACCATTTTTAAATCCTTCGAATGATGCAATTGGAGTTGCACAAGCATAAAAGTGTGTAATTTAATTCATTTATTCATTCCAATATTTAAGTTTTGAATCATTGAATGTTTTATATTAATCTACATATCTAGTTTTATATTGATCTACCTAGTACAGTATATGACCTAGAGTAAAAGATAATATAAACAGATAAATATTTTACTATTAACAGAAAATCCAATAACTTTTAAGGGGTCTCTTAATTCTTTCCAGAGCTGTACTACAGCATGTGCAGGGACCCGCATGCAATCCATTCTTTTACTACATCAAGCACATCTGATACTGTAAATGCCACAAATATGCAAAGTACAAATCTAAAGCGATGGCTCAAAACTTGCCCAAAAAGTCCTCATAAGCACAGATGGCTGCAAGCAGGTTGTATAATTACGTGGAGGCCTGCACCAGCTGAGCAACTGCCATTGCGATGAAAGGGAATGCTAACAGATCGCTTTCTTCAGGTATTATAGACCTCTTTTGTTAGTTCAAAGGCATCAAGCATCATAATAAGTCTGCCGCTAATGTGCTTCTAAGAGCTCCTTCGAGAAGCCCTCCTGCGAGATGAATTTTGTGAAAGTAACAGGTCAGCCAAATAACAAGTTATGCATTTCAGCCAAAACTTTAGGGATTCTGGGACCAAAACTAAAAGCGCACAATATTGAACCATAAAAAATGCTAAATGAAACGTAACACCGGGCTCTTTACAATCATACCATCAGTCAGGAGCTAATTAAACAGAGCCGGGGGATCTCTAAAGAGACCTCAAACCAGCAATGGTTTAGCTCGTTTGCGTCTGCACACCTTAAGATGTTATTAAATTATGGCTGGAAATGATGTCTGGCTAAATTCCCAGTCTCTTACGGAGGTGGAAGAGTCATTTTAATCAGCGCTAAGGCCACAGTGGTGGACATTTTCGAATTAGAAGGGCTTTTAGCTGCTATCGGCAGTAATCAGAATGTGTTGTCAAATCGTATTCCATTTACATGCAGCAGCTCCGGTCTCTAATATTCTGCATTATAAGTATGTGTCGCTATAATCACCAATTACATCTTGAAGCGCTCATTTCAATCCTCTCAGGTGTAAGTCAAAGATAATACTTCATGATTGTGGCACATGAACCCTCCATTATTAAAATAGACCTCAGAGAAATATGTCTGTACTTAACCATTTAATTAGCATGTAAAATCGCTTTTTTTTTTCAATAACTGAACTGAGAGCATACCATGGCAGCCAGCTTTGCGGGCTTGCTTCCTAATTCTGTTAAGGTAGCATAAACAGAGAGCCAAGGCTGATTGAAACAATATCTATATATATCAAAATATATCTCAGGGGCAAAGGTGGTACACCATGCAAAAGATATATGCCGTAAACTACACTTCAGAAGGAGAAGGCATGGGGAAAAAAAGGCAGAGAGAATCGACAGCGGGATTCTCCTCTTGGATCTAACACATTCTCAGAATTGTAATTTGGCATTCACCTCGAGTCTACGGCAACACTTCTCAGTTTTCAAACACAAACATTCGTTGAGACAAACCGAGAGGTATTGGAAACGAAATTGAACGAGTCACCTTGCAGACAGTATGGATGGATTCGAAACAAAAAACGCTCTCAGCTTTCATTCTTTCAATTATCACCCATCCGTATGATTCCCGTGCCTTCTTTTCTGCAACATATAACGCTGACAACCTGGGAAGAAAGGACGTTGCTTGTGAATTTCTTGGAAAAAACATCTGGGGACATGCTTCGGATGCATCCCACAGGGCCACAGAATATGTGCAGAACAATAGTTCACTCTCATAACAAGCACTGCATTTTCAGCATTCACAAAGCATCATGGGAAATCACAACAGTGCTTGGCTCAGTCATTTCGATTTGGATGAATACTAAAAAAAATAAAATAAAATAAAAACAATAGGTAAAAATTAGAAACATGAAAATGCTTATACAGCTTTGCTCAAAAATGTAAGACTTCCTAAACTGATCAGTGTCTGAATGTGATTTTTCAGAAACCTCATGTGGATAAACTACTGTATGATGAAATTCTATGAGTAAGGGAATCAGAAATAAGTGATATAGTTTCTTAAGTATATTGTAGTTCTCGGCCCTCTGGGATCACTATATGTACAGTTTCTAAAGTAGGGTTATGATAACCCAGCTTTTTTTGGAGTGTAGTAGAACAGTGTTTCACAAAATAACCAAGGCACTTCAACAAAAACCTTTTTGTGAAAACAAAGTGATCAAAATTAGAACAGCAATGATTTTAGGATGAAGAAAGATTGCAATTTAAATTCCTGAAAAGTACATCAGTCAAAAATAAGTAGGAAGTGTACAGCTTTGTATTACTTCAGCACATCTGCAGCCAAAAGACATCACTCATCTCTCACAGTACCTCGCTAATTTCTCACAGTACAAAATCTCTCACAACACATCTACATTTACTCTTCGTCAGTCTCTTTCACAGTCTACTGACTGTAGTAGACAAAACTTTGCTGCCAAGGATTCTCCAGATTTTTTCAATTAGGTTTAGATCAGGGTTCTGGTCAGGCCATTTGATTTTTCACACAATTTATGTTTTTATGTTTAAGGAATTAGTTTACCCATTTTGCTGTGTGACAGGAAGGGTATACATTGCAGTAGGAGATCCTGGTAGATATTTTCATTCAATAAAAGTAATTTGGACCAGTTCTCTATCAACACATGCTCCTCTGCAAAACTTAAGATTAGATTTTTGATTCTTTCTGATTATGATTTAGTCACTGCAGGACTTTCAGTACAAATTCTCTTACACATCTAGACCCCGTATGCAAGATACAGATCCTTACCCTGTTAGCCTGGACTAGTGAGCAATTGCTGCTTCAATGTTGAACAGATCAACCAATGGCTCTCCAATTTATTCTGTCCTTTGGTGTAATTGTCCTTTGCGCACAACCATCCATTTTGGGAGACTTGAATGTGTTTGTGTCATTGTAAAGATTCAGTATTCTAGAAATCACAGATTTGGACCAACCAGCTCCTCTTGCTATGGTTGAAAGGGTCTGCCCTTTGGCCTTCATTTTGGCCTGCTGTCAGAGTGCTTCAAAGTTTCACAGGCTGTCGCAGTCTGATAACAGATTAGTTCATCAATCTTGGTCCTCACGTTTGTTAGTTCAGCAAGAGGCAACACCGTTGATGTTGAGGCTGTCCACTCAAAGTATATAGTTCATACACATCTCTAGGAAAAAGATGAAATTGTATATTGCCTAGCCTTTCTGTGTACCTGCTGTCTGCGTTGAAAGTCCCATACGAGCACATTTTCACCCTTGTTTATGTTAATCGCTGATGTTACTCTACTACACCTGGTTACTCTGACAGTTTTGCTTGTCCAATAAAATGGCGGACAGTGACGGGTGGACATAATATCAGCATTATTATTGGCCATACTGCCTGTAAATCAACCTGCCTGCAAAGGGTCAATTGTAGCGCATCTGGAGTGTTCTCTAACTTTGATCAGTGTTCTTTTTCAATGTGTGTTTTTCATACTGTGCTTCTAAATATGCCTAACGAAATGAAATATGCTTAAAAATTATCTTAAGATAAGAATAAACAGGACATAATATTGACCTTTAAATGTAGAAAAAAAATTGGCCTAATTTTGATCTGAAATGTATACGAGTTTGAATTTGAAATGAGTAAAAATAGATCATTATGTATACTGTAGTTCTCGACCCTCAGGGATCAGCAAATGTAATTCCAAGGGAGGACAGAGATAGGGCACATTGTTCATTCACTTCATGTAGGTGAAATGTAGGTCACTCTCTCATTCGCACACATCATAACAAAAATCACTCGCTCAGACACACTTCTAAATAATTCTTAGACTTTCATCCACAGCTGACCCTGAAGTGAACAGGGCTGAAATGAACCATTTCACAGTCCAAGATTTAGCTGGTCGAGCTACTAGGGTAAATTCTACAGGGCAGATTAATTTTTTATTTTTTTTTAAGGTCACCAAACACTTTTAAATGAGAATGAAAGCAAATTAGAGCTACAAAAAATCAGATGAATTACTATTACTGAAAGTCTGAGGACATTTATATGATCGCCTGACAAGGTTGTTTATATGATACGCATTTGGTTAAATGTTCTGCTGCTTGCTTTTCTATTTTTTTTTCTTCATCCTGCCTGTTTAAACCACCCCCTAATCAGCTTTATAAAGCGTTCTCTAAGCATCTATATCTCAGATTAATTAACACGAAGCATAGAAACTAATTGCTTTTATCATTTAGAAAGCATACATAAAATAATTACCTTTCATTGTATTGATTCACTGATGAATTTTCCTCTAAGGTTAGAACCAAGTCGATTTGCATAGTTTTGTCTGTAATTTATTTCTTTGAGGCATTTGATGTATTGTATATAATACCATGCTTGTCATGTCACAAAATATGATATACATGACACTGCAATCAGCTCGTATTCATAACAAGCAAGTGACCTTGTGGGAAACGGGCCGAGCTGAAAGTACATGTGTGATTTTCTGCATCATGTACAACACCCTTAATTTTAAATGACAGCCAGTCACACCTTTGAGACGATTGTGACCAGCACTTAATCAACACTCTCTTCATCCACTAACAAGATCAAAATACTGGCAAATTTCTTTCAGTTTCAAAGACAGAAGAGAGGTATGTTTATTGTTATTTAATATCACTGGTGCATCAAAAATCCACTATTCATTTATGTTTAACAATGTATTTAATTTATTTGTATTTATACAGAATACGGCCCTCTTTCATTTTCCTATTTTTTTCTTTTTTTCTCATTTTAAAAGGATAGTTCACCCAGTTTTTTCTTTTTTTTCCCTGTTGAACAAATGGGAAAATATTTGAAGAATGGTGGAAACTAGTATTAGAAACAACTGAGATCCATAGCAGGAATAAAATTAATAATAATAATAATAATAATAATAATAATAATAATAATAATAATAATAATAATAATATTAACAACATAAATAAATAATACAATGAAAGACAATGGCTACCAGATCAGAATCTTTAAATAAAATTTAAATTTGATTTGATTTGATTTTATTATAATTTTTATTTTTTCAGATGTACTATTCCTTTAATCACTCAGGGAGTTTCAATGGTTCAAATAAAAAATTTTATTGTCATTTTATTTTAATTTGTTTAATTTGTCGCAGACAAAACAAAAACAGATGAACAAATGTTCATTCATCAAGTTTTAATAATAGTAATAATAATTACTACTGATATTATGATAAATATATTCAAACTGTGCATTAGTAATAAATCTATCTTTTGTCACAATGTTAAGTAGAAAAACATACAAATGTGTCACCTCTACAGACTGTGTATACATATGAATTAATGCCACTGTATAAAAAGAGTGAAGAGACTTTTTTTTATTAAAATTAGACAAAATGATTGCACCATTCATTCGCAAAGACATGCAAAATATGCAGACTTCTCATTTAAATAGTCCTTTTGTGGTTTAATATTCACAAATCGTATACCACAACTTGACTAAGAGTATAGGTCTATCACCCAAAATTCCATGACATTCTGCATTATACAGTGAATTCCATTTTTATGACTCGATTCCTCTACTCTGTCCTATTTAAGGAAATCACAGGGCCCTAAGAATCACCCAAACACAATGACACAATATGCAAAGCGATCCACCAAAGAGCATCTATTTTCATTGTTCAATTCACAGCAGGTTTTGCATCTATATATTGCAAAAAAAATACCACTGCAGAGTGTCTGAACTGCAAGCGCTGTGATTCTTTTTCATTACATCCTTCTATTCTCACTCTCATGTGTGGTTTCTGATGTCCATCTGTACAGCAGTTTCTATGGACTGCTTCCTAGCTTCGATTTTGTTAGCAAATGTTTGACAAAAAAAGGTTTTGTTTAAGTATATATAATATGTAATATTTAATAGTAAACATTTAGAAACGTTAAATTATGACCAGTAGTTTCAACTTTTGAATAAGTACTACAAAAATAAAATAAAATGTAATAAAATAAAATAATAATTAAAAATTGAACAAAATAAAATAAAATGTAATAAAATAATATAATTAAAAACTGAATAAAATAATAATAATAATAAAAAATAATAATTAAAAACAATAATAAATAACAAAATTTAATTAAATAAAAAATAAAATAAAATAAAAAATAAATAAAAGCAAATGTTTAATTTAATAATAAAATAATAATTAAAATTAAATAAAAAATAATGAAAAATTAAAATAAAACTTAAAATAAAAAATAAATAAATGAATTAAAAAAACAATAAATGACAAAAAATAAAATAAATGAAATAAAATAAAATAAAATAAAATAAAATAAAATAAAATAAAATAAAATAA
>CAIGQV010014432.1:13850302-13874226 GCA_903798115.1 Danio jaintianensis | reverse complement strand
AAAATAAAATAAAATAAAATAAAATAAAATAAAATAAAATAAAATAATTTGTAAAGATGTGTAAGCAGTAAAAGTCCACAAACACAGCCCGAAAAATCCAAATGCACTACCTTTACAGACCGTGGTTGGTGTATAAGGCTACAGTTTAAATATTCATCCAAAATTGCACAATTGTAGGACTGTATTCCTAAATTCTTCTATCCTATTCAAGAAAATCACAATTCTTTTGTATTCACCTACCCCTACAGGGTGATAGCTTGGCACTTGACAGAGTGTGAAGGGATACTTGTACATGTGTAATGACAATAAAGTTTAATCAAATCTAATCTAATAGGGATAAAAATATTTCATCATGTCATCATATGTCGTAGCCATATAGCTCATACGTCATATGAGTTGTCGTCTGAGGTAGTCAATCCAGAAAGCTCAAGCAGTAGTGTTTAACATATTACTCACTCACAAAGTTATTTTGCCCTGTATTTGCACTTCAGAAAACATTGTTCATTTTCAGCTCAAAAACTTATGAGCCTCCAGGTCTCCCAGGCGTCCCTGTTATGACTGGTGGTGGTGGATCATGTTGCAGTAAGCATGAAACTATTCTGTACATTTACTCATTTTCATGAATGTAGTAACAAGAAAATAACATTAAAGTTAAACCAGACTTGCTATAAAAAGCAAATTCCATGCCACTAAACCTTTCAGACAAGGTGGTAGTCTGTCAAATCATCAGGCATCAGAATTTAAAATAGGTTGTGCAACTATCATGCAGTGGTTATTGTAAGGGACTAGCAAAATTTTGTAATTTTAAAAACATGCTTATTTGAAGAGCATGACCAAAAACTATAAACAGATGCTTGTTTGGGTAACAATTGTCCATAAGACTGTCATGACACAGTATAATCAATATTATAATCATGACATGATAACTTGTCATAAATCTGCCATAAACATGATTATCATGAGACCATTATAATAGTGTCATGAATATTTTTCTGATCGTTTTTTTGTCATTAAAATTTCTCAGTGAAGGCATCAGTACTCTGTCAAAGAATGTTATAACAGCGTTGTTAATATTTTAACATTTTTATGACAAATTATGTTATAAAATTCATGACAATTATTTTCGATAGCACTCATGTTTTTGACAGATTTATGAAAAGTTATGCTGACTTGACAATGTCAAGTTGTCAAAACAAAGACAGATTATGATGTATTTGATTGTCAAGTTGTCATGACAAAGACATCTAAAACAATGTCATCTTTGCATTTAAAAAGACATACTGTAACTGAACAAATGACACTTCCTGACAGTTGTAATAAGCATACATAAAATCTCATTCATGTTCCTGACATGTGTCATGTCATGATTATAAAGGTTTCTTATGCACACCCCTTCAAGTAAAGTGTTACACCGTTTGTAGCATAAATTCTTATTAATGCCACATTTTTAAAATGATTATTATTTTATTTCCAGGTTCTGCTGGTTGACGCTTTTCCAGAATTTTCATTGTCAATCTTAAGCCAATTGTAAAAAGTTTTTGGTTCAATTTGGAATTTCCCTAACCCTTGCAGAGCCCGGGGGATCAGAGAGAGACTCCAGCTTGACCCCACCCTGATCCTATTAATGCCACATTTTCAACATTTGTGGAAAAATGTTAATTTCTGACACTTCCCCCTACACTCTTTCACTTTCCTTCAGCTTAGTCCCTGATTTATCAAACACAGGCTCATTGGGAAAATGTACCTGATGTACATTTTTGAGAACCGACAAAGAAGTGCTCAAGGGTACGTATTGCTCCATTTTGTGTGCAAAACCTAATGTTACAGGGCGGTACTGACTGCTTACTTCCGTATGGCTGGCTTTTCCGGCATGACTGGTTTGCTCAGTAGCTTGCTACATACAGCACTGGACTTAGGAGTCCAGTGGTTCGAGTCCAACAAATGACGGTTCCACAAACCCGGTAAAACGAAACATAACCCAAAAAAAGAGCATGAGGTCACGGTAGAAGCATGCGGCCATGATGGCTTTTCTCTTCTAGTTTTCTTTTGAAAACACTATCGGTTGGGTTTAGGAAAAGGGGTGTGTGGGTCAGTCGATATCAAGCTGATATAATTTGCACAAGCCGACCAGTCTCTCTCACGAAGGCGTGCAAGAAAGAAATTAATATTCGCAGTCATGTCCACAGCAGCCTCTGGTGGATTTACGAGAAATGACACGTATGAGAAAACGTGCCACAGTAACGTATTTGAGCAAAACTACACACGACACCCTCTAGTGGATTTGTGAAAACAAAAACGGCAAGAAAACAATCCGGGGTACATATTTGTTGGTTCTCAAAAATATAGTCATGTGCACGTATTTCCAATGAGCCTGGGTTGGATTCATCAACAGCGGAACAAACCACCAATTACACTGGCATATGTTTCAGATGTCATTCCAGCAACAACCCAGCACTGAGAGTACACTAATCTTGAACCCCCAATACTGGAACACTTCCCCCTACACCACCAACCAAAAGAAAATTTAGAAACCCCTACCAATTCACATGAACGTGCAAAACTGAGGAGTAGGGGGAAGTGGAAGGGCTAAAGGGTGGAAATTGTATTGGGCCTTAGAATCATCCAAACACAATGACAAAATGTGCAAACCGATTCACCAACAAAAACATCTATTTTCATTGCTCAATTTGCACCAGGTTTATCTCCTATAAATGGCACGCAAAACAACTGCGAAGTGTCTGAACTGCAGCCGCTGCGATTCCCTTTCACTACACCCTTCTATTCTCACTCTCATGTGTGGTTTCTGCAATCCATCCATAGTTTCCCTGGACCGCTTCCTAGCTTGGGTTTTGTTAGCTAATCTGGTGCGAGGAAGGCAAAGTTTAGCGGAACAATACGGCATTGTACATCATCTGAGAGAAGAGATTAATGGGAAAGAGGCTGGTGAAGCCGCAACTGAGATAAAGAATTAGCAAATGAAGGCGCCGTTTCTTTCTTCCTTTTTTTTTGCCTTCCTCTACTGACTCCGGCTCATCCTTCACGCTAATTTGATTGAGAATGCTCCATGCATACTACAAGACCTACGCTATCTGCTCTACAGGGAAAAGTCTTGTTCCCAGAAATAACAATTCATCTTCGGGATCCCTGCTTCAGCATATATCATCGACTTGAGGCTCATCATCGTTATTTTACATCAAAGCAAGCTGATACACGGCAGACAGTGAGCGAGGCAGGAGGAAAAAAAAAGACGAAAGAGGACAAGGCGAAGCACTTAACAATCCTGGGTCGTGTTCCCACACCCCAATTAATGCGGTGCCAGAAGAAAGCCCGCATTCCTTTCTCTAAACAAACGAAAACAGGATTGATGACAAAGGTTCATGCGCATAACTCACGGCCTGACGTGGCAGAGGAGAGCAGGACGGAGAAAAAAAGAAAGAAAGAAAAAAAGAAAGACAGAGAGAATGGGAGTGAGGAGAATTACGGTGAGTGACGGATTGAGACCGAGGGCCTGTTTTTCCTCTGAGTCTCCCTGGCAGCAATGGTACGTGTGTATTCATTGGCTTCCCGGTGAAAAGGCAGTGAAATATCACCTGTCACCCAATCAGAGCACAACACTCGTTTCCTGGTGACGCTTTAACAACAGCTGCCATCCACCATTAATATGCCATTGATAAATCAAAGTAACAAGTACGCAAGACTTTCTCCCCCCCAAAAAAGGTAGCAAAATGTTCAAAATGATCCTGATAGCTGTTCTCATTCTTTTGCAAAGGTTTTTGTATTTGGATGTCATTAAAATAATAATAATAATAATAATAATACTACTACACTATATATATATATATATGACTACACTGAGGTCTGACTACTCTGATTCTGGCTAGCATAAGAGATGACAAAAACACACAAATAAAAGAAAGCAAGCAAGAAAGAAAGAAAGTAAGCAAGAAAGAAAGCAAGCAAGAAAGAAAGAAAGATTGCCATTGCCTTCTTTGGGTTGAAAATAAACTGTAAGAGGGGTATCCCGGATACCTAAAGTGTTTCCTCCATATGGTGTCACACACATTAATTCACTGAAGTAAAAAATATAAAGGACAAATATCCTGATGCATCTTTCCGATTTTATGGCAGAATAATAGTATCATACATGATGCTTTCAGAGACACAATCTGTGGTGTGTAAGAAATACAAGAGAAAAAAAAAAGCTAAAGAATCTGATTATCATACTGCCAAACTGCCAAAATATCTTTTGTTTCTGCAATAACTATAAAATATGCCGCGTTATCTACCTATGGAATCCATTTATCCGGTGTAACAGATGTAGTAAGATATATGCATTGTTTTACTACACAGGAATTGCCTTGCTGGCTTTAATGTGCGATACCACAAGAACAAAACACCGAAGTACCACTCTAAAGCTGCAAAGATAATCAGTCATCACCGGTACTCAATGGTAATGCTGTAAAGAAAGAGGCACATTGTCAGCTAAATAAATTCCCAAGGTATGAACAACAAATCTGAATCAGCTGCGCCACACACAGTACAAGCTGCAAAAAATAAATATATAAAACATTTAATTTTTTTTTCAAGGCTGTCAGAAAGGAGATTAATTCCAGCCATTGTCATTTAATGAGCTGTAGAGAGTTACCTGTCACAATGCTTCCACACATTCCTCTTTGTGGAAAAAAAAAAAAATCACTTTATTTAATTACTTTGCATCTGTCAGCCACCCCGTCTCAACAAGCTGCACTTGAAAACCAGCAAGTCGAAATCTGTCTTACACAAAACAACATGCAAGTCATAAAGTGGTGCTGTATGCCGTTCATCGCTCACTGAGAAGTGATTGACGGTTTAAATGTTGACTCCTTCTGCTGGAAAAAGCCAAAACGCACATTGTACGAGTCGTTTTTTCAAGGCCGGCTGGTTTATTGAACGCTCGGCCATGGAAAGGGCGACAAGATCCACTTATACAAGGGTTGCGTGTCACCACAACAATGGAGATGGAAGCAGGACGCTCTTTTCGAAATAACGGGAAGGTCAGGTGGATCTGTCTCCATAACGCTGAGGAAAGCATTGACTAAATCTCTTTTATATGAGCACTATGCTGCAATACACATAAAATCTCACACTCAAGCGCCCTCACTTACACACAGAGGAATAGAAGAACACCATACTGATGGACTGAGCCATTGTTATCATCCAGTACTATAAATTTTGGCATAATCCTTGATGTTCTGCAGTGTTTCATTGGGGTAGAATAGATATGGGGGGAAAACAGATCACGATTGCGATTAAACGGCTGCAATTTAATTAGCAAGATATATATTCTGCATGTGTTGCGTATTTCAAAGTGAAGCATTGCTGGTGTGCTGATGGAACATTTTAAGGGTGCTGTGATAAGAGTCTGTTTTAAAAATAGCCATTTAAAAAATGCTTATATTAAAAAAATACTATACAAGAAGGGGTTTTCAGCATCCCTTAAACACTAAGGAATTGTCATTTTTAATATGTACCAGTGCTCAACATAAATGAGTACGCCCCGTTTTGAAAATGAATATTTTTATCCATTTCTCTGTGAATGTAGGTAATATATTTTGGTGCATTTAAACAAAACAGATTTATTAAACACATATATTTATTGAAATAATATTTTAGTCATATATGTTTAATATTTTAGTTATATTTATCTTTAGAAATAGAAAGATAATACATTTAAATTCATGCGAAATATTGGGAAAAAGATTACAAACTACAAAATTTCAACAATTTTATATTTTTTTGTTTCTCTTTTTACATTTTTTATTCAATATTTTTCTCTAATATATAAATTTGGGTGTACTAATTTTGGACTTTATCGTAAGTTATTTTGTGAGATTAGCTCCATATTTGGCTTCAGTACTGACTAATCTAATGCACAAATATAATATTGTAAAGATTTCCATAGAAAATATTAATTTAAATGAGAGATCCATGAGGGGTATACTCATATGTTGAGCACTGTATTTTTTACCAATGTCATTTAAACCACTAGGTTTAACCCATTTGTCAGCAATACGAAAATATTATGTAGTATGATAAAATGTAATATGATATACTGTATATAATACAGTTCAGAATAAGTATTTTGTTTTATTATTACACTGAATGACTAATTAAAATAAAATTTTAAATGAAAATGTAAACAGCAACAGACGTTTTATTGAATTAAATATAATTATATTTTTTACAATTATATATATTTATACAAATCCATGCAGCCATAAAGAGTATTCCCATTTATACAGTCATTATACATTTATTTACATTTTATATAAAAAAGTGTATATTTTGAGATAATGTTGAACTGAATTTACACCAACTGTCTCAATTAATCTACAAATACCATGAAATATTGAATGCCAATTGAAAGTAAGAGAAAAAGGATAGAATATAACATGAAACCAGCACAAAGAAAGAAACTGTCCACCAAGGACAATGGCTACATTATTCCTGTACACCACAAAAGTCATGATTGACCAATTAGAAATGAGTGTCCAGAGCGCTTTCTTAGATAGATAAATCACATACCTGCATAAGGAACCGGAGCGTCTTTGTCCAGAGCCACCAGAGGAGGGTCCAGCATTACAGTGTCCATGTTCTCAGTAATCACTCCATGGTAGGACGTCTCAATCCATGGTTTGTGCTTATTCACTGAAATGGAGAGAAAGAAGAGAATTTGAATTATGAATAAAGTCTATAAAAAGATTATTTCAGGTAAGTTTTTCCATGCAACATGGAATTTTGAGGATTTTTTCAGGGGTTCTAATATATAAATCATCCAAAATACAGTTTTATGCATTTTCTTTTTACATTTGTCTGTAAATTTCAATTTCAATGCACATTTTTAAAGGCCAATTTTTCCCCAATTAGTTTTTACAAAACAGTTTTATTCATATCTGAATTCTTATGGCTTTTACAGAGAGATATGTTCATACATAATTACATACAACCATTTGTCCTATGGTTAAAGTTATGGTGCGATACATCAAAATACATTTAAACCAAAATTGTCTGCCTTCAAATGTGGAGGTTTTTGTGCAAGAAACATATTCAAATTAGTGCATAATCAATGAAATCATGGCTCATTTGCAAGCATAACATTTTAGAAAACTTGTAATAATAAAAAAAAAAATCTTGCAATTCTTAATGTAATCACTGGGGAAGTGGTGAAGTATTGTGATAATTATTAGTACTTTTTTTTTACCCTTTTCACCTGCAGTTCCTTGTCTTCCCAAATAAGAATAACAAGAAGCTTTTTATTTCCGTGTTCATGCAAAGAATGACTAATAATGCCGATCGATACAAGTCCAATAAGCACAAACTGTCTGTCCAATTCTCCCAAATGGCCGCATCCCTGTCTCCTACAACACGTATCCAGGGAAACACCCTCATTTATCTGGTCCTGCCGTGCTCTGTTGTTCCTGCATTTTTTTTTCCACGGCTGCTGTATAACAAGAGATACCAAAACAAGACGCTAATCAATGGATGACACAAATGCAATCTTCTACCCAGTGAACGGAAAACAGCCCTGCAAGAGTCTTTATAGCCACTAAATATCTTGTACCCAAACAGTGTTTATACTTCTTGGAAATATCCACATGCTGTTGGCTCATAGAACTAGATGCTTGTTAAGTAGTGGGTTGTTACAAATCAGTATTTTAATAATAAAAAAGAGGGCTATGCAATTCACTTACTTTAGGGCATAATGTTCTTGTTTGAGCATGAAAAGGATCTGCAGTTACAAAGCAAAAATCTGCAAAGTCTACTCCAAAGGGAGATATTCTCTATAACATTTCTGAGTATTGTTTTTCCTGAAAGTACATTGAAAAATAAAAAAATATATTTAATAAGTTCTCAGGATGTATCTGTGGAGTTTCAGCCTAAAATATCTCATAAATCCCTTATTATACCATTATGTAAATGCGCCTTATTTTGGGGGGAAATACAAATGGTCACACTTTATTGTAAGGTATCTATGACTTTTAGCTCAATAAACTCTCAAATTGCTGCTTAGTTATTATTGTTATTACGGTAGTAGTTGGGTTTAGGTATTGGGATTATAGATGTAGAAAAATATCATGAAGAATATGTACTTTATAAGCACAAATAAACAGCCAGTATCTTAATAATAGGCAGGTAATAAGCCACTAGTTAATAATGAAAATTGGTATGTAAACTAATTATTTTTTTTTTTTTTTATTGAATCAATTAAACTTCTCTAGTCATCCCAAATCAAATGTGTATCAGTATATTAGATCTGTGAAACACCACCTCTTGGACATGGCAACAAACACACTACTAATACATCTACAAGGCCTCAAACATTTGAATTTGTTATATTGTGACTTGTACATTCCTGGAAAAAACAACCATATTCCTTGATGCATCAGGCTCAAAATTGAAAGAATGCTTTATTTTCACACATGAATTGGCCACTAAATGACCTAAACTCAACTGAAGTCTTTGGCATGAGCTGGCACCAATTTTACAGCGTGGTTCTCTTCTCATCTTTAAGATCTTTTAAGACTTTGAACTTTGAGGTTTTGGCAACATGTCACAAAGTTTATTTACAATCGAAAGTTGCATTCGTTTTTGACCAGATCTAGTATTGACAATGGAAGCATTTCAATTATATGACCCTAAAGGCGTCCACTGTCTGCTCCAGCACACAAGATTCTCTGTGAGGTTCAGGTCAACTGGTGGTCAATTCATGCATGAAAAAAATCTTCTTCCACAGTTTAAGCCTGATTAATGTTTGCATTGCCATCATGGAAAGGACCACGGGATATGGGGATTCTTAAAAAAGAAAAGAAAAAAAAGCTACACACTGAATCAGGCTTAAAATAATCATTGGCAAACAAATAACAACTTATAAATCAATCCAATTATGAAATTTAAACCATTTGGTTGCTTAAATTCCTAACAGCATTTCTTTAGAGGCACAAGAAGTGTATTTTTCGCAATTTTATGGCATAATTTTCCCAGAAATATTACATGGAATAGTCAAAATAAATAAATAAACAAATGTGGGTGATGAAAAGCAAGTTGTTAACAAACAAAAAAAGTGCTTTATTTGCCCCTCATGTAATCAGAAATCCTCCCCTGGCACGAGTTAATGGGGTTTTAGATTAGTACTGGCTATTCAGTAACCCCTCGCGTGGCTCAGTTCGAGATCCACCAAAGCAATTAACGAAAGAGTAAATTAAACCATTTCACACTTGTGGAGGAGAGTCTGCACAGCCAAGTCTCAGAGTCCTTCTGAAAAGCTCAGTGTCCTCATAACCTACAAGTAATCCCAGGCCAAGAACAACTCGTCCAATTCAGATGAGCAGACGATTAAACCAGCTGGCAATGTCACTTTCAAAGACAACAATTTTGATTTTAACAAGTTTGTGTTATTTAACTTGCTTTTTTCCACCCTTATTAATATCAAACTCATGTTTTGTCCCAATCGAATTGAATCGAATGGCAACTATCAAACATTTTAGATTGTTTTGCCTTGATTAAAAGTCCCTACAGTAGTCAAAATTTGAAGTTGATCCTCACATTTCATCAATGTTGACCTAAAACTACTGAACAACACCCATTCTTGTTTGGAGAAAAAATGTATCCACTTGAAAAAATTACTTTTGCTGCTTGTTTAAACTAATTATTTAAAATGAGTTGAAACAACACAATACTTGAGATTTTTTGGGAGACAATAATTTGTAAAAATGATTAAGTTAACTTCATCGATTTGTGTTGGGACAACATGAAGGAATTGTGTGGAACCCAGCATTCATTACAGTGAATGTTGACTACTGTTTTTAAACAGACACACATGAATAGCCGGGCTGTTTTATAAACACAAATGTTGTAGATGCATGGATTGAAAGGTCTTTTATTCCCATTCTGCAGGAAATTAATAAATACAAACACAACCAGCCTTTTGTTTGGCTGCACAACTATGAAAAGCCTGATTCATTAGATAAACATTTAGTTGAGTGTTTTGTGTGTGAAATATCACAGATATGGAAGAAAGCATGCGGCTGTCATCATGTACACAAGATACAGTAAATAACTATAATTTGGATCAGGTATTTTCCATTATAATAATACACCTTCTGCTTCCAGTCATTGCAAATATACACCGAACTCTCTCATTCTCGCTCTCTCTCTCTCTCTAATAAGGTTAGTGGTGTCACTAAGAGCAATATGCCTTCTCTGTAATCCCTGAGCTATTACCCATGAGATGTCTGCAGCCATTATACAGCATTAGAGTGCCGTGATGGAAGCTAATTCAATGTGGACTTTTCTCTTCCATCCGCTCTCCTGCAACTAGAGAGCTCTGCCTCACACACCGCCAACAAAACACAAGACATAATGGCAGATGCATGCTTGCGCAAGCACACGCTGCAAAATATACCTTGCTTTCACTATTAAGGAACACAACCCCTGACAATTACGCTTAAAAAGAAAAACAAGAAAAATGCTATCATACGATGTTGGCAAAGTTATTTGTTGCAACTTTTTGGATGGTTGAAGATGAAACTAATACATAGTCTTCTATATTGTACCCCAAGTTCTGTTTAACGGAGAGAAGATTTTTTTCAACACATTTCTAAACATAATAGTTTGTTCTGTAGACGATTGAAAAAACATATTGCTTAAGGGAGCTAATAATATTGACCTTAAAATGGTTTTCAGTGGAAATAAAACAAACAAGACTTTCTCCAGAAGAAAAAATAATATCAGAAATACTGTGAAAATTTCCTTAATCTTTTTGATCTTTTTAAATTTGAGAAATATTTGAAAAAAATAAATATTGCACAGGAGGGCGAATAATTTAGCTCTCAACTGTATATGTGATGAACACTAATATATATTGTTATTAATATTAGTAGTTGCAAAGAAAGTAAGAATCAAATCAATCAATCCTGGGTAATATGATATTTTACCACCATACAATTTCAATCAATCACTCAATAGTGGATAATGGGAGAAAGTGTTATCAAAAATAAGTGGATTCATTCATTCATTTTCCTTCAGTGCCTTTATTCATCAGGGGTCGCCACAGCGGAATGAACCGCCAACTTATCCAGCATATATTTTACACAGCGGATTGCCTTGCAGATGCAACCCAGTACTGGGAAACATCAGAAATCAGAAGAATCAGAAATCAGAAAGAGCTTTATTGCCAGGTATGTTCACACATAGGAGGAATTTGTTTTCGTGACAGAGCTTCTACAGTGCATCCATACACACTTATTCACACACATACACTATGGCCAATTTAGTTTATTCAATTCACCTATAGTGCATGTCTTTGGACTGTGGGGGAATCCGTAGCACCCGGAGGAAACCCACGCCAACACGGGGAGAACATGCAAACTCCACACAGAAATGCCAACTGACCCAGCCAGGACTCGAACCAGCGACCTTCTTGCTGTGAGGTGACAGTGCTAACCACTGAGCCACCGTGTCGCCCCAAACATAGGTAGAATGAAGCAAATTACAAACAATATGACAATTACATCAACAAACCCCAATTTTTTTCTTTTTTTGGGTGTCAGGTTTTATGTACAGGTATTTAACATACTTGCTGCAAGAAATCACATACATGTAATAAATCAAATGTAAACAATGAATTGGATGGTCTTCAATGTATTACATCTTCTGTGAATGAAATATAAATTGATTCCTATTAAAAGTTATTCATTCAGGAGCAGCGATTTTCTCTTTGTACTCCACACGATGGTCCCAGCCCTAATATATAATACATAAAATGACATCCAAAAATTATATCCATCAAATAACACATGCATTATTTATTTTATTTAAAAAAAATCTTCCAGACTTCCTAGCATCATCCTGCAGCGGTTTCACCCATCTGCCTGTGAGCGCTATCCAAATAAACTGAATTGAATTATTGAACTAAAGCAAGCAAACCCAGAGTGAGGGAGGTAGAAAATTCAGGTCGGGTCTCACAAGAGGACAAGAAAGGGGCTATTATAGAATCAATTATTTATTCAGCTTGATATATAATTATTCCAGCATTTCAAGCACCTGATAAAATGTTGCCGGGGGAGAAAGTGAACGTTTGCAAATCTACTTTGACCCTTCTTCAACCTGCTATAATGAAAATCCCAGTCAGCATTCCAGCGGTAATTAAACTTGGGGACAGCCTGTGGAATTGATGGTGAATTTTTACCGTCTCCTGGTGTCATGCAACAAGCTATTAATTTCTGACCGGGTGAAACTGTAACATTACATTGGGCTCATAACATTGGAATTAAACAATAATCGAAACATGTATGCTGGACCCAGAGGAAAAAGAAAGTGTTAAAGCCAGAGACGTGTGGAGAATGACTAAAAAGAGAAACAGGAGATCAGCGATTTTCAGAAATACAAAATGTAACATGCATCACGGGGTATATTTTGCATGTTGCATTGTTGTATGCATGGTGTGAACAACAAAAAATTGCTGTTAAAGTCCCTGTGAAAAATATTTTTAGGTGTTAGTATCAATATGGGGCAGCACGGTGGCTCAGTGGTTAGCACTGTCGCCTCTTAGCAAGAAGGTCGCTGGTTCGAGTCCCAGCTGGGCCAGTTGGCATTTCTGTGTGGAGTTTGCATGCTCTCCCCATGTTTGCGTGGGTTTCCTCTGGGTGCTCCGGTTTCCCCCAAAGTTCAGAGACATGCGCTATAAGTGAATTGGATGAATTAAATCGGGCAATTAAAATTTACCTTATATAGTGATAAAAGTAATGTAAACAGTTTGCAGTTTGTCGCTTCCCGCCTAAATGTATCAACTTTTTGAAACCACCTCATACTTCAGTTTCTTATGAAGTTTCTAATCAAATCTTCTGACCAATCAAAAGTATGGCACATTCTGTCCCGTCAAGGAGGTACTGCGGCTGAAACTGGTTATTCATTTACATGTAATGGTCACAGAGCAAGTGTTGATCTGAACTCCTTATTCATCACAACAATGAGGGGAGAAACCCTGGGGTTTTGAAATGCAATATGCACGCGGGGGGGGGGATTTGGGGGGGTGGAATGCATTGCATGCACACACATTTACAGTCAGTATAATGGTAATTAGAGTTTCACAATTAAATCTGTTATATACACACGCAGTAGCAGTTTTAAAGTGCTGCTATTATGGATTATAAAAGGTTCATAATTTGGTGTTGGGAGTCCCCGAAAACAGGCATACCCAAAAACACTTTCATTGTCTTATAATTAGCAATTTTTTTTTACATTATTATCCCAAAGACTCCAATATGATTCGTTCAACAATTCATTTATTCATTCATACATTTTCCTTCGACTTAGTCCCTGATTATCAGGGGTCACCATAGCGGAATGCACCGCCAACTATTCCGGCATGTGTTTTACGCAGTGGATGCCCTTCCAGCCGCAACCCAGTACTGGGATACCCCCATACACTCATTCACACACACACACACACACACACACACACACACACACACACACACACACAAACACACACACACACAAACACACACACACACACACACTCACTACGGCCAATTTTTTTGTTCATCCAATTTACCTATACTGCATGTTTCTGGACTGTGGGGGAAACCAGAGCACCTGGAGGAAACCTAAATGAACACGAGGAGAACATGCGAACTCCACACAGAAATGCCCCACCGGCCCACCCGGGACTCCAACCAGTGACCTTCTGTGCTGATGCTGTGAGGCGACAGTGCTAACCACTAAGCCACCGTGCTGCCCTCGTTCAACAATTCTTTTTTTCCAAACCCCTCCTTTGCATGAAGGTAATTTGCTGTGATTGGTCCAATGATCCAGTCTGTTGTGATTGGTCTATTTCATGGAGCGTGTGTTGGAAACAGAACTTCAATAATGGCTTGTTAATGTTGAAGCAAGCAGCCTTGGTACTTGGTATTTGTGTGAGCCCAATGAAGGAACATACTGATAAAGCTCTGTAGTTATGAGTGTATCAGTGTACTGCTTTATTCTTCATCATAACCCCAATAATAATGACAACAAACAGTTAGTGTTAATAGACACATTTCTGTGTAGCAGCAGAAGTTTAACAATTTTGAACTTTTTAAAAGTCCTTAATATGAGTGCTTTAATATGGTGAATAGAACTATGCAGGAGATAAATGATTCAGACAGTGTAAATATATTTTCCTTTGGGTGAATGAAGTCTGCTTTCATGTTAAATGTCATGTGAACCGCTGCAGCATGCAGGTAGGCTCCGCTTCAGCACAGAGAAACACAGAACAGAGAATGTGGATCATATGAAAAGTTGACAAGGACCACATATCAGACACATTTAAATTACACTGAAAGTAGTATTTCACAGCAAAAAGATGGTCAGTCATGTGCTTTTTTTCAAGAAGGAGGAGCTACTCTATGTCCTGTCTTCATGTTTCAGTTGAAAATACATCAAACATCGAACAGAAAATTCAAACCCTTTTGACCTTTAAGAACAGCTAATGGGACTTAGCAGAAAAACAAGCTTTCTCAGGCTTCATTCGCCCTCATCCTGTTCATAACAAGTCTCCACGTCACCGGGGGATAAAGAAGCCATTAGCCAAATGGCTGGTAAACACACAGTCTGTGATGGCCTCTGTCCTGAGACAAAATCAGAAGACTTCAACTCAATCAAAGTCAAGAGAGTCAAAGATCAGCTCCAGTCCAGCCAGCATCATCTGCTAATGGGGCATCCGCAGAAAATTGTTAATTAACATCCCTTGCACTGTGCAAATGATGAGAACACAGCCCTCTGTATTAGGGGAAAAATACAGAAATGACTATCGGGAAGAGAGTAATTAGCCACAATGACTTAGCATAATCCAATACTAACAGGAAGGAGTTTGTTCAGATGCACTGAGCTGAAGAAGCGGCATCCCACACGTCCACAGAGACGCTCTTCTTATGCTTGCATTGCTCGTTTTTAATGCTTATTAATGAGGCCATAATCTCAGCTTTTTCTATAGCGAGCTTTTAAGATTTGTAGGCCTTCAGAGATTTCTCATATAGGAAGCCCGGTTGACAAAATTAGCGTTTTATCATCCTGTTTTATAGCGCAGCTATTAAAAAGAAAAATGTTTGCATATTGAGGGCTGCTTGAGTTAATTAATGAATGAACAGATCGTTAGGACTGTGTGGCGTCATTCTTGGACATCTGGAAAGCACCGTAAAAAGGGTTTGGGGTATTGAGTTGGTGTGGTGAGAGCAGAATAGTGGATTTTACCATGACCTCTATAAAAAGGGGGAAAGAGTCGAACGGGTTTTAAGGCCTCAAATGTTCTGCGGTGGATTCAGTTACTTTGGCTAACCTGCAAGGTCTCCATTAAACGTAATATATTGTAAAAACGGCTGTGCCAGCAAGTCTTCCTGTGGGTAAAATGTCAAGCTGTCATTTAGTGGTGTGAAGCACATTCTCCAAGACACTAGAGATGACATGAGTTTGAGACCAATGCCATTTTGCCAATCAGGCCCTCAGTATTTCTGTCAACTCAACATGCTCACTTTTCAATAAAAGTGATGAATGAGTCCAAAAATAGGCTGACTCTGAGAGTGAACATGTCTGATTTGGAATGTACATTAAGCCTCGTTCGCACTGAAAATTCATGTTGCTAGTCTGTGACAGTTAGTGGGCTTTCTCACGGTTGTCTGATAAGTAACATTTACAAATTACATTAACTGATGTCATTCCAAGTTGGTGGTAAAAATAAATATTGTGAAAGAAACAGATTGTGTATAAATGGAAAAAAGGACATGACACACTGAGCCGACTTCAAAAAAATAGTGGCAACAAAAGCTGCTTGTATTGTCTGCTCATGTCATCGGATTCTGGGCCAAAAAGCTGTGCTTTAAAACGCTAAATAACACAGCGTTTAAGGAATTGACTGTCTACATAGCAGGTGTCAGTTATCTTTATTCATCATTCAAAAAGAGTCACGGCTCTAACATGCGTAAAGAGTTTGAACAGGGCTTTAAAGCGCTATGCCTGGCATTAACATCCATATCTGGCAATCTGTTTACAACATGAATGTGCTAAATACAAGTGTAAAAGGGTCAAAAAAATTGAGATTCAGACACATCAAACGGCAAATGGAGGTAGTTGAAACTACTTTTGATCGCATTATGGTTGTAGTGCAAATCAAAAAACATTAACAACTGTGAAGGACCACCTACTCACCTGTCAATCAAACACTGAGCTAAAAGCAGTGGTTAAATTCCGCTGGTTGTGTTCAGCTTTAAAATGGAAAAACTGTTCAATTTTATGTAAACGTGTATAAACACTATCATCAAAAGCTTAGTAACTTTAAGACTTAAATACTTTTAAATTCATCAGAGGTGGCATTAATAACACACACAAATAATTTTAAAGCTAAAGTAGCTCATCAGAATAATTTACAAAATGAAGAAACCACTCTAAAGTTAGGCCCTATCCACAGTTCTATAGATTTGCTTTGAGTAAATGGTAATATTTTATAAACACTAAAAACTTGTCGTCAAAACTGTTCATGTATTTGCAGGAAATGACAGTAGCTTAATAGAAGAAAAATCATGTTTTAAAGCCTAAAATATACAGCAAATATTATGTACTGTATGTACATGTGTTCATTCTGTAAAGGTGTGCACATATTTTTTGTTCATCATTTAAGGTCTGAAAATATGGAATAATTTTGAATGTGCATATAGTAATACATTATTTCACAGTATTAGCAGCATTTACTGTCTTGTTACTTTTTAAATCAAACACATACTCTCTTCCTAAGCAGATCAAACTTAATTTGAAACTTTATTTTATTTAATCTTAACTTGTTAACAACAGCGTACAACCAAACGACACTATTAAGTATGCTTAATATCAACATGACAGATAGTAACAGCCAAAGTTCAGGTGAAAGAGCTCCTTCCCTAAAATAAATTGGGAACACACTGACATATTAAACAAAGTGCAAACTCTTGATCCTTTGATCCAAATCTGCAAACAGGCTCTTATTCTTTCACACACACACAACCAATTTAGTAACTTTTCGCATAATTGCAACAAGCAAATCCCCATCTCCACTCTTCTTTTTACTGCTTCCCTTTTCATACTTAAATATCTTCCCGGTCATAATTCAGCACATACAATCCATGTAGGTGTTTGTTGTATAAATTTGCCATTTAGATCAATTTATAGCAAAAATTATCCACAATTAGCATTATCAATCCATGACACAAATGCCTGAGAGAGAGCTGAGGTTTATAAATGTCCTTGATACTACGAGCACGCACGTATAAACGACTCGTTCCCTTGTGTACATAAATTCGACGAATCAACTTACTTAGGTCACCAGCCATGAATATAAATTTGTTTGATTAGACTCTCGACAAACATTGAAGAGAATATCTTTTGTCACCGAGAAGTTCTCTGCGCTGGCATTTGCTACTGTCAGCCCGGCGTCGATACCCCAGAGGACTCGGAAATGTCAATTGTCTGTAATTAGAAAGCTGGCATATTCATTCATGAGGCTTTGTTTCCTCGTCACGAAACCCGGGTCCTTATGGTCTTTTCATTAGCCATATTGTTTATCAGCCATATGTGTGTGTATATAACGCCTGGGACACAATCAACCCTTACGGAGAAAAAAAAGAGCCCGTTTGATTGCACACCATGTGAAGTCGCAAAAATTACAAGTCATTGTTGGAAACACAGAGAACTGATTGAGGATGAAGGGTTTTAGGGGGACTTGAGAGGGAGTGGATTGAAAGCGAGGAGCGAAGAGAACAATGATCTCCTTTACTGACACCGTTGCCAGAGGCTGAGAATGAGAGAGAAAGGGCAGGGCTCAACTCTCCATCTTCTCTGGATTAAAATTAAAAGGGCCTGCTAGCTCATCTTCTGTCTGTGGGAGATCTGGATGTTCGAGTGCCTCTCGGTATGTCTGGGTGTTTTTGAGGACCTAAGAATGAAAATTGATGCCAGGACTGCGGCTTCGTCAATCCCTCCTTGTGCTTAACAGAATGTCTGCAGTGCCCATATATTCATCACTTTTTATCTACTTCAGCAAGTGGTGATGTGCTAAAACTACATATATTCAGCAGTTGGTGGGTTCCCATCCAACAGAAATGTTCGACACTGTAAAAAAAAAAAAAAAGTTTTTGTCTTGCTAATTTATACAAATGTGTTAAAAATTGAGCATTTTCTAAAGAAAGTTTTTTAAAGTAAAGAATATAGTTTGGTTTTCATAAATAATAAGTCAAAATTAAGTGGGTTAATTTTCATTAAAACTAGCACAATTATCTGCCAATGGGGTAAGCAGAATTATCTTGTTTTTTGGTTTGAAATAAGATTGTTTGATTACACAATTTTCACTATTATCCAGTGGCTTATAACCTGAATATTATTAAGATATTGGCTGTTTATTAGTACTTAAAAAATACATATGTTGCAAGTTCTTACTCTACATTTCTAATCTTATCCAATACTATTAATAAGCAGCAAATTAGGAGTTTATCGAGCTAAAAGTCACAGTTAATGGTTTATTAATACACTTAAAATAAAATGTGATCAATTATTTTTGCTTGTTTTAAGGGGGAAAATTTATTTAAACTTTCATTCATTCATTCATTTTCTTTTCGGCTTAGTCCCTTTATTAATCTGGGGTCGCCACAGCGGGATGAACCGCCAACTTATCCAGCATATGTTTTACGCAGCGGATGCCCTTCCAGCTGCAACCCATCCCTGGGAAACATTCATACACACTCATTCACAAACATACACTACGGACAATTTTAGCTTACCCAATTCACCTGTACCGCATGTCTTTGGACTTGTGGGGGAAACCGGAGCACCCGGAGGAAACCCACGCGAACACGGGGAGAACATGCAAACTCCACACAGAAATGCCAACTGACCCAGCCGAGGCTCGAACCAGCGACCTTCTTGCTGTGAGGCAAACGTGCTACCCACTGCGCCACCGCGTCGCCCTTATTTAAACTTAAGTTTGACAAATTAGTTTTGAAAACCAAAATATAGTTTTTTTCGATATTTGCACTACAAACAAAAGAAAATGCAAGTAAGATAGCACTTTTTCAGTGTGGGGAAAATATCTAAAGGTACAGTATCTAACTGTATTATTTACTGTGCATTTGCCCTTTACAAGCCAAAAATAACTAAAATTACTTTTAAAATACATTTTGAAGTGGGATTTTATGCACTGATGGCCACTAAATCAAAGTTACGAAGCAGAATGGACATTTATGCTCCGAGTCTCACTGTTACCCTTCCCTTCTCTTTGGGATTTTATTACTTCAGGAGAATAAGCCCAAGAGGATCCCACTGACTGAGTGTTATGGTGAGCTGCTAGATGTGATGCCACAATTCGAACTAATGTTTAATAAGCGAATGATTGTTTATTCTGTATGTTCGATTACTGTATGCAGTTGCTAGACAGATGCAATTTGATTATTTATTGCAATCCTATATAGTTTTGAAAAAATAAACAAATAAATAAACACTTGGAAATGGTCAGGTTTTACTGGATTTACAATTTATGCGTTTTGAGTAAAACATAATTTGTGAATGAATGACATTAAGGGGTATAAATGAGATAAGAGCGAGAGAATTTAGGGATTATTGCTATATCAGCATAAATGGCTATATTTCAAGGCAAAAACAGATCAAAATAATAAACCGTTTATAAATAACACTTTTAATTGTTATAAAAAATAATACAATAAGCAATATATAAAACCTTTTTTTTTTTAAGATCTCTCTTTGATTAAAAATAAATAAATAAATAAAATCTAAAAAAATTTAAAGGATTTACATTTTTTAAATCATTTTTCAAATTCTCTCCAGATCAAAACCATTGCCTTATAACATTAAAAATAAGGTACTGCAAAAGTATGTGCTTTTATAATTGATGACAATGGCAAAATGTTCTGTTAAGGAAGCATATACAACCTTATCTGGACACACAATCAGAAAACGGAAAACTATATGATCACAAAGCAATAAACTGCATTAAATTTGGATGTAACTCACGGGCTACTTTATTACAGTAGGTGCACATGATCAAGATGATCTGCTGAAATACAAACCAAAACATCTGAATATTTATTAAACTACTGATACTGGGATTTTCACACACACACACCATTATAGGATTTGCAGAGAATGGTTCAAAAAAGAGAAAATATTCAGTGAGTGGAAATTCGGTTTTCAAATTGTTCAAGATAACAATTGATAGTGATTAATACTGATAATAATTGATATTGACTGATAGATTGATAGTGAAGCAACACAGATGACAGACAACAGTTTATCTAAATTTCATTCATAATACCCATATTTATACCAAACAAAAGATGCATAAACATACTGTACAGTAATGAGGTTTCAAACTAAATGTATTATTTAGGCTGTATACAGTATGATTTTGACTCAAAAAAGTCTTATAAGACATGCAAAATGAAGATTTGGTACCTTCAGCAACAGGGTAAAAAAACCTGACGTAATAGTCCTCATACAAAAGCAAGAATGTGTATCATGCATAATAGCATAATATTGCTCACAGCAGCAAGCCTATAATTGTCTTATTTATAATTGAGGTTGAGTTTGTTACACAAAATGTGTTTTGATGGCTGTAGAATAATTGAAACTCCTTAGACACTTTACTGTGCTAGAAACACATTACAACACCCTATTGGATTTTGTGTTTTTAAATTAATCCCATTTAAACTTACTTGTTTAAAGTTATTTTTTTTTAAGTTAATAAAAATAAACACCTACAAACACAAGCTGACCTCACTTACCAGCCAACTACATCTACAAAATGTGTCTTAATCTGAAGGCATAAAAGACAGAGAGAGACAAAGAGAAACTCTCCGAGCGACAGAGAGGAACAGCACGAGTCCTTCAAGGCTGTGGAACACAATGGAAACTTGAATGTGGATCTGTGAAATCACCATGGGAACCAATGCTTTCAACTGGTGTCTGTCAATAGATACTTTATCATGAAATCGTCCTATTAAGTTTGGAAAGAAACACTCTGGGGAGAAAAAAAAAAAAAAAGAGGCTGACAACGCTAAAAAGCACTGTCAGAATCTCTGAAACAAAAGTACTTACTGTTTTATTCAATCATATATACATATACATATATATATATATATTAATTTAGGAAGCTTTTTTTTATCCACAGCAGCTTGCAAGTGAGACTGGCTATGCCATAATCTACTATTATCTTTTGCGGGCAATCCGCCCCACCTGCCACTGCAGGTAAAAATTTAAAGCGAATATCTGTCCTATAATCAACAATCAACACATTCAAAATGTGATGTGTACTAAGGACTCATAAAACACAATGAATCCTTAGTTCCAGTAATACGGCACTTGAGTTGCAACATTTTTTGATGGCATGGAGCTCTCCCACACATCCCGTCTGAATTCAAGCCCAAGCCTTCACTGTTAGAAAAACACGGCTGTTTGTGGGATTGAAGCGGAGCTAAGCTCTCACAGGGGGAGGTTTCTGGTGTGGGGGAAATGGCAGGGATTTCCTTCTGCGTCCTCCAAGTGGGGCTGGCAAACGGAGGATTTTCTCAGCTGAGAGACAGACAGAGGGACACAAAATCCTCTTTGCAGTCCTCATTGACAGTGGCAGGATGCTGACAACTGCGCACCAGTGAAGGAGAGAAAAGAGAGCAGGTGCAGAAACCTTCAGACAGGTGTTTAGCCCATGTCCTGAAGCCATGAATCCTTCACACAAAGACAGAATTACTGCTTCTCGACATTTCCTTGACAAATGATGCATACTGGACATGTAAACATGGCAAAAGAAAAGGAAAAAAAATACACGAATGACATCTCAGCCAAATACGGAGGCAGTAAAGTAGTGCTTTGTTTTATGTTACTGAGTCACGCACGTGGGCAGATGTAAACATGGCGCATTTCATGATGCATAGCTTTTTGTTTGTTTAACGGCACGTTGTAAACGCCAGAAGGGAGGATATTAAACAAGAGATTGTTTTCAGTCATGGCTGCGTGTTTATGAAATGGACTGCTTTTTTGGTTTTCATGAGAGCATGTGTGCTACAGTAGTAGCATATCGTAAAAAAAATAGATAGCATATGTTGTGTTTTGAATACTAATCATCTGCAAGGGAAGCTATTGAGCCCAGGAGAATTGCTAACTAGCAATAGGAATCATCATGAATGTCAAAACTGATTCTTTAATGCTTTAAAAAAAAAAGTACAATTAAACAATTCTTTGAAAAGGTATGTTTACACAGGCTTTGGTGGGGACATTGAAGTAATGAGTTTTTTTATACACTTCAAGAAATATTGTAGCTTGTGATTTCAGGGTATTTTTTAATCTTATTACCATACTGTATATGCATTAAAAATCTAGAGAACCTTGATATCTGCTTGTTCGACTTTTAATGTTCAAGTTGTATGTACAGTGTGTGTGTGTACAATATTATATCTATATCTTGCCATACTCGACACGGTGGCTCAGTGGTTAGCACTGTCGCCTCACAGGAAGTAGGTCACTGGATCAAGTCCCGGCTGTTGGCATTTCTGTGTGGAGTTTGCATGTTCTCCCCATCTGTATGGGTGTTTCCCAGTGCTGAGTTGCAGCTGGAAGGGCATCCGCTGTGTAAAACATATGCTGGATAAGTTGGCGGTTCATTCCACTGTGCCGACCCCTGATGAATATAGGGACTAAGCCGAATGAAATGAATGAATGAATGAATCTTGCCATACTATAGGAACAACTGTCATTAATCAGTTTATGTAAGTTTTTACATAAAAAAAGATTTCTTGCCCAATAGAGTAATGGAATTAATTCGGATTTAAAAGATTTGCATATTAGGCATAAAACCACTTTGATAATCTGCCAAACATATGAACATATTTAACATTTAAAAAATCTATACGCTGCTTATTTAAAATAAAAATGTATACACTACACAAATATATGAACTGCAATAGAAACCAAAACGCAGTATTTTTTTAAGCTGTGAAGCGTTTATATAACAATGATTTACAAAACAAATAATGATTAAAAAAAAGATTTTTCTTTACTTTTCGAAAAGTTTCCTGTAATGATTCACATGGATTTACAATAATGACTAGACTCCAGATTATTTATGCCAGGCCAGTAGTTGGCGATAGTGCTTTGTTAAGAAACACTACTTGATAGCCACGACAACAAAACTACAAGACTGTATGTGCACATGCAGATACTTGCATGACTACAGAACGAGAATGTAAAAGGCATATACTGTATTTGTCATCATCATTATACTAGAGTATGACAATAACTTGTTTTTTAACTAAATAACTTGTTTGTTTTTTTTAATTCTGTTTGGAAGTCATTTACTCTAAAAGTCATTTCATTTCATTAACTCTCATCCAATGATGAACAGTTTTTTCCAGCACAACCAGACCTGGTCTCCCGCTGTTTACAGCTGGTATTTTCAGCAAATCGGTGTATACGCTGAAACCCACAGAAACATGACATCTCATATCCCAGTGTCAGTTCAAAGTGTGCCGTTAATCCTAAGAGCAGCTGTCCGGAGTTATCCTCTCGCCTCATGCCCAGTCATGCCCGCTTTTTCCCTCTTCTTTACACACACTTCATCTGCATTGTAGATGGGATTACGCCACGCCGCTGAGAACTTGTCTAAACAAAATGCATCCTGGTTCCTGGAATCCAGTAAGACTGTTTTGCGTGTAAACTAACCAGGATAATTCACTGTCAGTTTACAGCATTGGCAGAAAAGGAAAGCCGACTCTAATCTGGTTTGTCTGCTTAAGCGAGAGTGACTCTGGACACGATTGCGAGAGGAATCAAACCCACACACACACACACACACACACACACACACACACACACACACACAC
>CAIGQV010014432.1:13802108-13850292 GCA_903798115.1 Danio jaintianensis | reverse complement strand
CACACACACACACACACACACACACACACACACACACACACACACACTACCGACCCAAAACTGCCGGCCCCGAGGGGCTTCAAAACACACACCGTCACGCAAGCAAATCAAATCAGTAGTGAGACAGAGAAAGAGAGTGAGAAAGTGAGAGAGAGAGAGAGAGAGAGAGAGAGACTAGAAGAGAAGAGGAGGACGGAAAAAATGGGTTTTCTTAAAAATACTGCGAGGATGGATGTATGGAAGAAAGCCAGTAAAAGGAGTTAAAAGAGTGAAGGAGATCGAGCAAAACAACAAAGCCAAAGTGTAGCACACAGGGAAGATGAGTTGAGTTAAAAGAAAATGGATGGAAGCAGGAAGGAGCACTTTAGACCAATAAATCACCCACAAAGAGCCCCTCGCTGAGACCGTAACACTGAGAGAACGACGAGGCTACTTTAAAGCAACTCATTCCCTAAATGTCTGTCTGTAGCGTAAAATACCTCAAAAAGAGCTCTCTCTCAGCACGGTGGATGGTAAGCATGCTTATCATGCATAAAAGCTGTTGACTCATGGGAAGGCACAGGTTCTGTTTGCATTCGAAATGAGTAAAGGTGGAAGAGTTTGTCTGAAAGCTGAAAAACAGATATGAACATTGGAGCCCCAAAAGTCTGAGAACACATTGACAAATTGAGGTTGAAAGAAAATGACAAAATGACTGGATTTCAGGGTCTCAGCTAAACACGGCAAAGTTTGGGATTTTATGAAGCTTGTACTTGTGTGACGAGAAACAATGTTTTTTATTGTGTGGTGATAATAATGTATAGCTGTATACTCACACACACACATACAGAAATTTCAATTTGCTAATAATATACAAGCTAATAAGTATATAAGTTAAGGGATAGAAATATTTAGTTTTTTTGTTTTCCTTTAATGATCTGCAATTAACCAAGCGTTTATTAAAAGTAACAAATTCTATTTTTGAGTTTATGAGTTTATTTTTATTTGAATCCCCAATAGCTGTGCCCTGAAGCACTGCTAGTCTTCCTGGGGTCCCACAACACTTAGGGGCCCTACATACATTATCACATACTAAAGAACACTGTAGGAAAAATCTTGCTGTCTAAATTTTTTTAGTTGAATCAAATAAACTTTTCTAGTCATCTCAACTTACATCAATCAAATTGACTAAAAATATTAAGTTAAACTTTGTATAACTTGAAAAAATATATATATTTTAAAACCTGATTAACCTATTAAAATAAGTTAAAGCAACATAAAAATATTTGTTGACTTGACTTTGTCATTCTTTTTTTTTTTTACAGTGAACATTTAATACATACATAAAAAATGTAAAACATTCATACACCAAGACACTTCACCATACAAACATCACCATTATTTAATATTACAAAATGCTTCAACCCAATATGTAAACATCATTATCCTACAATTAAATCATATTCATCGAGAACTTATACATACAACTGTGCCTAAATTTGCCTTTTTAAAATCTTTTATCCTAGTTATCTTAATTAATGAAAGTGGTAAGAAATTCCATATTTTTTTGCCTTAAAAAACATTACGCCTTTAAGAAAATTTGTTTCAGCATTGGGGAGCAAAAACCTATACTCGGTTACTCATCTAAGTAGCATATTCATGGACCTTAGATTTCAATTGATTATAACAGTCTAATGGAGTTTTAAAAAAAATAATTCCATGTTGATAACAATATTGCAGCCATCATTTTGTATTCCACCCTTAGCCATTTACTTTACCATACTATCAATATTTTTACCATACAGACATCGAAGGATTAATCTTGCTGCCTTATTCTGTACTAGTTGTAGCCTCCTTAAATCTTTATTCATGACGTTAGCCCATATTGTCTGACAGTAGTCAAGCTGTGAGAAAAACAATATATCTAATAATGTTTTCATTATATAAACCTATTTTTAATAGTGAAGTATAAGTGGTGGCAAAGCGGAATATTCATTACTCCAATGTTCAGTCAAATGATGCTCCAGAAATCGTTATAATATGCTAATTTATGCTCAATATTCATTCAATTTCTTGAAAACAGTTCTTTGCAAAGCATTTTTGCAGGGTTCTTTCTGTATGTACAGTTGAAGTCAAAATTATTAGCCCTCCTGTGATTATTTTTAAATATATATTTCCCAAATGATGATTAACAGAGCAAAACTTTTTTCACAGTATGTCCTATAATATTTTTTCTTCTGGAGAAAGTCATATTTGTTTTATTTTGGCCAGAATAAAAGCAGTTTTTAATTGAGCTTTTAATGCAATATTATTACCCCTCCATCGATTGTCTACAGAACCAAACACTGTTATTCAATGACTTGCCTAATTACCCTAACTTGACTAATTAACCTAGTTAAACCTTTAAATTGCACTTTAAGCTGAATACTAGTATCTAGAAAAATATCTAGTGAAATATTATGTACTGTCATCATGGCAAAGATAAAATAAATCAGTTATTAGAAATTAGTTATTGTTTGTTATATATGTTTAGAGATGTGTTGAAAAAATATTTCCGTTAAACAGAAACTGGGGAAAAAATATACAGGGGGGCTAATAATTCAGGAGGGCTAATAACTCTGCCTTCATCTGTATAATATAAGCTGTATATATGAGGCTTGAAGTTTATTTTTGGATTGATCTGATTGTTGGTTTATGCCACTTTCACGTTTCATTCTGTTTCCCCCTTAGTCTCAAAAAGCACATGGCGATTACTCTAAATGTCAGACAACAGACAGCAGAGTGTGGTAAAGCAGGGAACAGTGGTATCCTAAAGCTCTGACAGCAGGGGCATTGAGGACAGACAGGGGTGAAGGAGAAGCTCCACCTGGGCAGCTGAAAAGCATACAAAACGAAAGCAGGAGGAGAATATAGTGACGAAAGCAGTGCAGTAACATTCACCCAGGTCTATATTTGAGGGTGGCATTCTCACCTGGGCTCACAGAAACCTCACAAAATCACAAGGAGAGGATATTTCCAACATGAGTCTGACAGCTCCCTCTTACACCCAATGGTAGAACCCAAAATCTGTCACTGGACAGGGCAATGCTGGATGAGAAAGAGGATTGCATGTTTTTCCCATTTAGGTCCCAGGTATGTTTAAGCATCACACCATTCTGATTTTGAGGGAGTCACAATGTGATTGCAAAAAATAAATGAATAAAATATAAATAAAATATAAATAAAAAAATTCACAAAAAAAGTCAAGCCAGAAAATATTAAATATTTGTATGTCACGTCAGAGTTAGTTACAATTATTTTAAGCATGTGCCACGTCATTGTCACAATTTCAACACAAACGGTAAATATAAATAAATAAATAAATAAATACATTTATGGCATCAGAAAATAAAATTTGAAGCAAGTCAAGCTAGTATTTCAATTTCAATTTATTTTTTAAAAATTATGTAATTAAATTATGTCTAAAGTATTTTTTACAGCAGCTTTTTTCTACATATGACTAACAGCAACAAGAACAGGTCTCTACACTGACTGTAAGAAAAGTTTATTAATCATTAATATTAAATTTAAACAAATGTAAGCATTCTAAATGATTTAAAATCCTTACATAATTAACTATTTTTGTGCATCAACACTGAATCTTTTGACAAAGCAGCCCTAGCAACGCATAAAACACAGATCTCCAAATTCGTAAAGGATTCAACCATCACGTCTATGATATCTGCCATGCAGGCTTTTTCTCCCTCGAGCATTTCTTTTATACAGTTTAATATCTTTTTTATTGCTCTTATAGCCGAGTTCATTAACATGCAGAGTAGTACGTCCACGCGCACAACGGGGATTAGATAACCTCACACTTCATGACATCTTCCTTGATACACCGTGCGAAGAAAGCGGCAGAATCTCTCCACGCGCAGGAAAGCAGAGTCAAGCTCCCCTTCATTTTTTCGCCTAACTAATAAAAACAGACAGGCAAAGGCCACTCGCCCTCCTCTGAGGAGAGTTTATTTTGATTTTGATTTAAAAAGACTCTGTCTGTGTTAGTCACACAGCCGCGGGGCCGAAGAAAGAAAGAAAATGTGTGGGGGTTGGGGGGGGGAAATCGCAAACGCCGCTCGCTGTTTTGACTGCATTGCCAAAACAGCCTGGCCACTTCACAGAGGTAATTTCAAAGGAAAAGGCTTGGACACACTGTGTAAACAGAGTGCTATTTACATAGGGATTCCCTCAGTCTAAAAGATCGGCTTTGAAACAGATTACAGGTATAAACTCCAAACTCCTGCATTACACCGATACCACTGCTACTACGTCCAAAGCAGATAACCATGACAAAACTTAACCGACGGGGAGTGTGCACGTGAATGAGAGCATCGGTCCTTGAATGAATGACAAATTGAACGTTTCACCACACGAGCCAAAATGAGACTCGATGAGCCTCCTCCGCAGCATCTGGAAGGCCTTTTCCATTAAAATCCTCATATCGACCAAGTTGCAGCAAGGTGCGGAAGCATCCGGCTTTCTTTCCAGCTCATCTTTCGTCTTCCCCTTCCACATCATCCCTCTCCTGGGCTGTGATAAGAGCTAGGCTCCATTAGCACCTCTCTGTTTCTCTCTCCCTTATGGAAGCAAGCTAGAGACGGAGCAGCCCTGATGGACTATAAATTGTAGGCAATGCTCCCCTCTGAGGGAGAGTGGCACGGAGAGAAAGGTTACACCGAAGAGAGAGCGCAAAAGAAGGATGGTGGCAGCCGAGATGCATGGGCTGTCAGCGTCACTAATCATAGCCCACCAGCGCCATATTAATCACCGGATCAGAGCCACTAGTTTGGAGCTGATGGCTGGAGTCAAACATACAATAGTCTCAGCCTCAGAAGTCACAACCACACACTGTTGGCTGAATGTCTGAAGCATAAGGTAGACAAAAAGGGTGAAAAAAAAAAATCAGGAGTTTCAAAGTCATCATGAGATGTGTATGTGGACGTTTTTAATGGTGAGCCTGGAAACAAAGCTGACGTGACACCAAACATCCTCGTGGACAAAAGAAAGCTGACATGTTTACAGCTGTGACAATTAACAGTTATCAGGACCAATGCTTCTTCAAACTAGCATTCATTTAAAACAACAATGCATAAATTCCAAATCCAAATCCTCTAAAGCAGGGGTCACTAAACTCGGTACTGGAGGGCCGGTGACCTGCAGAGTTTAGCTCAAACCCTAATCAAACACACTTGAAGAAGCAAATCAAGGTCTTACAAGGTATAATTGAAACTTCCAGGCAGGTGTGTTTAGGCAAGTTAGAGATAAACTCTCCAGGGACACTGGCCCCCCAGGACCAAGATTGGTGACCCCTGCTTTAAAGGGTTGTTAGGGTGCATTCATCAGGGCAACTGGAGCCGGGAACATATCCCAAAAAGACCCAGTGACAGATGCTCTTGTTAGTCTGTCTGTTTCTCCTTATGCAGAGGTTCACATAATCATGGATCCGATCAGTATCCAGAGCAAATGGTTGTAATGGTCATCGATGAGTCAAGAAAGCAAGACTGATTCCTGCAAAGATCCTAGTGACAGATGAGTCTCTGTATTGATCCCTTCGGCTAGTCTGAATACCTGCCTGGTGACCTACTTGGACTTTCATCTTCTCCATGATGAATGTTCATTGTTCTCAAGCCCTCTAACATCTTAAAATGCAGCTCTACCCTTTTATATTTGGCCAGAGGAAAACCTTCCCTAACTGAACCTGGTTTCTCCCAAGGTTTATCTGTCAATTGATGAAGTTTGGGTTTCTTGCATTAGTGCCTCTGGCTTGTTTGGTTGGGGTTGGTCAAGCTGCTCTTTAGTAAATCATTCTACCACTACTCTCCTGCCTGCCCGATATGCTGGAATGTTTTTACAAACTGAAATATTGTTATGGCTTTTTATTCTCTATTCTTCATCTATGTCTCTGGCACAGTATACATTGTAAAAGCTCTAAAGAATTAAAGATGACTTGACTGGACAGATATGACTTCACTAGAGGCAGAAGTTACCTTTTCCATTAAGAGTATTATTTGCCCCAGGAATTGATCTCAATGTTTAATTTAAAATAATGGTTTTTTTTCAATGTTGCATTTAACTTAAAAGCTTTGTAAGGACCATTTTTGCTTAATACTGCTCAAAGAGGGCACAGCTGTATTTGCACAACACCGTGCATTAATGTACATAACTAAGAACTCAAAAAAGGAGAAAAGAATCAAGAAGTTATTACAAGGTGGGAAATGCATAATGACAAACTCATTAGTGTTGATTATTGCTGTCGACGTTGTAATAATAGCAATTAACACTAATTAACAGACTAATACAACAATGTGCGTGGGAAAAACAAACTTGGTACTTGGTAGTATGAAAAACAAAACTATTACATCTGGGAAATAAATTATGAAAAGATATCAACAAGCGTCAATGTTACGGTCTGTCAAACATTGTCACTCTACTCATACCACAAGTTTTGCACTACCACTAAAACCACTGAAGCAATCTGCAATGCACAATGAACAAATGAATCTGTTATTTACATTGTATATGCATTGTGTTGTTTATGGTGAAAAAACTCACAAGACCACAGAATTCAGTATGTATTAAACTGTGTGACTGATTATAGTGATTAATAATTGCATTTTTTGCCCTCTTGTTTTTATATTTTAACATATTTATATATATATATATATATATATATATTTTTTTTTTTTTTTCTTACATTTTCGCATCCCACAAAGTTATGATCCTGCTTTAAGCACACAAACACAAAATTGTCTAGTTTATAATTTTTTTTTAAAAGCAACATGGGTACAAGTATTGCTTTGTAATCAAATGTTAGCTTTTTCTTAAATCATTAATAATAATAAAAAAATTCAAATTTGTAACTCATCTCTACATTTTAGATCTGCAAGCAACATTTTGCACTACTTTGCATAAAATCTGATTCATGTTGTTTATCCACACCGTGAATGCTGCTCAGCATGCTGTTCTGCAGATAATACAGAATAAAGGAAAGTGTGTTTACTTTGGTCCATTCGGAAGCAATAAGTCCCAAAGAAAATAGAATATGCTGTGTTCGAGGAATACTGTATGCAAATTTTCTGACACAAACCTGTCGTTTTGCATTTTGGGCAAAACTCTTTTTAAAACATGACACCAGGCACTTTGCAGACTTTGCAAAAACCCATCAACTCTTTTACCCCTATTATAAGGCTGCCAACTTCTAAACAAGAGCATTCAACTATAAGCGTCAACAAAAATAAAACCATCGCCTGCATTGTAGTTTAGTGAACAAAACTTTACTATTGTGGACATTTACAATACTTTTGTACGCATAACTTATACAGCGAACTACAATTATGGCTGCAGGTGTTATGAAACAGCAATAATACAAAATGAACTTATACATACAGCTATATGCCTCCCAGAAATATAAGAAAAATGTCAGGTCAGATTTAAGATTTCACCATTTCAAATACACATAACGGGTCTTCTGCTCACAGTAACTTCTTTACATTTTTTTTGCATCAAGACAAAATATTGTTTCCAAGGCCATGTGTGCAAGAGTTTTCACATTGGGCTGGGATGCTTGCTTTACCTTTATTATCTTCTAATTTGTTGAGCAGATATTGCATTTATGCTGATCTAATCTTTCAGCATACCTCCCTTTTTTCTTTCTTCATACTGAGCAAATAAACAAAGCACTCAAATACATTACAAAAGATGTGTGGACACAAAGATTTTCCATTTACAGTTCTCAAAAACCATGGCAACATGTTTCTGTTAATGCAACAACATCAGGCTACCATTGTTTGTGTTCCTACAAGCAGTTAAAAGGATATATATATATATATATATATATATATACAAAAAATAAATAAATAAATAAATAAATAAATATATATATATATATATTTTTGTCAAGACAAGCATAGTAGCTGAGCAAACAGTGAAGCAATTACACAACTGCACATGCAGTATGTTTTGAATAAAAAAAACGAATTAAATAATTTTGCTTTCTCACACATGCACTCATGCGTATAATTACATGTAAATGTCCAAGTTTTGAGTAATTTAGTATTGTTTGTTTTTTGAAAGAAGTCTGTTAGAGGTTTCCATATGGTCTTCATTCCATTTTTGATTTAGTTAATATAATTATAAACAAACATTTGTTAACAAAACAAAAATATGATTAAATTCAAAACATTAAATGTCATGGATGTAAATTTACTGAGCAACCCACTATTTGTGTGTATTTGTGGGGGAGTAGGGGGTAAAAACGATTGACTAAGTGGTGTTGCTTTAACTGCCTAGTGACAAAAATGGGAGGAAAAAAACACTTCTTGTTTTATTGTCCTGAAGTTTGAATGCATGTAACTCAAAATTGATTACATTATCTTAAAATTTGCAACTGTAATATCCTTTCAGACTCTGATTTTCTAGTCATTTATAGAAAATAGAATAGAATTAAGAACGAGTTCATTCTCAGAGGAGCCGTAGTGGAAAAATGGTTTAAAATTGAAGCTATGAAAACATTCCATCAACCTCGAAATGAACTGTAAATGGGAGGGATTCACTGCCTCTGTACCTTTCAGTTGATTTGATTTAGCGGAGGTATGATTTGGATGCTTTAATTAGCACAGTGATTTTTGCACATACTCGTGTGCAATCACCTTCAAAAAAACAAACAAATGGCTCAAATATTCTTGTTTCACAGAGAGGGAGAACAAGTGATTTAAAAAAGAAATCCTTCCCTAATTACCTGGCAAAACTCACACAGACTCACAGCACACGCTGCTTCCAAACACCTGGCAAGTTGCTTGTTAACAGAGTGAGCGCACACACACACGTACAGGTGCTCAAAGGGAGAACTAGAGAGCCAGGTCTCTTTGGGGTTTAAAGGTCATGACTGCATCCCACTGGCAAGAGATGCTGAGGAGACCAGGTGTTTGTAAGCTGTCGACTGCAAGCTGGGCTCAAATAAACACCTCAGAACTACTGAAAAAAATGACGACGGATACAGAGAAACACGACTCTGTCTGGGGAATATGATTATTTTACATCCAGTCACGAAGATACAGTTACAGCGGTCAGATAAGCAATTGTTGGCAGACCAATTTCAGGAAGGAAAGGATTTGATACAAGCATAAACTCAGCTCAGAAATTATTAAATATGTATAGGTTTCTATGTCTTTGTTTTAACAAATTGATATCGATTCTTAAATGCCAATATCTTTTAGCCAACCGTTTCAGTTGATGTGTGAATAAACCTTTTCTAGGCTTAAGGCAGCGCACTACCTTTTCAATAAACACAAAAGATTTTTCCCATTTCCCAAATTCTGCCCATCCTAATGAACATATAATTGATGAGTATGGGATCAGATATAAATCAAAACTCTAAAATGATTCACGAATGAGAAAATGTGATCTGTTCCTAATTAGAAAAAATTTGACAGTCACTTAAAATTGGAGTCAGATTAAATTCTGAATTGCAAACAAATATCAATAAATTCAAATAAAAAAAATAATGGGCGACGCGGTGGCACAGTGGGTAGCATGATCACCTCACACCAAGAAGGTCACTGGTTCAAGTCTCGGCTAGGTCAGTTGGCATGTGTGGAGTTTGCATGTTCTCCCCGTGTTCGCATGGGTTTCCTCCGGGTGCTCCGGTTTCCCCCACAAGTCCAAAGACATGCGCTATAGGTGAATTGGGTAAGCTAAATTGTCCATAGTGTGTGTCAATAAGAGTGTATGGGTGCTTCCCAGTGATGGGTTGCAGCTGGAAGGGCATCCGCTGCGTAAAACATATGCTGGATAAGTTGACGGTTCATTCTGCTGTGGCGACCCCAGATTAATAAACGCACTAAGCCGAAAAGAAAATGAATGAATGAATGAAAAAAGATAATTATTTTCAGAAGCAATAGAGAAGGCTTACATGGAACCTTCAACCTTCGGATTCCATCGTTGGACTGAAAGAATGGAATATAATAATAATAATAATAATAATAATAATAATTATTATTATTATTATTATTATTATTATTATTATACTTCCTCACTTTACAAATCCTCATTTTCATCCTCTGTTACGTGACCTCCTGAGTTCTCCTTTACCTGATTATGTTTCTGCATCTGTGACTCAGTGTGGTCTTAGTTCCTGCCTCTCTGCCAGTTTCCCTCTGCAAGTGCTCAAGTGAGTATTATCAGGCTGAGATAAGATGTTCCTCTTCTCCGCTTTTCAGATGCACTGCATTCACAAAGCCTTGCAATCTCCTTGTGCGAGTTTTGGCAATATGAAACTTATTTTGTGCTTGAATTAGTCAGACTTGCTTGCTCGCACAATATCACACTCAAGCACACACACACACACACACGCACAAACACGCACGCACGCAAGCACACACACGCATTAAAGTCACCCACGCTAATCCACCAAGGGAAAAACAGAAAGCTGCAACCCAGGCCAGAGTGTTTGAATGCGGCTCGTATCGCAGCTGCCCCGCAGTCCTGAGCTGGATGAAGGTTGGTTAGTAGGAGGCAGAGGAGTGCAGCCGCGGGCTATGAGCAGTCCGCCTTGTGTTTCATGCTATCATCCTCCTCCTTTTTTTTATTTTGTTGTCTTCCATTTAATCTAGTCTCTGTGTGATCTTATTTATATATCAGACATCTAATTCTCTTAATTTTTTTAATTTCTTTCTCAAACATGACCCACAGATCTTTGAGTCAACTAGACTTTTAATGCAACATCCAAAAAATATGTACAGCTTCACATAATATGAGTTGCACAATTATTGAAAATAATTTGAGTTCCTTTCCTTTGTTGAACACTAAAGAATATATTTTGAAGATTTAATATTCACAAATTCAAATATTGCTTCTTAGTTCAGCTTTGGTTGTCAAATGCTACTGGCTATCTCAAGATCAATCATGTCAAATGCTATTAGCTCCTTCTGTGTCTCGTGACCTATCGCTTCATGCTGGAGCATCTTTTGAATCAGATGACATCAACAAGCAAGAGCAAGTATGTTTTAGCGATTAAAACCTCATAAATTACTGTGTTCTTCACATAAAGACATAGTATAGTTTCAGGGGAATTGGAATGCACCACAACATGTTTACACCATTTTTATATGGCTGTTTTTGCAATATATACACATGAGTCCACTTTTATTAGCCTGCTAATTTATGTTGTTCAGGAGTGGGTAGGTGTGGGGTTAGGTTCTCCAAAACATTTCTGAATGTATGCATGTTTATAAAATTATTCGTATTGTACAACTACACGATTAACTATGTTTTCAAATTACGCAGCATTTAACTGTAGGATTGTTGCCAGCACAGGGGCTCAGTGGTTAGCACTGTCGCCTCACAGCAAGAAGGTCACTGATTCAAGTCATAGCTGGGCCAGTTGGCATTTCTGTGTGGAGTTTTCATGTTCTCCCCATGTTGGCATGGGTTTCCTCCAGGTGCTCCGGTTTCCCCCACAGTCCAAAGATATGCGCTATAAGTGAATTGGATGAACTAAATTGGCTGTAAGGGTGACATGGTGGCTCAGTGTTTAGCCCCGTCGCCTTACAGCAAGAAGGTTGCTGGTTCGAGTCCCGGTATAGGATCAGTTGGCATTTCTGTGTGGAGTTTTCATGTTCTCCCCATGTTGGCGTGGGTTTCCTCCGGGTGCTCCGGTTTCCCCCACAGTCCAAAGACATGCAGTATAGGTGAATTGAATAAACTAAATTGGCCGTATGTGTGCAAATGAGTGTGTATGGATGTTTTCCAGTAGTGAGTTCCGCTGTGTAAAACATATGCTGGATAAGTTGGCAGTTCATTCCGCTGTGGAAACCCCTGATGAATAAAGGGTCTAAGCCAAAGGAAAATTAATTAATGAATGTAGGACTGTTATGCAGTATGTTACTGTATTTTGAAGTTGCATTGTGAAAACTACTGTATATTTACAGTAAAGACATACAATATAATAAATACATATACAGCAAGATAAATGGTGCTGTAAATGTAAATACGGTATTTTTGCTGTAATTGATTTACAGTAAGTTACTAGGAAACAGCTGCCAGTAAGTTACTGTATATTCTACAGGAAATCGTTAACATTGTACATGCAAACCGTTTAATGAGACGCATAATGCAAATAACCAAACGCATGACCGAGTGTGTCAGTATGTGATAAGTCGAGAATGTGTTGAACCAGCATAACAAAACCCAAATCCCCTACCCTGCGTTTAAATGCAGAACATTGCTTTCTTGCACTCAAAAACATGACTTTTTCTTATACTGAAAAACACAACTACCAATACCAAAAAGTTTTTTTTTTCCTTTGGTCACGTCTCATCTTGCCTTGGGCATCAGGACTGACACTGACACTCAAAAAGATGTATGCAAGATGCCCTATCTTTCTCCTTGTGTCTCTGCTACGGTTGGGTCAGAGGTTTTGAGGAGCTCTCTTTAGAGACCTGTGGCTGTCGAAGCAAAAGATGGACAAGAGCAAGTAACAGTGCAAAATATAAAGGATGAGAAAGAACCAGAGCCCCTGTCCTTGAGTTCTGCATGGTTGCAGGGTAAATGAATACATTGTCCTGATGGACTGAACTGAGACCTGAACTACAAAATGTGATAGAACGCATGCATCTTTCAAAACCGAAATCAGTTCAGAACACCACATCCTTTTTGAAACCCAGGAAAGTAAATATGTAGGTCACACAAAACATCCAGTCAGTCATCATCACAATTTATACTACCAGGCTGCTGAATGCTTGATTCTGATTGGTTGATTAACATTTTCAGTGAAGTCCAAGGCATTAATCATTACATTATACCAGGAATTCCCAAACTGTGGTCGATATAAGAAATGGAGTGGGATTTGTGATTAATAAATGGCTAATAACTGGCATGTGAACATTAAACATTCAGCTGAGAACATTCAACAGTGTAGTTAGTAAAATATCAAAATGTTAAATGTTTTACATCATTTTATTTCAAATTAGTTTGGCTGACATTTTGGATTGGTTTAGAGAATTTAAAAAAAGAAGAGTAAGAGAATCAAAGACATTATGAATCATTTACGATCATGAATATGTTACCTTATAATCCATAAAAAAGGCAACTGTAATCTGATTATGAGGATTCTAAAAAGTAATACATTCTAATTAGGAGTAATTGATTGTGTACTTTGCAGCCCTGGCTATATTTTACAATAAGCAACAGTTTGTTCCTATTAACGACAGGCCAATAAAATCATGATTTGCAAGTTAAAAACCGACCCATCCAGCAACACAAGAAGTGTGTTTGAGAGCCCGAGTCGCACATGACTCGCACTTTTTCTTGTCCTCTACGGCGAGAAAGAAACATGCATCAAAAATACATAAAAGGGTTTTCAATAATGAAACAGTATTTGAAAACACACATTTATATCCGTGTGCATGTGTGCCAGTACAAAGAGAATGGGAGTGAGAGAGAACAAATGCCGAAATGTTCTTTTATGCAACCACATTATGCGAACCATTATATTCAGGCACTCAAGCTATCTACATGCTTCAAAACTGGCAGGGTACATCAAAGAGAGAGGTATTGTCTAACTATTGACCCGCCAACTATAGACTGTGCTTTGGGCAAATAAGACAAGAGAACCTGAACCAGGCTAATGTTCTCATTCGGATCACTCGCCATGATTCCCTATTAAATATGAAAGAATCAAGCACTATTGACGTATCATGAATAATGACTGTAGTTCATGTTCAGGCACTAAGAATGTCACCGAAACAAATACTCCTTTATGTGGCCCTCGTTGGGTTCATCTCATATTTTCAATCCTTTTGATTCAATTTCAGTATTTTTCTGCAGACTTTCCACTTGTCACAGACCTTCACTGTTTTTTTTAAACACAGTATTGAGATTTTACAGACTGTTAGCTTTGAGATTCTAAATGCTAACATTCCAGCAACACTTATGCTAGTCTTTATCTTTTATGAAAATGGACCATGATCACACATATACGTATTTCAGTCAGTTTTGATCACAGTTTGAAATAAATGTGCTTTCCTCAAACATAAGTAGTAACGTAACTGTCACGATGACCAGCGATCTAACCCTCATAGATCGCTGGAGAACATTCTCTTTCACTCGGACTACAATTCTGCCACCATATGAACTACAACTCCCTTCAGGCACCACACACACCTGTCCCGGTTCTCCATTGATTACACATACACACAGCTGGGAGCTACTCAAGACTGATTACATGGGCTATATAAACAGCACACACACACTCACAGACATTGCTGAGTCTTGTTGGTTTCATACCCTGTAACATTACAAAGCGTTTCTTGGTTTAGTCTCTCCGTGTTTTGACCCTTTGACCATTTTTGTGTCAAATAAAACTGAACATATAAAAAATAAAACTAATTCAAACTAATAAAAAACTACAATATTTGCTAAATAGTTACAATATAGTAACTCAAAAACTAAAATATTGTTGTTAATACTGACAATACAAACTGGAATTTTTTCTTTCTTTTAAATAATCAATAACTAAAAATACTGTAACTGTATAAAGATGATTTTTATTGTTGGTCTTAACTAACGTTATCTAATATGATTTCTTTATTTAATGTAGATGCTGTTTACGTTGTTATCACAATAAAACTAAACTAATACAATTTTTTCTTTGTATTAAATGAAGAGGTAAGGATGAAGAAAACTCAAATTGTAGTTTTGAATTGTGCCAGACAAGAGATCTTTAGAAACCGGTTGAAACTTCCAAAACAAGAACTGACAAAAATGTGTAGGCTTCATGAATTTTCAGATAAAGCTGCAGCCCGAGGCAGTCCAGAATAAAGGAGAGAGAAATGCTATGAATCGTGATGATGATGATCTCAAATACGCGTATGGATGATAAAAACCCTTTCCAAATCCCAGCAGAACATCAGTCCTCTCTATCCATCTGATTAAACACTCAAACACTGGGCAACACAATGACCCCAAGGTCAATAAGTCTGTTCTCTCTGGCAGAAGAAAACAAAGACAGAAAAAGAGAGAGAAAAACAGAAGAGATCATGCACAGTGCCATCTGATATACTGAGACGTTCCAAAATAAGCATATACGCTGTGTCTGTTCTATGCTATGTTTAGATCATAGATGGCAAAAGGTGACATGAGTGCAGTCGAGGCCATTGTTCATCTGCTTGTCAGGAATATTTTTTCACCATTTTGACACTGGTAGACTCAGAGTCAGAAAATACAGTGACACCAGAGTGTGTGAGTGAAAATGGAGTTGCAGGATTTTGCCTGGAGCAAGGAGTTTTTTTTGGGGGGGGGGGGTTTGTAGACTGTCAGCATTCTCTGATATTTTGCACATGACACACATGTTAAAAGCTCATTATCAACTAGCATGTCAGCAAAAATTTACCACGTGAGAGAAAGAGTGCTAATGGACTTTTAGCGGCTAGAATGAAAGGAAGATGGAATTTGGTGAACTGTTACTGGTATGATAAATTGTTTGTGAAAATAGGAGGAAGCATCATTTTCTCCTACAGTATATGTTAATATTTTATTTTCACAAACGTTTTTCTGAAACATTAAACTACACACTTGCATTCAATATGCTTTTGATGTACATAAAATCACTTTAGCAAATTTAATTTAACCCATACATCAGCATACAGTACACACACACTTCCTTGTAATATTTTATTAATATGCATCCTACCAGCAGCCAGACAGTACAGCTACGAGCGATTTAAATGTGCCAAAATGAATTTGTCGGCTTTACATCCCATCGAAGTTTGACAGCTTTTATCCCCTTAAAACCTAAAACCCCCGACTCTTGTCAGCAGTGCACAATGTGTACTTGCCATTATCACTTTTGTTCCCTGTATTGATGTAGCTGTTATTGGGTTATTGGAAAGCAGGGGTCCCGCAGAGCTCTACAGCCCAGCTCTCAGACAAAGCTTCAGGACAAACTTTCAGCGTTCGCAGGGTCACAATTGAGGTCCTGCAAGGCATGAGTCTGGCCGGCTTTACGGGCTTTGTGGTTTCATAACAGTGGGATTGAAGAATACTAATCAGACTGCAGAGAAGCAGGATTTGAGCAGGTCTAGCAAGAGAACGAGCTTGTAATATGCGCTTCGATTCGATTGGTCTGTCTGTCGATCAGTGCCTGCATCGATTGATCAATCCAAACAGCAACCGAGACCTAACTATGCAGTTAATTGGGATTAAAGCAGTAGCTATATATGTGATTAAAACAAAGGTTGCCTACAGTATGATTACTGGAGTATAGTTAATTGTAGAAAGTCTACATGCTATTGAATTAATCTTTAAAGTCTGTGTAAAATCAAAATTTGCAATGTTTATTTTGCTAGTGCACATTGTTATTTTTTAGGTGAACAATTCATTTGTACAAGTTAATTCACTGGGAAAAAAAGTTTATTTTGTTAATCTTCAATCGAAGTCTGGACAATTTGCTTCTGTGTTTGGATTGGTGGTTCTTCTCTGTTTATAGAGAGCCATAATATTTTTAACCACACCCCTCTTGCTGTTAGTTTGCTATGATGGAATGATGCACAAAATGAAAGCCCCAGCCCCTACTCAATAGTCAGTTTCAGTTGGAAATACATTGACATACTAAATTAAAAGTCTCAGCAACTTTCTGGTTGGTTTACGCTGACTTTAAAGTCCACATAGCGGCTTCACTTATCAAGTACAGCATTCGATTTAATGTTGAAGATAGAAATCTCCAAAACTGTTTGTCTAGTTTGTCTTATTATGTCCAATCCAGCTTTGTTAAAATAACATGCTTGGTGTAAAAAATAATATTGTAACTGTGGAAATGATTTATCAAGCTTGTTCATGCATATATTGTGTGAATATCTTTGGTGCTAATAAGTTAGTGCTTTATCAAGTTAACATAACATAAAATAACATAACATTAGACCTTAGCCTAAATGTAACCAATAGGGTTGTGTACTTTTGAAGCTATTGGGCCTTGTTTTACCTTGTTATAAAGGTAAAACAGCATGGCTGCTAAAACAACAGTATGAAAGAAAAAAGGCATTTTAAAAATGAAGAGTGTTTCCAGTTCGTAATAATACTTTAGTGCATTTGTATGAGTAGATTATAATGGTTGCATCACATATCTACTGTATATCTGTATGTATGGCTTTTTTATATAGTAAACTTGCTCTGTGGCACACCCGGTACAGTGCTCATGTACAGTATAAAGGCATGTTTCCTTTAACAAATGCATTTGAAGAGTTCAGATGCAAACACTTCTAAGTGCAGTCTGAAATTTTCTTCTAAAGTGAGCATTTCTTTCAGCCTCCTGTGTTTATGTTCAGTCTTACTCACTTTAAAGGTAATGAAAATAACCGCATTACCATAAATATGAAATGACTAATCCTACACACAGGAGTCATTTTATGAAAAATGCTCATTTTAGAAGAACATTTCAGATGACACTTAGAGGTTTTTGTATCCGAACTCTTCGAATGCATTTGTTAAAGGAAACATGCCTTTATACTGTACATGAGCACTGTACCGGGTGTGCCACAGAGCAAGTTTACTATATAAAAAAGACATACATACAGATATACAGTAGATATGTGACGCAACCATTATAATCTACTCATACAAATGCACTAAAGTATTATTACGAAATGGAAACAGAGCTTATCAAAAATGAATAAACTGTTTAAAGTCATCAAAACTATTACATACTAGTTTCAACATCTGAGAAAAGAATTAAGATGTCTAAATATCCCTACTTGCTTTTGCTAATGCACATTTCACATCAGGGGCAGCACGGTGGCGCAGTGGGTAGCACAATCGCCTCACAGCAAGAAGGCCGCTGGTTCGAGCCTCGGCTGGGTCAGTTGGCATTTCTGTGTGGAGTTTGCATGTTCTCCCCGTGTTTGCATGGGTTTCCTCCGGGAGCTCCGGTTTCCCCCACAAGTCCAAAAAACATATGGTATAGGTGAATTGGGTAAGCTAAATTGTCCGTAGTGTATGTGTGTGAATGAGTGTGTATGGATGTTTCCCAGTGATGGGTTGCAGCTGGAAGGAATCCGCTGCATAAAACATATGCTGTATAAGTTGGCGGTTCATTCCGCTGTGGCGACCCCAGATTATTAAAGGGACTAAGCCGAAAAGAAAATGAATGAATGAACATTTCACATCAGAAGTTATTCAAAAAAGTGCCTAATCGCAAATTCAATCCAACTCAACCAAAGCTATTAACCTCATGAATATGCAAATAGGTTTACTTAAATGTACATTTGAAAATCCCAATATTAATCATTAACATTGTGAAACCAAGCAAATTAATCTAAAGTTATGGTAATATATCTCATAATGAATCTGCTTCCAAAATTTTGTTTCCTGCCTTCTTTATTAAAGCAAGTTAAAAGCATCATGCGGTGTTTTGTAGTAATACAGATTTGGCCCATCAATCCAACTATTCATTCTTTCTTCCACTTTCTGAAACCGCTTGTCCTGTGGGGAAGCTGGAGCTTATCCCAGGATCTCAAGCCATAGGCAGAGACAAATTTGGACCTTCCAGGGAAAAGCGCTTTCAGTAGGTAATTTGTCCCACTACCCTTGGATCCAAGGGGGAGCAAAATCAAGCTCAGATCCATGCCTAGCAGTCATAATAATGATATGATCCACAGCTACAAGCCTGTGATGGAAAAAGAGGACTAGTCAGCTGGAAACAATGAATATGTAACCCCGGCAAACCAGGTGTGAGAAGCTCAGTGAGGAATGCAATTTAAAAGAAAGTTCCAATGTATAATAAAACATCCAGATTTACACATGCATTCATACGGTCCCAAGAGCTGTACGGTGAAACGGGGGGGAATGCAAAAAAAGAAGTCATCTTCGGGTCCCACGAATGATTCTCGGTTAATGAGAAGGGAGCTGGAGGGAGATGGAGCGGAGCGCTTTTTGTGTGTAAAAGGATGAACTGCTCACAGTACAGCAGTGACAGGCAAAGGAGAAAAGGTTCAGACATGTCTGTCTCCTCACTGAACGTATTAGCTCGCTCACAGGCCCCTGTACCGCTCGCTACTGACAGCACTACAGGCAGAATCAGAGCAAATAAAAAGCACTCCCTCACACGGCCTAAACACTGCTTTGGAAAAATAATAAAATGTCTAACCGAAATGGTACGGACAGCTAAGCATTAAACGCGCTGAGCTACAACACACGCCAGAGTTTTGCAAACAAGACTAATTTCCGTTCAGATGGGATTTGGAGTTAATGAGATGAGCAGTTTACTTTGAATACAGTCTGTCTGAGTAAGGATTAATTATAAGATGCAGTTACGAGAATAAATTCATAACACCATAACGCACAAAAATAATAATAATAAATAATATTACCAAGGGGATATGAAATGCAAGGAGCAAAAAATGCTACATCTTTCCATTTGATGTATGAAGCTCTTGTTAGTAAGTAGCCAAAAATGATCCCGCCAGAACGATTCTCTAATTATTACAAATGCTTTTTGTCATCTGGCGTCAACACAGACGAAGTTCTCATCCTGTTTGCCTCTTTATCGCTTCTGCAAAACAATGCATCCAAGCACACAAACATTCATGTTCAAATTCTCCATTTCAAGCCCTGAAATTGAGTGAAAATGAGAAATTACTTCAAAAGAGACTTGCAAGGACCCCTAGGGCACACGTTTAATTGTTCTTGTGCTCCTCCAACTGCTAGCTTCTCCTCCCCTCAGAGCGCCACCGTAGAGTCTCAGTGGCAGCGGTAATTAGGCACGGGTCATTCACCTCTGTGGGAGAGCGGCAGTGCCGATGTCACAAATGGCATAGCACAGAGGTTTCAGCATCAAAACAGAGGCCTATATAACGCCTGCCCTCTTCTTTTAAATGATGCAATGCTTACTTAAGCGTTGGCGCAGTATGGTGCCGTGAAGGGATGACTATGTTTAATTAAAAACTCAGTTTGCAGCCTTTCAATTTGTTTTTTCAATTAAATTTATTTTCCCTATATAAATGAGCATTTGCCAGCTACCTTCAGCTCGTAAATTTAACATAACTGGTAATTACCTTTGATCCAGCATGCCGATTTTGCAGCGGACTCTTCCTCTGATTAATGAGAGCCTCTTGCCAACAAACGTGTCTCTATGACAAGGCTATTTCATAAGCACTGATGTATGTGAGTACGAGTAACAGCCCGACTGTATGTGAAGCACAAGCCAGTTGGTGGGTCGATAAGCTGGTTAGTAATGACCTTCCTCTCCTCTTCCCTGCATTCGCCCAGGACCATGACAGCCTCTCGTGTTCATTCGCCTCACAGCACTGAAAGTTCATTTCATTCGCCCATGCAGGTGCTCTAAACATGGCATGGTAGCTAGAGTCAAGCTGGGCTAAGCTGGTCATTAACTGGCCCAAGCTGATGTTCAAGCTGGCTTCTGAAAAAATGAAGGTAATGACCATCTTGCACCAATTGTTGAACAGTTTGGACCAGGTTAAAGAATACTAAAACATCTACAGTCGTGGCCAAAAGTTTTGAGAATTACATAAATATTGGAAATTGGAAAAGTTGCTGCTTAAGTTTTTATAATAGCAATTTGCATATACCCCAGAATGTTATGAAGAGTGATCAGATAACTTGCATAGTCCTTCTTTGCCATGAAAATTAACTTAATCCTGAAAAAAACTTTCCACTGCATTTCATTGCTGTCATTAAAAGACCTGCTTAGATCATTTCAGTAATCGTCTTGTTAACTCAGGTGAGAATGTTGACGAGCACAAGGCTGGAGATCATTATGTCAGGCTGATTGGGTTAGAATGGCAGACTTGACATGTTAAAAGGAGGGTGATGCTTGAAATCATTGTTCTTCCATTGTTAACCATGGTGACCTGCAAAGAAACGCGTGCAGCCATCATTGCGTTGCATAAATATGGCTTCACAGTCAAGGATATTGTGGCTACTAAGATTGCACCTAAATCAACAATTTGAAGGATCATCAAGAACTTCAAGGAAAGAGGTTCAATTCTTGGTAAGAAGGCTTCAGGGTGCCCAAGAAAGTCCAGCAAGCGCCAGGATCGTCTCCTAAAGAGGATTCAGCTGCGGCATCGGAGTGCCACCAGTGCAGAGCTTGCTCAGGAATGGCAGCAGGCAGGTGTGAGCGCATCTGCACGCACAGTGAGGCGAAGACTTTTGGAAGATGGCTTGGTGTCAAGAAGGGCAGCAAAGAAGTCACTTCTCTCCAAAAAAAACCCATCAGGGACAGATTGATTCTCTGCAAAAAGTATGGCAAATGGACTGGGCCAAAGTCATATTCTCCGATGAAGCCCCTTTCTGATTGTTTGGGACATCTGGAAAAAGGCTTGTCCGGAGAAGAAAAGGTGAGCGCTACCATCAGCCTTGTGTCATGCCAGCAGTAAAGCATCCTGAGACCATTCATGTGTGGGGTTGCTTCTCATCCAAGGGAGTGGGCTCACTCACAATTTTGCCCAAAAACACAGCCATGAATAAAGAATGGTACCAAAACACCCTCCAACAGCAACTTCTTCCAACAATCCAACAACAGTTTGGTGAAGAACAATGCATTTTCCAGCACGATGGAGCACCGTGCCATAAGGGAAAAAAAAAAATCTAAGTGGCTCGGGGACCAAAACGTTGAAATTTTGGGTCCATGGCCTGGAAACTCCCCAGATCTTAATCCTATTGAGAACTTGTGGTCAATCCTCAAGAGGCGGGTGGACAAACAAAAACCCACTAATTCTGACAAACTCCAAGAAGTGATTATGAAAGAATGGGTTGCTATCAGTCAGGATTTGGCCCAGAAGTTGATTGAGAGCATGCCCAGTCAAATTGCAGAGGTCCTGAAAAAGAAGAGCCAACACTGCAAATACTGACTCTTTGCATAAATGTCATGTAATTGTCGATAAAAGCCTTTGAAGCGTATGAAGTGCTTGTAATTATATTTCAGTACATCACAGAAACAACTGAAACAAAGATCTAAAAGCAGTTTAGCAGCAAACTTTGTGAAAACTAATATTTGTGTCATTCTCAAAACTTTTGGCCACGACTGTACATATACAGTACACAATATATACAGTACATACAGTATACACAGTACTGTGCATACATCTTAAGCTATCATTTCATTTGTTGTACTATCAGTGGTATAATGACCATATATAATTATATACCAAATTTGTATTTTTGACACACCATATTTACATTTGAAGCTTCCATTGAGGTTTTAGAATTAAGTTTTGAATGTCTGACATCATATTTTTTTATGTCATTACCCTAGAAAATACAATATTTTTTTTTAAATAACCCCAAAGGTATAAATATAACCCCTAAGGTATAAATAAACCCATACCTCTCTTTGTCTGGCAAGAGGGAGAGCACTGTTTTTCACCGCAGTGAAAATATAGTTTTTGAAGGTTTGTAAGACATTTCTAAAGTAAAGTAAATTTTTGCTTTTGCTATCAGAAATGTATGTCTTTGTTAGCAGAAAGTTGCTAGGCAACACAAGCATGCATATTTAAAAGCACAGGACAAATTTGCATATGCTGAAATGCATATGGTCAATTTGACCGGTATGGCCATTCAAGGAAGAAATACTCAGAACTCTTTAGTTTTTTTGTAATTTTAATATAATAACAATGCTAGAATGAAATATAAATGCATTTAGGAAAAGTAAAGGTACTATAGTTATCTGGGTTTTACTTTAACATAGCTGTAATGTTCATTCATTCATTCATTTTCTTTTCGGCTTAGTCCCTTTATTAATCTGGGGTCGCCACAGCGGGATGAACCGCCAACTTATCCAGCATATTTTTTACACAGCGGATGCCCTTCCAGCTGCAACCCATCACTGGGAAACATTCATACACACTCATACACTACGGACAGTTTTAGCTTACCCAATTCACCTATACCGCATGTCTTTGGACTTGTGGGGGAAACCGGAGCACCCGGAGGAAACCCATGCGAACACGGGGAGAACATGCAAACTCCACACAGAAATGCCAACTGACCCAGCCGAAGCTCGAACTAGCGACCTTCTTGCTGTGAGGCGAACGTGCTACCCACTGCGCCACCGCGTCGCCCAGCTGTAATGTTGTTTTAATACAATTCTACAAATATAGTCAAAATGACTCTCTGCATACCGTAAAGGTTTTATTTTTATATTTAACATGCAATTATCCCAAACACACTGCTAATGCAGTGAAATCCTATTTGCACATTAGAAACTGATAAACTGCTGATAAAATGCTGAAAACCATGATATGACCTCCACAGAGTTTAGATCTGAATATTATAAATTTAGTATGGGATCACCTAAACAGAGAGAATGATTCGCTTAAATACTGACTTTAAATACAATACTACTTACTTTGCTCAATTTTATGTTTACATTTCCTTGTATTTTCTCTTTGTATGCTAATAAAGAGGCCAAAAAGAACTCTGGGCTGAACTGCTGGACTCAAAGGGACTGCATTTAATTTGGAAGACAAGGTGAGATATTTTAAAGCTAGCTTGCTATTGCTAATCACTTTGAAGCCTTTACATTTAATTAGTTCTTTATTACATGGTAACACTTTAGTTTAAGTCACAATTCATGCTATTAACTACTGGATTATTACCTGTCTAATATTGTGATATTAACTGTTGATTAGTAGTTAATAAAGCATGATCTCACTCTGCATCCCTAATCCTACCCAAAATCTAAACCTAACTTCTACCTTACTAACTATTAATAAGCAACTAATTAGTAGTTTATTGAACTAGTACTGTTAGTTAATGGTTTGTTAATACCGTGAATTGTGACCTAAACTAAAGTGTTACCATTACATATTTTTGAATGCTCAAGAACACAAGTGGTCAGTCACCATGTGATAAGGGAGGAGATGTGGTGTCAACCGCTTATTTGAGGTAAGAATATACATATCTGCCTACCCGGTTATAATTATATGCTTAGTGTGATAATCTCCTGACTCCAAAGATCTTACATCTGTGTGATGTAAATTATGCAATTTCACGTACTTCAGTAATTTATTTGCATTAAATTATGTTAATATGTTAAGATCGTCCTGAAGGTTTTGTCTTCTTGAGCAGATATCCATGCATATGTACATACACACATGGATTATATGTCCTCTATTACATACACAATTCTGACTAACTTTATCTTAACAAACTGTGAGTTGGTCCAAGAGAAGCGGGAGTGAGTTCATTCGACACAACAGCATCTCCCTTATCAAGTGTTGATTGACCACTTGTGTTCTTGAACATTTCAGCTCTCAGGGCATTTCAGTCAGGACAGATTGTGATAATAGACCCCATCCCTGCCTCGACCCAAGCAAGATTGGTTTACTGTAAAGTCACTAAGTCCACAGGGACCGCACGGCTGCATTTAGTTGCAGATCCTTATAGATATGTCTGTCATTCTCAACCACAAGGGAAAAGCAAAAGAAAAGAATGGAGACAAAGGGAAAAAATAGAGCAAGTGCGAAAAAAGGGCCCTTGGTTTAGTTTCTGACACTGTTGACATTGACATGCCACTGAGCATGGATAAATTCAAGTTATTTTATAATTCAAGCCTCAGTTATTTCTAATTATTTGATTAGACTAGGGCTGGGCGAATAATTGAAGGTGATTTTCATGCGCATTTTGTAAGTAAACTCTAGTAAACTAGAATTTTTACTATAGAATTTTACATATTTACAAGAGTCGTAATACACTGGCCAGCTACACAAAATCATGTTTAAAATCAAAATCAATTTAATCTGATGATAATGAAATCAAAGTAATTGTACTGTTATAATGACAGCTGTTTGTGTCATTTCTCAGTGAACTGTGGCTGTGTGTAGTAAATAAAAATGCACATGAAAATACCACATTTAATAACATGTTTTTACTCCAAACTCACTTAATAACTTCAGTCGAAGTGTTTGAAATAAATCCTTCTGTGAGAATACAATTCTGTTGTTGTGTGATTATCAGTCATGTTGCTTCAATGTAAGCAGTTAAATCGTCTTTTTATTTAACAACCGCTATGGGTATTTATTATATATTGGGATTCTTCATGGGTTTTTGAAGTTCCCATGCTAGAGTGCCATCTGGCCTCTGGGGGACATTTACTACTGATCACACAACCATGCTTCCCTGACAATATGTGCCTGACACTCGCAACCTTTGATAAAATCGCTTTAATTAATATCAATTGATCCTGTAGCCCTAAGTATTTTGATGAACCTATTGCAATATTCGATTTATGTTACTGCAAACCACATGTTTATTACATATACAGAAGGAGATACTTTCATGTCTTTCTAACATTTAAAGATGAAGTGTATGAAGATGTCAGTTGTGATGTTAAAAAAAGTGTGTGTAAAATATAGTTATAATGTAAAAACTACTAGCAGCTACTAGAAGCTTCCACAAAATACATAAATAATATGCCAAGTGTGAACACAGCCCATGACATAAGCCTATGTCTTACTTCTTATTATATATATAAATACAGCTGATAAAAACATGTTTACAGCCTGGTACAAAAGATGGTTTTGGTGTATATAGCTAATATTACCCTTCATGACAACTGTGAGGGGGTGATTTTTTTTCATTACGAAAATTATAATTTTACATCACTTTTCTACATCGATGGATAAGTGACCGCACGGGCATTGCCGATAAAGAGTGTGTGTTTGTGTGCATGGAAATGTATTATCCTCCCTCCCTGTTAAATTTGATCTATTTCGTGTCCTGAAACACAACCCCTCTCCTGCTTTCACTTCTCATTCTAACGGAGGGAGCGATTCGTTTGTGAATGAATCTCTGTTATGAACGACTCGTTCACTTAGCCGACAATAATACAAGTTTCTAGCAGCGCAGCGTCTTGTTGTCATATTTCTTTTTCATTGTTTGCTTATTTTACTCAATAAAACTAGCATAAGCCTAGAATTCAGTGCAAGTTGATGCTACTTTGCCTTATGATCAGTGCAGTAAGAGACTGTATTATCATCAATAACGTTACTTGTTGAGCACAAAAGTTTGTAACATGTAAAAAACGAAATCTTACCAATGAAATGTTCTGCCTTTGTGCTTTGTTTTCTTTGTTTGCTCGTTACTACACCCGTAAGCAGCGCTAAAGTCCAGCATCTTCACATTGGCACACTGTCTCGACTAGTGCGGTTGAATGATGTTTGTCCTGGGAGCCCTGTACAAATATGGCGGCGCTATTGACGCATGCTGAGGGTCCGTATGCGATATCTAGTGTATATATCTATGATATCGCACTGCTACTCATGTGATATTGCCATAGACTGTAAAAGATATGGACGTAGTGTGAGTGACATCACCTATAAGTTTCTGGAGAAAGCAAAAGAAGCCATAGATATATACTTGTAGCTTCTTTTGCGTTCTCCAGAAACCTATAGGTGACGTCACTCATACTACGTCCATATCTTTTACAGTCTATGGCAATATCACATGAGTAGCAGTGCGATATGGCTGTATATCGGCACTGGTGAGAGGCCTGCGTTGGCTCCGTGTGAGTGCCTTAGTGCCCCCCACCAGCAATATACAGCCATATAGCACTGCTACGAGTGTGATATTGCGTTTATACAACAGTTCGACGGCATAATCGTTTGTATAAAAAAGAAAATCAAACACAGAGACTCTTAAAAACCCTTTTGTAAGAGGAACTACTTTCTTCCGCCACTCATTCACATCTGTAGCTGACCGTCAGAACAGCAGAAACCGTTGCTTATTCACTAATGTCACTTTAGTGATGACAAAACACAATAAAAATCACAATAATTAACCCAGAAAAAGCCAGAGCCAAGCAAACACTACCAGTTTCTGTAGTATAAGTACAGCACTACAAAATATAAAACAGAGATCGACTTAGAATGTCACTTACCTGAATTATAATGATTTGTTTAGCTGTAGTTTGAAACTTACACTGAGAAAATGCTGTTTTTCTCCCTTAAGGACTTTTTATGCGGTCTCTGTCGCCATATTGTGGCGGAATGTCAACCGTCACTTTCTTTGGTCTGCTCAGACATTCATGAAGGCGGCCGATGCACTGAATCCAATGCTCCGAAATTATACATATTTTAAAATAGGTACTATCCTTATCAATAAACTGCATAGTTGCAATCTAAACAACTACATTCTTGACTAAAAAAGGCTCAAAAGTACATTATGTTGTGCAACAACAGCATGTTAAACTGTAGAGTGTCCTCTGCTTGTCGCTTGTATCAGCCAATCAGATTCAATAACCATTGTATAAATATATTTTGAATATATTAGAACTGAGATAGATAGATAGACAGATAGACAGACAGACAGACAGACAGACAGACAGACAGATAGATAGATAGTAATTTTGATTCATTAAAAATTCTAGAGGAATCTTGCTGACCCTGGCTTTAAAAATAATCACGAGTGGGTTTTCTTGTCAGTGTTCTTTGATTAATACTAACAACTCAAAAGACAGTGGCAAGTCTATAAAGCTACATTTACAAGACCAATTTGACTTCTGACATCTTCAGAACACAATCACAAATACACTGTGTAGAATCCTGTGCCAGTGTCCATGTTTTGCAGCAGTCTCCTTCACTCTAGCTCTGTTCATTCATGTGCTGGGTTATGAGGTGACCTTGTGCTGAATGTGAATCTGGGCGACTCTGGCTCTTTCCAACTGCTCTCTCTCTCCCCCCAATCCACATTAATCCATCAGGGTTATCAGAACTCTACTCCCTAATTAGGAGGCCGGGGAACTGGGCAGCAAGCATTGCCATGTAGCCCTCCCTCCTTTCTTTCCTCTATCCCTCATTCATTTGAAAAAAAAAAACAGTAAAAACAGCAAGCAGCTCCTGGCGCAGCGCTAACATGGCAAGGTCGAGAGATATCAATCTCGGGTTGTTGTCAGAATGCAGAAATCTGTTAACGCGACAAGTCAGTCCTGCATTGCAATGACCCGTTTTACGGGTTTGGAGGAGAGATTTTCACTTTCAAAGACCTTTTAAATCTTTAACCACAACCGGCTTTGACAACACCGAGCTTTAATAACAGCTCTTTTTCCAGTCCAGCTTCAGAGCATTTTTTTTTTTTTTTTTTTTTTTGTCACCACGGTCATATTTGCCATGGAAAGATGCTCACACCGACAGGGGGCTAATGAGTTTTTCACTAGAGAAGATGTTTGAGCCTTAATGTTCCCATTATGAATAAAACCAATGAGCACAGGATGCAATTCTGTTGACATGGACACATTATTCAGATCAACCCATCTAACGACTTATATTTCATAAGTAGATCTTTTATAATAATGATCATTTAAATTGCCTCAGGTGATATACAGATATGTTCTGTAATTATTGGAGCGATGCAACACAATGTATTTAAGACAGTGTTGAGGAAGCCACTTTCAAACCATTTCCTGTCATGCTGTTCAAAACGTAAATGAAAATACAAGTCAAGGCACTCATTTAATACTAAAAGTTTTTTTTTATTAAATAAATAAACAGATATTAAATATAATAATAGCATATAAAGGATATGATGATAAAACGTATACATTAATCTTAATAAATTGGAAATGAATAGATGAATCAGTTTTAGTATTTTGGAAAGTAGTCAGTCTAATATGCTGATTTGGTGCTCTATTCTTAATAACTGTTACTGGTGTTTAATCCATATAAAATGTATGTATGTTTGTATTTATTTATTTATTTATTTAGTAAAAGTCCTATATAATAATTTCTACTAAATTTATGATGCAGTAAAACTGCTTTCAGCTTTGATAATCATAAATTTTTTTAAGCACAAAATTAGCATATCATAACTATTTTTAAAAATCATGTGACAGTGAAGCCTGGAGTAATGACTGATGAAAATGCAGTTTTAAATCTTGTGAATAAATTAAATTGTGAAATATATTCAAAACATTCTACATTTAATTTAATATTGAAAAAAATTAAACAATTGTACATAAATCTTAAAAAAGAAATAAATAAAATAAAATAAAAATAATAGGGGTGGCACGGTGGCGCAGTGGGTAGCGCTGTCACCTCACAGCAAGAAGGTCACTGGTTCGAGCCTCGGCTGGGTCAGTTAGCATTCTGTATGGAGTTTGCATGTTCTCCCCATGTTCGCGTGGGTTTCCTCCGAGTGCTCCGGTTTCCCCACAAGTCCAAAGACATGCTGTATAGGTGAATTGGGTAAGCTAAAATTGTCCGTAGTGTATGTGTGAATGAGAGTGTATGGGTGTTTCCCAGAGATGGGTTGCAGCTGGAAGGGCATCCACTGCGTAAAACATATGCTGGATAATTTGGCGGTTCATTCCGCTGTGGTGACCCCTGATTAATAAAGGGACTAAGCCGAAAATAAAATAAATGAATGAATGAACAATAATAATAATAATAATAATAATAATAATAATAATAATAATAATAATCACAAAGTAAAATATTGTGTGCACTGATAAAAAAAAAAAATCATTTTAAAAATGCAACAATCAACCCAAATGTTTTGATTCAAAAACTCTATACACAGCCAACATACATGTAGTGAGGAAAACTGAATTTTGCATGTGTTTAGCATCCGACACGGACCACATAACAAGCATTTTTCCTGGCCCGTTTCCCGATCGCTGTCACTGTTTTTCTCCCATCAAGGCCCTTTTTCTCTGTATTAATTGCCTGGTTAATTAAGGAACTTAGAGCTATCGGAAAAAAGCTTCTCCAAAAGAGAGAGAGACAGTGTCCGGAGGGAAAAGACGACTCTAATGAAGTGAATAAAGATGAGAAGTGCTGATCAAGGAGACGTTGCTGAGAAAAAAACTAAAGTCAGGCCAGGATTGCAAACGCAAGAGGAAATCTGCCCTTCTCTTGTCGGCAGACCCAATTTTTCCCTTCCATTGAAAGTGCACAGCCAAAAGGAGAGAAGTGAAAGAAACAAAAAGGAAAGAAAGAGAGATGAAAGCGAGTCTGGCTAGAGAGTGCGGGTATGTTTTCTCATTAATCGTTCGCTGCAGCTAACATTGTGTCTCTGTAGCCCCGTTTACCATGTGTCCTGGCCATCTGCAGTCCTTGCTTTCCGCTGCCTTTTTAAAAAGCCCATTGCCAATCTGAGCGGCAAACAGATGATGAGCGCTGAGTGAAGAAATTGGTGCCAAAAACAATGTGTGGAGAGCGAGCGATATGACAGGGCCGCGGGCATCAAGGAAGCACCCACACTTCTTCTAGAAGACACCGTGTCATTAAGTTCATTCACAGTGAAGCTGGTGTTTTATAAACACGCTTGCCTCATGCCGCACTCTCATTTGCAGCTGAAGGAATGCTAATGTGCTAAATGAGGCTAATGTGGAGAGGCATGTGGAAATCAGCGGACTGACTGATCTTGGAGCTTGTGACTAAATCAATGCCCCTTCCTGGACATTAAAGTGTGACAGGTTTGTGGTCACGTAAAATGTTGATACAGATGCAGTAAGTGGATTTTGAGTTTGCTCATACCATGGAAACAGTAATGAAAACAGGAGCATTTGAACAACAAATTGATGCAGGACTTCAGGTGCTTCATTACTAATATCTTGAATGAATGATTCATTACAAATACATTTTTGACAGTTTCTTGTGACCAGCTGCTGGTATAATGATGGTATATTAATGATATCTTCATTTGAAGCATAAGCTTACTTTTAAAAGATAATTTACTCAAACACAAACACAACAGTGCTTGCAATTAAAGGCACAATTATTAGCCCTCCTGATAAATTCCGACTTTCTTTTTCAAATATTTCCCAAATGATGTTTAACAGAGCAAGGACATTTTCACAGTATTTCCTGTATTCTGCCTGTCTGCCGTTATGATCACCAGCAATGTAGCCTTCACGGATCACTGGAGAACACTCCCTGTCATTCTCACGAACTACATTTGCCATCATGCACTGCACTCACACACCAGTTTCAGCTCACCTCCTGATTAGACACACATAGCTGCAAATCATCACCACTGATTACTTGGACTATATAGACAACGTACTCTCTAGTGGGGGGCAGAGCGAGGCTTCATGAAACACTGAAATAGTTGAAGCAAATGTGTTGAAGCTTTGAAAAAACTACAGTGACACCTAGTGGTCATTTTTTATGTATTGCTCTGGAACAGCTTCAGCAAAGAAACACAAATTACGCAAATTGAGGAATTATACCCCACATTGTAGAATTGAGGTTTCAAGTGATTTAGTGGAGCAGTGAGAGTTCCTGACTTGCATGCAGAGATAATGGGTTCAAATCAAGGGTGATGCAGCTGTAGACGTTAGTTTTTAAATGCTCTGTTCTTGTAACGTATTTTGTTTTAACATTGGTCTGACATCCGAAAAAACATGTCTTGTTTTGGTCATAAAAATATTACATAATTAAAATACATCAAGTCACAATTTCTGAGTATTTGTACAAGTCAGGATTCAAACTCGGGACATTTGCAGCACAGTTACTCTATGTACACGCACGGTCCACTAGGCTACATGAGACCAAGGTTTTTTCCGATCCTGTCAATCAAACGCGGATTCGCCAGGTCTCGAAACGCTTCTGAAATGTCTGATGCTTTGAATTGCTTTAGTCACGTGACCTGAGTGTTTCAAATCACTTTAGTCACATGGCCTGGGTGTTTCAGATCATGCTTCAGTGCAGTGTTTTGAAACATTTGCTCTTTGGGAGTCTTGTTTCCCTGTAGTGAGCAGTTCGAAGTGTTATGGTTGTCTTGGCTTATCGTGTTTTTGATCCTTTGTTTGTTTTACAGTTGATGTTGTTTTGCCACCTGTCTCACAGATTATGCTTTGGATTACCTGAATGCTCCCGTCTGTCCCTGATCGAACCTTGCTTGTATGACCGTTCACCAAATAAAGCTGCAACTTGTACCCAACCCTTGTCGCCACCACAACTTGTCACACTTACTTACTTACTCTTGTATTACTTAATTACTGTTGTCTTATTTGCCTATTTAACCTAACTTGCCTGGATAAACTAAATAACCTAGTAAACCAAGGCTTAACTTAGTTAAGTTTAAATTGCACTGAAGCTGAATACTTGCAAAATAACTAAAATACATTATGTACTGTCATCATGGCAAAGACTAAATAAATTAGTTATTACAAACTATAGTTGTTAAAGCTATTGTTTAAAAATGGCTCTGTTAAACAGAATTAACTGTACATTAATTAAATTTTCACAGGAGGGCTAATAATTTTGCCTTCAGCTTCAAACACACACTGTTATCTTGGTACTTTTGTTTTAATTTGATTTTTTTTACTCCGAAATAACAATACTGTGTGGGTGAAAAAAAATTAAACTAAAGCCATTTCATTTGCAAAGCTAAATGTAAAAAAAGTTCGCTCAGAGCACAAAAAAAAAAAAAAAACAGCAATAAAAGCAGGGAAGTGAATTTTCAAGTATAATTTGAACAATTACATGTGCTTGTTTATTGAAGTAAACCCCGAAAAGAGAAAATAAAAGAAGAAAAGAGATTGTATACGCTTATTAAAGCAGCCGTTGATTCTCAATTCTTGCTTTAAAAGGTGGAGGAAATTTATAAGGGCTTTTTTTTCAGAAAGATAACAAGAAAATGGCCTCGGGTGTTGTTCTGGCTGAGTGTGAACGCTCTTCAGAAGAAGATTACAGAGTAAAATCTCGGAGGCTCTCACCTGTCAACAGCCAATGAGTGTTTACTCGCTCTGATGAAGTCACCAGCCTTCAGCTCCATCCATCTCCATAGCCACAAGCTCCATTTACTTGTATTTTGTTCATGGTGAATGGGACGTGTGGGAGAGAGAAGGTATGAGAGCAGGCACGCACAATGCAAAAAAAAAAAAAAAAAGAATATGATCATAAGAAAAAGTAATGTGGGCGTCTCGATGCAGGCAAATCTCTGACTGGATTTCCTGTATGATACGATTTCACACACAAAAAATTTGATTTTCAGTTGGGGGTATTTACTCTTAGAGGAAACTTCAAAGACTGGTGCTGTTGGAAGATCAGTGTGAAGAGGTCAAGGTTTTATTGGTTAGCAGAGCCTTGTTAGTCCTTGCTGGTACGGTTTATGGTAAATCTGCACCTTTGAGATTATCTTACTTCATTGACTGCCATTCATAAGCAGTGTAGTATGTTGTTCCAGTGATATTTTATCATTTAAATTCCAATAATAATTTATTTATATATAGCGCCTTTAAAGGGTGACACGGTGGCTCAGTGGTTAGCACTGTCGCCTCACAGCAAGAAGGTCGCTGGTTCGAGTCCCAGCTGGATCAGTTGGCATTTCTGTGTGAAGTTTGCATGTTCTCCCTGTGTTGGCGTGGGTTTCCTCCGGGTGCTCCGGTTTCCCCCACAGTCCAAAGACATGCGCTGTAAGTGAATTAAATAAACTAAATTGGCCGTAGTCTAAGAGTGTGTGAAAGAGTGTGTATGGATGTTTCCCAGTACTGGGTTGCACCTGGAAGGGCATCAGCTGTGTAAAACATATGCTGGATAAGTTGGTGGTTCATTCCTCTGTGGCGACCCCTGATGAATAAAGGGACTAAGCCGAAGGAAAATGAATGAATGGACTTAAAAGATGCAAGTATAGCAGAAAAAAACTGATATCCAGAGGTTGTACAAATTTAAACATAAAACAAGTCAGAAACATTGTAGCACATCAAAAATACACACCTCACAAATAGGAAATTCTAAACAAGTGAGTCTTCAGGGATACTTTAAAAGACTCTACATGCCTAATATTTGAATTGAGGTAATTGTATTTTGATTAAAACTGCTTTCATACAAATTTAAATCACTGTGGGCTTCATAATAACACTGGACACCACTGACTTTCGATTTCTTGATGACAATATACATATACATATACATAGTGTTGTTAATACTATTATCTAAAGCTAAAAAGTATTTTCCATTAAAAAAAGGCCTGAAATAAAACCAGATATAAATAATACAACATTAAAAACATAAAATTGAATGACAAATATTTATTTTTTGTGTAAACGTTTTATAAAAGTATTTATAGTGACCTATTAAGTAAAAGTATAACAATAAAATAAACTAAATATATAAACTATTATGTATTATGTATATATACAACTAAATAAATTACTAAAACAATTTTTTCCAGAGTAGCACTTGTCTGGAAGTCTCTCGCCAACCAATTTCTACATATGTATGTAATATGATACCTATTAGTATGCCTATAATAAATAAAATATTAAATAATACAAGATTATATATAATCATTTATAACCTCAACACATTGTAGTACACATAATGTCTTGACTTAATGTAATGTAATATAATGTAATGACTTAAACACCACAAATCACAGCTGTTCTCCCTTCTCATTTTCAGTTGCTCATTTGTGAGCAATATAACGCGAATGGTTCATTTAATAGCATTTGGGAAGCCCAATCAGCACACAGAAAAAAAAAAATGCACTTTTCTACTTCTGAAACAGGGCTTCTCTCTCGCTTACTGGATTCCTGGGATGTTGTATATAATTTACATGCATCAAGGAGCTGCTATCAATATGCGGGAGACCCTTAGACCTCCAAGGAGTGGTGAGATGTCTGCTATTATCACATCTGAATTTTCTATAATGCAGGTGGAAACTAGCAGCTTTGCTAAAGCCTGGCACAAAACTATATTTCCCTTTGAGGTCAATGTGTTGTTGTGTATGCCCATGTCAAAAAAGAATTCAAATTCAAAAATACTTTGATATTTTAATTAAGATTTCTATTTAGATGTGACAATGATATGACTTCTCAGCATGTGAGAAGTGACAAAATGCTAATGGTTAAAATCAAGAATCAAAACGAAGTCAATTTTTTTTACATTTTGAATTTCCCCAAACTTGCATTGTAAAGTGTGAAAATGAATACAATTATTTATTTATTTTCTAATCAATTCAGTCGATCTCCAGGATTGGCGAGAGCACTTTTAGCTTAGCATAAATCCTTGAATCGGATTAGACCATTAGCATCTTGCTCAAAGTTTTATTTAAAATAATTTCAATAATTTTTCTATTTAAAAGCTTGACTCTTCTGTAGTTACATTGTGTACTAAGACCAACGGAAAACAAAACGTGAAAATGACATAACTAACTATACTATACTCTCATTCTGGTGTAATAATCAATGAACTTTGCTACCATATCATGGCTACAGCAGGCACAATGATATTAAGCAGCGCCTGAAAATAGTCCCCAGCAAGGTTACAGCAAAGTTCCTTGATTATTAGGCCGAAATGTATAAGCATAGTTCCAAGCCATATCAGTATGCAAAATAGCAACTTTGAATTTTTAAAAGAGTCAAGCTTTAAATAGGATATTCATTGAAACCCTTTTGTGAATTTTTGAGCGAGATGCTAATGGTCTAATCCAATTCAATGATGTATGCTAAGCTAAGCTAAGCTAAAATTGCTCCCATCAGACCAAATCAGATCAGCTAAATTGATTAAAAAATGGTAAAACTCAACTGTTTAACTCGAGAGGAGTTGTAAAGTAAACCTTTTTTTTTTTAAGTGGAGTGTTTCTTTAAAAAGATTGGCAACAACTAAGAACTTGTGAGAAAAGATTGTGATTGAGATTAATGGAAATGGAAACACTGTGGTCTCTGCACTTCAGCTTAAAGAAGGAAAAATAATTTCCCTCTTTACTTCACAGGAAGGTTTTGTTGCTCTTCCCAGAACAGAGGAAGCAGATGCGAAGATGGATGGTCTGTTGAGACAGCTGAAGTAACGTCTCGTCTAATGTTGAAATAATTGTGGATATTAAAAAGAGAGGAAAATGCCAGCTCAGCCTGGGGAAGGCAGGAAAAAGAATTGAGAGAGGCAATAATGCAATAAAAAGTCAGGCACTGGTGGAGGGAAGATTTCATTAAAAACAATAATGGTCACGACTGACTGGCCCAAATGCCGGAGGACAGGTCGTTCTTCTACAAATACGGCCTTATGATCCTTGCCTTCAGAATGCAGTCTGAGCAGTTTTTTGGGGAGTGATAAATGAGCACAAGCGATTTTTGCGAAAACTAGTGACTATACTATTACTCAAAAGATCTGCACAAGACATTAAAGGTGAGAGAAAAGGGTATCAGTGATCCAAAAAAAAAAAAAAACGCAAAAAGGCATTCACACAAAAAGAGATTAAAATGTTGTTACTGCAAATCCCTGAGAGTATAAACTTTCCTTTAAAACCCTAGGAGTTCACCATGCTGTTTTCTTACCAGTGTTGACATATTTCGAATTCAACCCAAAGACAAAAAAAAAAATTATTTATATTTGGTTGAGGAAGCGACTAAATTTTATTGGACAACGATTTATGCATTGCATGATGAGTCATTAGAGGTGTAACATTGCATTTGTGGGTCATACACCAATCAAATGACTAACAATATGATGCATCAGTGATATGTTAACAATATTAATACCAATACCTACATAAAACTGGTCTATGTATTTCCTCTAAAGTATGTACTTGTGTGCATCATTTGTAAATGTTGCTAGTATCAGAGAAAATACTCAGGAATGTGACAAACTTGTCAATGCATCAGTAAATGAAACCTAAACAAATTATTAAATTATTTTGTATAAAGTGTGTATTTTTGTGTAATCATCATTCTATAGGCATGTGCACCAAATCACAATGAATTAACAAAGCATTTGTAGCAGCCAAAAAAACTGCCACTGAAAACTTTGTCTCTGCTTTTGGATGCAAATTAGGACTTTGCGCATATTTTTTTATATTTTTATATAATAAAAGATGGACAGACAGACAAAGCACATGTCATTCGTAAATGTTGCCAGTACCAGCTGAAATATGGAATAAGACAAACTTGTCAGGGCTTTAGAAAAGAAGTAGTTTGTAGTTAAGTAGTTTGAAAGGTTTAACTGCTTATTTAGTATATTTTCCTTCAAAAAAAAATGCATTTGTGAGTAAAAATGTAACTGGTTGTGCAAAATATGCACTTAATTATTATACCACTCAATTGAATCAAATCATAATTGTATCAAATCATTTTTGGATGCATCTCAAATATCACAAGAAAAATCACTGCAAGAAAATCAATTGTGTTATTCCAAGACATATTATTTACACCCTCATTAGTAAAAATGAATAACTTTTTGTGCAGAAAACTTTCAATTCTTTTAAATTTATTTCTAATAATGTACACTTATAATGCATACAACAGCCACATAATTCTATTTTGACTATGCAAAAAATATAGTGAGGGTGACAAGGTGGCTCAGTGGTTAGCACTGTCGCCTCACAGCAAGAAGGTCACTGGTTCGAGTCCCGGCTGGGTCAGTTGGCATTTCTGTGTGGAGTTTGCATGTTCCTCCGGGTGCTCTGGTTTCCCCCACAGTCCAAAGACATGCGCTATAAGTGAATTGGGTAAAAAAAAATTGGCTGTTTTGTACGAGTGCGTGTGTGAATGAGTGTGTGTAGGTTTCCCAGTACTGTGTTGCGGCTGGAAGGGCATCCGCTGCGTAAAACATATGCCGGAATAGTTGGTGGTTCATTCCGCTGTGGCAACCCCTGATAAATAAAGGACTAAGCCGAAGGAAAATGAATAAATGAAAAAATATAGTGAGAATAATATATTAAAAGACTTTACCATATAAAACGAGTAACAATATGAACTAACAACTCATTATCTTTCTTCAAGAAAAAAAGATTAGGTTAGAAAAGGTAAAAAAAAAAAAAAAAAAGGGTTAGATTAACCAGACACTTCTAGAAAACTCTTTGTGTGAGACATAGAGCCACTAAGGTCTTCAGGATGGAAAAAAAAAGGCCAAACTAAAGCCATGGTAACAGTTAGCAATGCACTTCACTTCTTTGCATCCTTTCATAAAAAAGAAGCACACAATAGCATCTGTATCTGTGCTTGGTACAGATTTACAGTGCTGGAGAAAATAAACGTTCTCTGCTTTTATACATATAAAAGAGTCTCGGGTCACACTGGCAGTTAGCTTTGGTGGTAGCACCTTTAAATCATTTTAATTGCACAGCCTTTTGTGGATTACAAAAAAAAAGCTTCCCTTTCTCAGAGTAAAATGACTCCATGGTTCCCACCACTTTTCATCAATTTCAATGCATATATTTCTGAACCACACTTACGATAATAATCCCTTAGAGCTATTCTAATTTACACATTTTACAAACGTCTGTTCTTAACACATAAAGGCAGATACAATTGTTATAAAAGAAGCCCACTGAAGTAATACCAGAAGCATTGCCAGAAACATCATTTGGAGTGAAGCAATCACGGGCAACCTTCTTTGAATCGCTTCAGGGTTTCCCATTGTAATAGAGCGAATGTGTGTTACAAACTCATTTTACAAAAAGCAGAGCCTCGAACTGATGGCCTTAATGTACTGGGTTCAAAACAAGTTAAGCTCGGTTAACAGTATTGCCACAGACAATTTCATCTCCTGCTTCAGTTTGAGCCAAAAAAAAAAAAAAAGTGAATTTACGGTAATGCTTTCAATACAAGTTATTACAGAGGCTTTAGAATGGAAACATGTGCAGCTTGTGTTTGTGTTGAACTGCTAAAATTAATTCCTCCATACAAAACTGTGTATTATTTTAGTTCGGAAGCATGAATTGTTCTTTTAGTGGGGGAACTGCTATGCTAGGTGGGTGAACTATAGCAGTATAATTACTGAGGGAATTTAATTAGTTTTTCTGAATATAAACGGTTGCTGGTATTTCTGCACACATAATACAGAAATTACAGAGCTTTGAGTCTTAACAAGCTCACGTTGGAAAGACTGCATATAATAAACCTTTTGAAAATGATTGTAATAACATACATAGATATGAAAAATAAGTTATGCATTAAAAGGTATGGATCACCCAAAGATCTGATCTCACAAGGATTATCTAGTTTCCATAACAAAACCAGCCCAAATCAGTCAGTCAGTCTTTATTCATTTCCCGAAGGCAATTTGGTTGCAGCATACAAGCATATCACACATAATACACAAAAACACATTGTACAATACAAATCTACCCTAAATTTAAAAACTTTACAGATGAGGGGATGAATGAAAGTTTGAACCGATTTGTTTTACTAACAGGAGTTCTGTATCAAATACCAGAAGGGAGAAGATAAAACTTGTCAAGTCAAGTTTATTTATATAGCGCTTTTCACAATGTAGATTGTGTCAAAGCAGCTTAACATAGTTCTAGTAAAGTCCAGATTACAGAGTTGAAGTTCAGTTTAGTTTAGTTCAGTGTGGTTTAAATTTCACTGCTGAAAGTTCAAACACTGTAGAGCAAATCCACCGAAGCACAGCTCCACAAGTCCCGATCCGACACAAGCCAGTGGCAACAGTGGCGAGGAAAAAAAACTTCACCAATTGACGAAGTGAAGGGAAAAAAAAACCTCGAGAGAAACTAGGCTCTGTTAGGCACGACCATTTTTCATCTGGCCAAACCTCCTGTTCAGAGCTGCAGTCTAGGCGCTGGAGGCTGAAGAAGCTGGACGTCCATCGTGGAGAAGCTGCAGGTGTGAGTAGGGCACCGGCGGGCGGTCAGGTTGGCCCGCAGGATCAATGTGGGGACTCGTTTATCACGGTGGTCATTCAGGAATCAGTCTCATGCACTCCATTTCTCCATGACAACCACAGCATCAGCTCGGGATAAAACCTGGTCCAGGATTATGGATACCTTGGGATCATCTCTTCACAGGTCTTGGATCGCATCAATGGCGCTGCATATTCTCTAGGGACCTCGGAATGAGTATCCCCAGGTGGAAATAGAGGATAAAGAAAATAATTAGCGTAGCTGCTGTTCATAGTGTATTTAAACGAGATGCAAAAATGGAGTGTTGTAGATGAAAGTAGCAGTTAAATAAACAAACATAGAAACAAACATGTAAAGCATATGAGAGTTTCTAACACAATGTCTGGTGTATTGAGGAGTGTGTCCTACAGGTGATGTCGAGCCAGCTCACCTGCGTGGAGCACATTCATGCATCATACCGTTATGCGATGCATTGAGTGTATGCTTTACTAAAAAGATAGGTCTTTAATCTAGTTTTGAACTGAGAGAGTGTGTCTGAGCCTCGGACATTATCAGGAAGGCTTTTCCAGAGTTTAGGAGCCATAAATGAGAAGGCTCGACCACCTTTACTCGACTTTGCTATTCTAGGTACTACCAGCAGCCCTGAGTTGTGACTTGTGGTGCATAGGATGGGAATCATCTGACAGAATACTCTGAGCTTTACTCAAAACTTGTCTATGGTATAACTGAGCCATAGTCATCTGTTTTTCTCCCAGTTATTTTTCCTCCTAGGTTCACAATTTTCTCATAAATTGTAACTAAATGAATGCCAATCGGAATAGCCCAAAGCAAGTCCAATGACCCTATTCAAATATCAAAACTCAACATATATTTCTTCTATACCTAACATACGAATTTCATAGGCACGGTTATGCATTATACACAATTTCATCTTTAAAATCACTAATCACTTTGTAATAGAGCTCATAGTCTGAATTGTGGTAGCATTTTTGTTACAGTTTTAACAATAACAGTACTAACTATTTCTAAATTATTTCTATGTGGAGCAATTATTCATTTTTTTCTAAATATTGTCCATTTGTTGAAAAAAAGACCTTACTTATAGGAAATCACATCCACACGACACATTGCCTGTTAACAATAACAAAAAATATATGAAAACAAATAGAATGTTTGCTTCAAATATAGTATTTTACATAAATACCGACAGAATAGTTTTTTTTATAACATAAATATGATAAAATATACTTACATAAAATGTGCACATTTAGACTTTATAAAGATTTTAAAATCTCAAATTGGCTAATTTTTTGTCCAGATTAACTTCAGCTTTCTATATAGGTTTTCTCTTTAGAAAGCACTGTTCAGAAACCACCAATAACCCCTTAGAAAGATATACTGTACCAGAAAGGTATTTTATTTACTTTCCAAATGATACTACTTTTCCTTATTATTCAATACACAAAATTGATTCAGTTACAATTTATGAAGTCAAATCTTTAAAAACCACAAAGAAAAACAAATCTGCCTACAGCAACAGTTTTCAGGCAGTCCAACTCCACAGGAAACCTGCAAACTTGGCAACACTGGATCTCACTATCAACAAGTCCATCTTGAGATAACACAAATAAACAGAGCCAACTGAAAGCAATCAATCAAAAAAATAGCAGTGCCAACTTCTCCAATGAGCAATAATAATTTCTACATTAAAACATTATTTTCCTGAATCATGTATGACTTCTTTCAGTACTGTAATACATACTGTATTAGCCAGTCACTTCATCGTTTGCATCTGTTCAAATGCTTATGGTATCTGTAAGCTAATCACATACCAGCAACTCAATGCATGCAGGAATGGACTCGTGATCAGAATTATTTGTCAAAGTTCAAACTGAGCATCAGGATGGGCAAGAAAGTCATATGACGCAATTTCATGTTCTCCTTTGTCTTTAAAGTGTTACAAGCTGTTGGTGCATATATCAAATCTGCAAAGTCTCAAAAACTAAAGTCTCAAACCCATAGAGATATTCCTTATAATAGTTTCATTTTAAAATACAGTTTTATAATTAAAATGTTTCCAATCCAGACTGACGTTTTTATTGAGTTTGATGTTGAGTTTATTGACTTTATTTGAAACTACATGATACGCGACCATTCACACTCACTGGGCGTGCGCATATTTTGCTGGCGTCGTACTTGCAGTTTACTGATTCTGTAATGGTCATATGAGAGTGGCTTGACGAATCAAGAGATGATACGCAATAGTTCAGAAGACCAGTCGGAGAGTGATTGTGGATAGCCACACCTGTTTTAAAAAGTCTGTGTTTCAGTTTGTCTATAATGAAATGGAACTTCAGCATTTCCAAACTAGGTCTTTAGTGTTTTCAAAACACTCCGTTTTTGCAGGTCGATGATGCTAGAGTAGTATGAATGCCGGATGTTACCATAATAAAATAAAATAAAAAATGCACTAGCGTAAATGGCACCTCAGTCACATGCTTGAGGTATCTGGCCAAATCACAACACACTAAATGACTGACCAATCAGAGCATGCCAGGTTTTTCAGAGCCATGGGTTTTGTAAAAACAACAATAGCATATGGTATGTGGAAAACAAGATGCTTTTTTTTCCCTATAAAACAGTGAAAACACATTCACAAAATACTCACCAAATTCACAAAATAATCTTATTAAGTGGAAATTAGGGTTCTTTTTTGCCCCAATTTAAATAACTGTTGTAAAGAAAAAACAACAATAATAAAAATAAGACTTGTCATAGTATTTATATACTGATACCGTCTAATTATCTAAAGTTTTTCTATTATCCTCACTTGTAAGTCACTTTGGATAAAATATCTGTTAAATGAGTAAATGTAAAATGTCAATGTTGGTACCAAATGGGCTGGATCTACTAGGAGTTTCTCAACAGTTTACAGAAAATGTTCATAAAAAGTGAAAATTTCCAATTAGGATCATGTCTTTCAGTGAAAATGCCTGTTTTTTTGCTAGAAATCATAGGAGAATGACCAATTTAGTTCAAGTTGACAGAAAGGCAGCAGTAAGTCAACCACTCGTTACAATTGAGGTCTGCAGAAGAGCATCTATAAACAACAGCAACAACAAGTGACTGACAGTGGAAGTGCAATTGCTCCAATACAAGACGCAATCAAATGGCACTTACGTTAGCACTGGCACTGCCATCAGTTTCAGCCTCCATTTCACCGCAGTGCCAGATCCACCACCATTACTGGAGCTCATGATGAATCGAACCGGGTTGGTGCCATCCTACCCCAAGCTGTGCCCTGGGCTCTGAGCGGCTGGTGGCACTGATCGCTGCCACCCCCTCTCAATAAAACAAAGCAGACCACTGGGAGATTGCGACGCGGGCACTAAGTGCCAGCCGCACATGGCATGGCAGGCCTGCAGAGCTGAGAGAATGACTAAATCTCACTCACCGCTTCATCTTCAGCCACGGCGGTGGGTACGAGTCTATCCGGTGCCAGGTGAATGGATGGCTATGATATCTAATAAAGGCAAATGTTGTGCGACTCATTTTAAAAAAGCCATTTCTCTTCGGCGCGTGTCATCTCCTGCAGGGCATCTCAGCCACTGTGCATCTGCTCTCATTGGGTCATTTATTATTTCAATGAAGCAGCTGATGTTTGCTGTGTCCTGTAGGATATATATAAATATATATTCTCCTGAATGTGCAAAAGAATATATGCCTTAATTTTTTTGGTGATCTATGGATTTATTTCAGCTTTAAGGTAATATGCGTGTATGCAAGATTGATTGCACTTCTGTAAGCTTCCATATAAAAGGGACAAATATATGATAGTAATAGATTTAAATGTTATTTTGTGCTGCATAGGTGATACATAATATACCTGGGTAATGAGAGTTTGCTAAAGGATCATTTCACAATATTAGCTTAAAGCATTGTCATATCATATCAACACAGAAACTCTTCAAAGCAACTCACCAAAATAAAAGTTTGTCCAACTTGAAAAAATCATATTACTGTTGCACAGTAGAATGTACTTCTTATAATAATATAAAATATTATTTTAAGGAATGTCATTCATTCAATCATTCATTCATTCATTTTTATTCATCAAGGGTCGCCACAGCAGAATGAAGCGCCAACTTATCTAGCATATGTTTTACACAGCGGATGCCCTTGCAGCTGCAACCCAGTATTGGGAAACATCCATAGACATTCATTCACACACATAAACTACGGCCAGTTTAGTTTATTCAATTCACCTATACCGCATGTCTTTAGACTGTGGGGGAAACCGGAGCACCGGGAGGAAAACCACGAAAACACGGGGAAAACATGCAAACTCCACACATATGTCTTGATTTAACAATGAGCTTATCACAAATAAAGTTACATTTACTAAAAGTTTACATTCACAAAAAAGTTTACAAAATTACATTTTCATTTGATTGCATATTTAAAGACTGAATTGTTAGGTTTTCTAAATAGATGTTTACCAACATTTTTTAAAAGCAAATTTGTATTGAACATTTATTTAATAATAAAATAAAATAAAATAAAATAAATAAATAAAATGTAATAAATAAATGAGTAAATAATACTTTTGGTTATACTTAACAGCACTAGTATAAGGCATTTATTCATTCATTCATTTTCTTTTCGGCTTAGTCCCTTTATTAATCTGGGGTCGCCACAGCGGGATGAACCGCCAACTTATCCAGCATATGTTTTACGCAGCGGATGCCCTTCCAGCTGCAACCCATCACTGGGAAACATTCATACACACTCATTCACACACATACACTACGGACAATTTTAGCTTACCCAATTCACCTATACCGCATGTCTTTGGACTTGTGGGGGAAACCGGAGCACCCGGAGGAAACCCACGCGAACACGGGGAGAACATGCAAACTCCACACAGAAATGCCAACCGACCCAGCCGAGGCTCGAACCAGCGACCTTCTTGCTGTGAGGCGAACGTGCTACCCACTGCGCCACCGCGTCGCCGGTATTAGGCATATGAACAATAAATATATTTGATACCCCTATTTGTTGATGAAATTATTTAAAACAATAATGCTAAAAAAAAATTCAGAATGTTACTGAAAAATACAAATTATGCCCTTGGCCTAATGCAGCTGCACACAATTTGCTTTTAAACAGAATACATTATAGGATTGAAAAAGAGAGTGGACTGGGTGCATAACAAAAGTGGAGAGTGAAAAGCGGTGATCCCACATTTTTAAAGCATTTTAATTTGATGCTCCATCTTAAAAACACTGTCCTCATACTGCAACAACATAACAAAAGACCTTTGCAACTGTTAGCAGCACATTTATCATGTTTTAATTGTTGTTAAAAACAGTGCAGCTGGAATGTGACCGTGTCGAAACAGCCTGTTTGGACTGATTAACAGATTCAGCTGAAAAATGGCTTGCTGTGGGCTGTTGGCAAGGTTTATTTTCTGGAATATTAAACTCAGATTATTCTCTTATTTCATTCAGTGTTTTCTGCATCCACCATAATGCAATATCTTTCAATTAATCTTGAAATTACTAATGCATCCAACTATTTACTCTGTATATCAATTCATTTCTATTACACACCACATTCCTGAAATTCCCTACTATAAACGGTATGGATTGTGTTTAAGCATTAATACACTGTCCACTATAGAAATTTATGCTTAGATTGACTGCCTAAACATTTACCAGCATTTATTCAGCTTTAATTAGAATTGTAAGTCTTTTGTTTGGTTTTGTGATTTGTAAGAGGAGACTTGATACATTCTAAAAAAAAAAAATGCTGGGTTATCATAAACCAACTTTGGGTCAAAAAAGGACAAATTGGTAACACTTTACAATAACAGTACATGAATAATGATTTGTTAATTCATTCATTCATTCATTTTCCTTTGGCTTAGTCTCTTTATTCATCAGGGGTCGCCACCGCAGAATGAACTGCCAGCATATCCAGCGTATGTTCCACACAGTGGATGCCCTTCCAGCTGCAACCCAGTACTGGGAAATGATGTGTTAATATGTAAACTAAACATTACTTTATTATAAAGTAATGATAAGTTAATGCATGCGGTAATCATGAACTAACTTTAACTACATCATGAGTTCATGTGTGAATAACCATAACCCTAACATACTTGTTTGTTAATTAATGTATTAATTACCACACTAGTTTATGCTTAATTTAACCATCATGACCTCATGACATGTTAATGTAACATGACTTTACTTGGCACATCATCAATAACCCATTCTTACTACTCATGAACTCCTTATGCAAGTCCGTCTAGTGCGTTTGCCCTGAATAACAATAGAAAAGTATTCTGTCAGCATCAACATGAACAGTTTAAAAACGGGTAAATTAGTAGTTAATTGTGATTTGTGATGTGCCGCTCCAAGTAAAGTCATGACATAACTATACATTAACAGCTCATGAGCTCATGTTGGTAACATTTAGCTTAAACTTAAATTTTAATTAATACATTAATTAACAACATGTACTAACAAGTAATTAAGGTAGCCGTTATTTACACATGAACTCTTGTGATCATTAATTCATAATAAAGTAATGTTTAGTTTACATATTAATAAATCATTATTCATGTACTGTTATTGTAAAGTGTTACCGACAAATTCAACCATTGGTTAAGGATTAAGTGTAATTTAAAGGTCCACATGAACTAGAAGTTGCTGAGACTTCAGCACTTATTTCAGTACGTTGATTTACGTCCAACCGAAACAGAATATGGAGTAGGGGGCGGAATATTGAGTAGAAAGCATTCTTTTTGCACATCATTGCCTCATAGCAAACTAATGATAAGAGGTGCGTAGTTACGAATATTGATGTCAACAGAGAAGGACCACAGCTCCAGACAAAGAACCTTATGGTCAGACCATGATTGGAGATTAACGAAACCAAAAAAAAATTCTGTGAACTAAATTGTACAGATAGCAAAAGACTAGCAAAATAAACATCGTAAATTTTGATTTCACACAGACTTTAACTGAAAAATTGAACCCAACATTTGGTTTTGTTATGACAATCACAATCAAGTGGTTCTAAATGTTTATGATTTTTTTTTTCCTATGAACTTTTATTAATGTATTTTCTCTGTTGATCACAAAACAAGGTGTTCTGAAAATCATTTGGGGGAAAACAGTGATTAACAACCATAGTAAGAATAAAAAAATAATAGCTGTTTTTTTTCCCAACATTGTTTAGTATATCTTCCTTCATGTTCAACAGAATAAAAAACAACTGAAATGGTAACAAGTGTTGGATTGCTAAACGATGACAGAATTTTCATTTTTTTTAGGTGAACTATCCCTTTAAGCAGTTTAGCAAAAGAAGAAACTCCAACACACATTTAGAAATCCTAAAAAAAAAAAACACAACAGGGGCATGATTTTTAACAAAAAAATAATAATAAAATACAAGCAAAACATCAGCTGACAACTGGTATGCTCCCACAATGTGCGGTAGTATCACAAAGCACAGCAATAAATACAGTATATCTCCAAGCTGAATACCATCATCCAATAAATAATTCCCCTTCGGAGCTCTGTCATATTTATTCAACACCCCGTATATGTTGGTTGTCATGGACCATATCAACTACGCCTGCATGTGCTTTATTTTAATATGTCGCTTTGGAATTCCGTACACGGTGGACACGAAAAACGCTTACAAAAAGAGATAAAGACACTTGACAGGTCTGATCTCTCGGAGGCTCTCTATTCTGCATTAAACATTACCTTATCAGTGCAACACTATGGCCAAAGCGTATCCAGAGCTGTCAAGCAACCCCTGCGCCATAATGTCAGGACAATATTGAACAAATGATGAGGTCACAGATAAATATTTGCTTCGAGACATGACAGACTTAACATACAGGACGCCAGGGCTGCCTTTTCCATTAATTTAACAACAGCGCCAGAGGTCTTGACAATGCCATTCGCTGATAGGGGAACAACATTTATCTGCAGGTAAAGCAGCCTAAAGGGCCCCAGTGAAAAGGGGACTCATGCATAGCAATGGCGAGTTGGGGAGCAATGAGATTGTGCTGAAGATAAGCGGAAATCATGACATCTCAAGGAGAATACTGAATGAGAATCAAGAGCACCTTTAAATGCATGTGTTCTTCATAAATAAAGCATCTAAAGCGCATCTCCTTCCGTTTTGTGTGGGTTTCTATCAGTGTTAGGGAAGCTGTTGTAGGTTGTAGGCTGATGCAATTTATATATGTTAAAGATATAAGCTATGGTAAATATACAGCTGTGTTAGTACTACAATCTTCTAACAACAACAACAAAAAAAGACGTTAATCATAGTTTTACTTACAGACACAATAATATTTAATGATAAACAAAGTTTTATTGTATTATAGGATTCCTTGACTAGAAAATGCTGCTGGAATGGTTATGAAAAAAAATAAAAAATACAGATCTGTTTTGTAAAATCATTTTAATATATAATTTTTCAACAAAAAAAAACACTTCATACTCAATGACTTCTCAATAAAAGTTTTGAACGCTTACATTTTATACTGCATTCCCCCCTTTTAGATAGATAGATAGATAGATAGATAGATAGATAGATAGATAGATAG
>CAIGQV010014432.1:13770591-13782051 GCA_903798115.1 Danio jaintianensis | reverse complement strand
ATTATTATTATTATTATTATATAATATAATATATATTAAATACATGTACATATGAAATACATATAAAAATGTTAAATTACTCTTTGTATATGTAATTTCATCTTAACATAATTATTCTTCAGGGTCATATGATCCTTCAGAAATCATTCTGATATGCTGATGTTATGATGAAAAAACATTTATGATTACTGTCAAATGTTTAAAACAGATGCTGCTTAAGTTTTGCAGAAGGGACTACAGTACCATTCAAATGTCTAAAAAAAGAGCAAATGTGTGAGTTGCATCTGTTTAGCTATAGATAGATAGACAGACAGACAGACAGACAGAATTGTTTTCTATAAGTGATTTGACAAACATTTTGTCCCGTCCTCCCCATAAAAAGGGATTCATTGTTGCTCAAAATCAATTATATTCCATTCATATTCCTACCTGACCATATAAAACAAGTGTGAAGCAGAGGGAAAAAACAATGACAAGCTTGCATCCATCCTCTTTTCTTATGCATGCAGCTGGTAAACAAAAGAAACCCAGTGCACATTTTCAGAGTGAAAGATATTGTGTGGGGTTTTTCTTTATTGTGTAAGATGATTTCTAGATGAAGGTCTGATAAGAAGGTTGTGCAGCCTCTCATCAGGAAACAAAGCCAGTCTGCATCTGAATGGATGAACGCCAATGGATGCGTGTAATAGGATGCATATAAATGATTCGGCTTTGGTCATAACATTATTATTTTTTCTCATTGTAATGTATTTTCTACATGATGAGTCTGGGAAAGGAGGATGAAGAATGAAAACAAACACTTGTGTGGGGTAATAAGCATCAAAATAGAATAAAAAATATATAATTTCAGAAAATGTGTTTGGGTTCTGAGAACAAGCTTGGAATGGCTTTTGTGAAAAGGGGTCTCAAGGTGATGGACATTGAGCTTTTGATGGCCTCACACACTCCCCTGGTCAATTTCCACAGGCAACTTTGTGTAATATATTGCTTGAAAATTGACGAGTTGAATCTACAGTGCGCAACCCAAATATCTTGTGGTGACATATAGAGATGTGGCCCTGAGGCAATGGACTCTTTAATAAGGCTAGTGGGTGCAGTGGTGTTTCCCAGAGCACAGAGCTGTTTGGCAGCTTTCTCAATTTGCCAGCGACCGGCCTTGCCACTCCACTGAAAACCCACCGGTCAGGGACAGGAATCGTAAGGAATTTAATGAATCCCATTTAGAATCAATTCTATTCCAATTCATTAATATTTTTGTTTATGGATTAGTCAACATGACATTAATCATACTCACAATAACAAAAATTAATAAACGGTGTAAAATATTCAATGTTCATTAAAACAAGAAAAGCGTTCGTTTCGAATATTAAATTTATTTGAGTATCAAATTAGCAAATTTGAACTACATCATGTGATGATAGCTATGCTTCCATCCAAAGAAGCCAATTAGATTTATGCACAAAACTGGAATATCGCATAAAACATTTGCGAATAAAGCACCGTTTCCATCAAATAAGTCAAAGAGAACAAAATCACCACTTCCTGATAAACTGGCGGCAAATATCAAAATGAAAAATAGAAATTGCTGCATAAGTGGAAGTGGGCCTTTTTTCTTACATAATAAATTGTGCATGAATGAACGCGCGAGACCACTCTTTGGGAGCACAGCTGCTCAAGACAGTTCTGGAGGTAATAATACAGAACCACTTTGATGTCTTTGGTTAAAGACTTTGGTAAAGGGATTTTAGAATGACCAAGAAATTTCAGAATGTCCATTAAAGCAGTACTGCTTTGTTAATATATGATCTGATAAAACAAAATTACATTACATTACACTAATTCTGTATATCTGTTTCCATCATAGTTTTTGCACATTTTTTCTCATCAGATTAAAAGGATATTCTACTTAGTTGTGCGCATACATTTTTTTTATTAGCATTTTCAAAAATGTATGTGCATCTTGGCACTTCCATTAACCATTTTTATGCAATATTCCAAAACGCGCATGAAAACGTTAATGACATAACTATGACTATGTTACTTCATAACATATGACTGTTACTTCATAACATAGCTTATGAAGACTGGTGTAATGACTGTTAAAAATGTTTTTCAATACAACAAGAAATTACTTTTTTAAATATATCACTAAAGGAATTTTTTATTTTTTATTAAAAATGTATATTAATTTCACAATATCACCATTTCATTTGTATAAATTATATTCAGCCAAACGAAGCATGAGTAAATTCATTCAAAACACTTAAGAAATCGCCCTGACTCCAGACTTTGAATAATGCTGTATGATTTATTGCCAAACTGCTGCTGTGGTTAACTAATGTAAATCATTACGACAATTACTCCGAATTTTTAGGAATGGAAAACAAAAATATGGATTGATTATCAAGTGCTGGGAACATTTCAATAATTAATTTAAAACAAGAAAAAAAAATCTTTTTATAAAATATATACCACCACAAAGTGTATTAACCATTGCAGCTCTGAACAGGAAGTTTGGCCAGATGAAAAATGGTCATGCCTAACAGAGCCTAGTTTCTCTCGAGGTTTTTTTTTCCCTTCACTTTGTCAATTGGTGAAGTTTTTTTTCCTTGCCACTGTCGCCACTGGCTTGCTCGGATCGGGACTTGTGGAGCTGTGCTTCAGTGGATTTGCTCTACAGTGTTTGAACTTTCAGCAGTGAAATTTAAACCACACTGAACTAAACTAAACTTCAACTCTGAAATCTGGACTTTGCTAGAACTATGTTAAGCTGCTTTGACACAATCTACATTGTGAAAAGCGCTATATAAATAAACTTGACTTGACTTGACTTGACATTGTCATAATCAGTCAGTAACTACATAAGCCTCAGGCGTAACAAAATGAATAAATTGCTGCTCTGCTACACCAAATTATTTAAAAGTCATTTACTCACTTGAAAGAACTGTAACTGGTTCTGAATCCTAGTACACTAACACAATAGGTTTCTTTGGACTATAGTCTCAGAAAGGCTAAAATGGCATGCAACAGGTAAGCATGTGTATCGCATGCATCTAGCTGCACTTGCTAATGCAGTAAGGGGTTGAGGGAACTCAAACGCAAGCTGGCCCCCGTCTCTGTACTGTCTGCCTGTCAGCATTGTTGACACTTTAATCACCTGTCGTCCATGCAGCTGCTTCGACCCACGTCAAGCAGCAAGACAGGCTGACAAGACCGTGGTGGACGCACAAAGCAGGGTTTGGGGAAGCCTCTCTGTGTCAGTGACAAAATGACACCACGACTGTTGACGTCTAGGACAGAGCCTTCATGTCACCCGTCAAGTCACCTTCCTTTGGGCTTGTGCGTGACCTTGATATGTTCTCTTAAAATGAATGAATGGGTTTTACTGTGTATTCCTGTGCAGCCAAAATTATTCACAAACATATCTAGCATCTCTCCTCGCCACCGGTGTGCAACATCCATCTGGATGATCCAACAGCAGCCACAGAGCGAAGGTACCAGTACATTCACCACATAGTGATAGAGACAATACTGTGGATTGGTGCCAATGACTGGTAAATTGGAGCCTGTTATTAGGAGCCAATGACTGGTAAAGGCTGATGAATATGAATTTGGCCCCTAAATTGGGATTAGACACCTACACTTTGTTAGAAGTGCCATGGGATTGGTAACAGAGGCTTTTACAACAGGTAGTTACAGAAAGTAGCCACCAGGCCTGCTTCCCCCAAAAAGTATTTCCGACCCAGACCATTTTCCTGGTTGCATTCACACTGCCAGCAAGAATCCTGCATTTTTTTGTGTGTTTCGGTATAATGGAAAAGGAACGTGGACATAAGTTTCGCATTTAAAACAGCAAAATTGAGGAATAAATCACAAAGCTGCTAACAAAGCTACTGTGAATATCTAGTAACAATGTATATTATATACTGTAGCATGCATCTGCCTAATCAGTGTACACTCAGATCACTATAGTTCCAATTTTGCTGCATTATACCCTAAAGGCATTCACAGTTTTGCTGGATTATATCTCAAAAGTCATTCCAGTTCCTGCAATGCAAAAATGCCAAAACTCTGCCAAAATATCCTTTCCACATTTCCGGGTTTTTCAGCAGTGGAACTCATCATACAGTAGTTGGGGAAACTTACAGAGCAGTACATACACATTTTTTCTGCATTCTAATTTGCACAAATAACAAATGAAAAACTCCACAATAGTGTTTTCCTTACTTTCTGAACAAGTAAAGAAAAAATCTGTGAGACTGATAACAGCAGCTAAAAGAGAGAACAATGTCAAATGTATTGTCCTGCATACAGACACTGTATTAGAAACACATCGCATAGGCGTTAACTAGCTGTTGTTGTTTTTTGTCATTTGATGCAAAGATGATATAATACAAATTGTAGCTTTATAAATGTACATACTGTTTTTGTAAATGAACATATTTAAAACTTATGAAGGTTTAATCGAATAAATTAACAATGATGTTGTGATCTGTAGTAAATATCTGAAACCCAAAGGGCGCTCTCACAAAAATCCACTAACCCCTCCAATTACACGTGAAGAAACCCAGGAAATCCTATGGAAAAGCGGTTGCTAAATAAACAGAAGTTTTAACTGCTTTCATTGATTCAGTGTTACTAATAAACACACGACTATGGAAAAATCTCATAGAAGGATTTCTTTGAAACACTCGACTGAAGTTCTGAAGTGAGTTTCGACCGTGTTATTTTATGTGTTCATTTCATGTGAAGCGTTTACTACACAGAATTGTTCATTGAGAAGCTAAGCAAACAAATGTCATTATCGCAGAATAATTATCTTAATGACATTATTGATTGATTAAATAAAATTAGATTTTAAAACCAATTTTTGCATAGCTACTCGTGTAGTAAATTCTACTCCATCTGAATGCACATGCTGGAGGTTTACTAGAACCAGCTTTACTGACAAAGTCTACATGAAAGTCTCCTTTTATTAATCGTAAAGTCCTAAATTAAAATGCCGACCGTTGAAACGTCATCACCACCTTGTGAAAAGGGTCTATAGTTCTAGGAACAGTGAAAAAGTTGGAAAAAAAACACTAATGAGAATAGAGAATCAGTACCTCAGTTTAACAGCTTATCCATAGGACACTGCTTTTTTACAGTACAGTGTTCCTGTCACTACACTGCCAAATCACCCTGCAGGAATTAAGACCCACACAGACTGCAGGATAAACACCCCCCGCTGGCCTCACTAACAACCACTTCCAGCAGCAAACTAGTTTTCTCTTTGGACTAACCAGGCCTAACCCTGCTTAGCTTCATTGGGCAACACGTCTTGAGCTGCAGGGTGATTTGGCTACTGCCACAAACTTCAGAGCACAATTAAAAGCAGTTCTTGTGAAGATGTGCCAACTTTTATGATAATCTGAAAAGAAACTGACAAGTGGCAATTGATTCACGGTTGAACATTGTCACTTCCGAAAGATGACAGCCATTTTTCTGTGCTTGTATTCCAACCCAGGTTCATTTATAGTCAGGCGTGGAACTGAAATGATGGGAGAGATGGATTCTGACACTGCTGCCTTCAGGCTACAACGCTCAAATCAACCTCGCCAGAACCCCTCCGCTCTGAGATGAACCTTGAAGGCAATGAAAAATGACAAAAATCACACTTGAAGTTTAAAGTGTGCTCATTCCGGTTATCAGCACCATATCTAAAACCTGCCTTCAGCGACACTGCAAAGAGAAGCCACAAAAAAATATGCAATTTAGCCTTCAAACAAAATAAACCTGGTAGAGATGATTCTAGGTAGATCCATGCCTTTGGGGTGTAGCTCCTGACCCGTTGTTTGACATTCGCCAAATTGGCCTTGATCCATTTTAAGTCAATTTGCACCAGCTATAAGGACTAATGCTGCCACAGACACTGGCTTGTAACACAGGGCTATTTAGTTATTTACCTCCCGTCCCGCCTTTAAAGAGATAAAAAAGAATTCAATTTGTGCATGGCCCTGCCGGCTATCCCCGACTGTGTTTGCAAAGTTAATGCAGGAAGCGCTCTCCCTGGGGTCAGTGAGAGGAATATGGCACTTGCTGGAAAAACAGAAGGGGAACAATGGCTTTGAAGATGGCCGCATCGCTCTGGGGACTAAAGCAAATGGAAAAATAAAATTAAACTATAACATCCTTTCTTCCATGAGCTGCGTCCAGTAGCCTTCCTTTTTTTTTTCACCCAAGGAAACTGGCCAACAATCTCTCGCGTCTATAAATGAATAAATACATGGGGAGAGGATTAAGATTTGTCAGTCAGTTTGTGAAAGAGTGTTTGCAATGTGTCCATTTACACCTGACAAAAAATTTATTGACTGACTGACTGACTGACTGACTGACTGATTGATCAATACCAGCTACCACAGCTATATCCATGAAGAGAAACAAATGGAAAGAAAGAAACAAAAAGATATGAATGCAACGTAATACTTTTGCCATGTATATAATAATGCAAGGTATTTGTTCAAATATGATGTATAAAACAAAATGTGGCTGCACGGTGGCGCAGTGGGTAGCACGTTCGCCTCACAGCAAGAAGGTTGCTGGTTCGAGCCCCGGCTGGGTCAGTTGGCGTTTCTGTGTGGAGTTTGCATGTTCTCCCCGTGTTCGCGTGGGTTTCCTCCGGGTGCTCCGGTTTCCCCCACAAGTCCAAAGACATGCGGTATAGGTGAATTGGGTAGGCTAAATTGTCCGTAGTGTATGTGTGTCAATAAATGTGTATGGATGTTTCCCAGTGATGGGTTGCAGTTGGAAGGGCATCCGCTGCGTAAAGCATATGCTGGATAAGTTGGCGGTTCATTCCGCTGTGGCAACCCCAGATTAATAAAGGGACTAAGCCGAAAAGAAAATTAATGAATGAAAAAACAAAATGTTTTTCTTCCATTTTTTAAGTGGAGTCTAAAGCCTTTTGAAGGAGCTGAAGAAAGCTTGTAAGAAGAAGTCCAACACTTAAAAACTGAAATCAATATATTTTTTCCTCACAATAGCACCTTCTGAAGCTTCTTTAGACACAAAGTTTGAGAAACTTGAATGATGGAGAAGCACTTCAATGCAACCTTGATAGTTGGAATGTGTTTATATTGCAATCATGTAACAAACAAACCTTTTTCAAACCTTCTTTTGCCTTTTTTCTCCCACATAATAGGAGTGAATGGCACTCTTTTTTTTAACCGTAAAACTTGCCAAACAATAAATTGATTATTAGTGTTTAAATATATATAAGTCAATGAACAATTTCTAAATCAAAAATCAATCATACTCTCTCTCCAAACCTTTAAATGATGAATATTATATAAGGGATAAAGTACATCCAGCTGTTTGTTATTATAGAATAAAACCCCACAGGCTTATCGGCAGCCTGATGCAAAGTGGAAAAAGTGGAAATGGAAAGCTGACAGAAACGAAAATGGCTTAATTATTGTACTAAATGGTGCCAAACAGTACAAAAATAAAAGTCTGACAGAAAAGTATACACATATACACTCTCAGAAATAAAGGTACAAGAGCTGTCACTGAGGTGGTACCTTTTTAAAAGGTACACACTTCTACCTAAAGGGTCCATATTAGTACCTCAAGTGTACATATTAAATAATAAAAGTACAAATGTTTACCTTTTGATTTGTTTAGGTACTTATACAGTATATAACTTTGAGGTACCAATATGGAGTCTTTTATTGTATTGAGTATTCATTGATGTTTAAGATGATTCGAAGTACCCTGTTTCAGCGGTTGTTATCTAGAAATAACATACCTTGGAATTACACGACTGAATCAAATACTCCAGAGAGCCATGTAATAAAATGTATATAAGAAATTATTAATTTACAAGCCACATGGGTCAAATTCGAGATTTGTTCCATTTCTGTGTCCACATCCAATTAAAAAACATTTAATATGTAAATGAAGGGTCTACCAATTTGCATCTTAGACACCCAATACATTATACTACACAATTAATCTGCTTGGGAAAAAAATAGCCTACATTATACAAAATATGTATACAAACACACATGCACAAACATATCGGATACAGACTAGCAAAACTAGTGGAAATCCTTCATCTTTCCCATTGTACGGCTCATTTTGGGCCCATCTGCGGCTGTCACTGAAGAGGGAAATACGCGGTTATATTGATGTACTGATTGCACAATTTCTCGTCTCTAGATTGCTCTCAGCATCAGCCCACCTAAGAGCTCGAACCCTGCGATGCGACTATAAGCACAGAGGGAGGTTCGACATTAGCAAATGGCCCTCACTCTTAAATTAACAGCCACCTGCCTCCTGCTAAGTGTCTACAGTATTACCAATCTCTCCTCAAGACTCCATATCCATACAGATGAACGAGGAACAGGAGGAGGGGGGGGGAACGAAAACAGCGAGACAGTGAGAGTGAGAGAGCGATAACAAGCTATTTATCTGAAAGCTGTCTCCTGCCTTCACCTCAGTTTAAAGTAAACAGGTTTCCATTAATGGCTCTGTCACACAAATGCACTGATAGAACATTGTTGGGAAAATGATGGCTATCACAATAATCACCATCCAATCCACAGAGGCTTTTAGCGCTCAAAACCTCTCGGCAAATTGACTATTACTAAATTTCTGTGAAATGATCCAACGGATGCATGGAGAAAACGTGCGATGTGAGAGGAAATGATCGTCTCTGTAATGGTTATTATATCTACAGTTTTGCCATTTCATATTGTTGTGGAAAAACAAACAAAAAAAAAATGTGCCATTAGTACTTTATGGATTGTTTTTAAGAGTTCCGATGTTAGTTTGTGGTTTCTGCATCCATTTTTGAAGCCTGGAGGTAAAGGACGGAGAGGGCAAAAGAGATAAAACCCGTGATGAAAAACATCCTAGCAATTTACTTTGCTTCCCATAAGCAGAACATTAAGCACCAGCCTGCATATTTTTCCCCCCTCACGCTGCATTTCCAATGGAAATTGAATGACAGGCCACTGTTTATATTTCTATTTGATGCTTCAGTTAACTGTAGATTTTGATCAAGCGCACTTTTGAAGCTTGAAGGATAAAAAGGTGAGCGTTTGAGGAATCGTGCATTACGATAAAGCAACTCTTCTAGTGTCAAATAAAAAATATCATTTACGCGCGCGTCAATGCGTTCGCAATTATACCAGGAAAAGAAATAAGGAGTAAGAATGACATTTTGACATTGTCGGTTCCATGATGCTTCAAAGGGACAAATTATTCGTTGGCTGTGTTTCTTTTCCCCCATCGTGCCGATCTAACAGAGTTAAACTGCCACTCAACACCGCAGATTCTTTCACTCACTCAAACCATCATGAATAACAAAAGTACCAAAGTCACGGATGTGCAGAACACTTGTTAAAGCCTTTTGTATTGCACTCGAAAAAGCATTTTATGGTAATGTTAAACCCAAAAGCGGAGATCAAATTGGGATTCTGGAGCTGATTAAATATTAAATCCGGATGATGAAATAAGATGTTATGTTAACTCCAATGCACTTTAAATTAAATGTACTATTTGTGTTAAAGATGCCATCAGTTCTTTTTTTTTCTTTTTATCATAATAAGTGTAATTCTGCAAAAATTACAATGGTGTTCTGCTTCCCATTTTATTTTTGTCTTTTTATGGCTATCTTACATAGAAACACACTAAAATGTCAATCAGTGTTAAAACAGTTTACATACCAAAAAGCCGTGTCAGTAAAATTTAGAACAAGAATCATTTGATGGTAATTAAGAGACTATATCTAAGGATCACAGTGCAGCCGCAGAGTAGGCCTACTAATTTACTGTCATTTTACTGTCAAGTACTAATTTATAATTTGTTTTGCCCAAATCCTTCAAATGAGTATGGGTTTTATTCATTTGTTATTGAGATTTTTATAATAATTTAAAATGTAATATGATCACCTTTTCTTAAGCATATTTTAACAACTGCTCAGAATAAGAGAAAGTCCCTTAATTTTACACATTATATCTGTTACAGTTGTTTGACCCATAGTTTGACATATTGTTTCTAATGTATTTTGAAATATTAGAATAAACACTTTTCCTGCATTTAATACAATTTCCACATATGAAATTAAAATGTAATTTTGTAAATTTAATTTAACGCAAACACCAAAACGGTTCAGGTCTTTTATGCAAATACACAAATAAAATTTAGTAAATATTTCAATTTTTACCATTGAAATACAGTGTGATTTAATTAACATTATATTGTTACATTATAGCTTTTTGTGCATGAAACTACATTCTAAAAATGCAAGAGTTCAACTCATGCCGTATAACATGCCTCATGTTTTTTTTTTTTTTTCACATTCCACTACCTCTAGTCTCCTTTTTCAGTGCAAAATGCATTGTGTGTGAATAGCTGCTTAGTATAAGCAATACGTTTTACGTTTCAGCTTCATAGAATTAACAGTTATCACTGAGACTCAAGCTAAAATATGAAGTTTTTATATGAAGAATAGCCACACTAAAAAGCATAAAAATGCTAATATGCAATGACATTTAAAACCGTTATTTGATTGAGAAAAGCCACTAAACAAACACTGAAGGTGTCACCTGCAACACACTAAAACAGAATGTATTAGTTTTAAAATGAACCATGTCACAATCCCATGGTGGATCACTGCGATTGAATTTAACCCTTGACCAGCAGAGTGATGTGTGGGTGGTGTGAAACCTCTGAGCTGGTATTATAAAGGCTGTGGGTTCAAAGGTCAGACAGACTGATCCATGAATCCAGCACCACACTGCCCTGGAGCAGGACACTTAACCCAGTGTGTTCCAATAGCACTGTCCATCATAAGGGTACTGTATGCTGGAACAACAATGACATATAAGGAATGATATCACTTTTTTATCCATTTGGTTTATATCATGTTGTTACTATTGTCATATTGTGATAGAAAATTTAATTCAACTCAAATTGTAAAAAGAATAAAATAATATTAAGTAAAAAGTAAAAAGCAAGCATAAAGTATGAACATTTTCACCATTACAATAAATTATGACAAAAAACAGACTGATGTACTGTAGTCAAATGTAAGAAGAAGAAGATGAATAATAATAACAATAATAATAATAATATTACTATTATTATACAGGATACACAATAGCACTTGAACAAAAAAAATTAAGTTTTAAAAAGACAATCATCAAATAATCATCAATAACATGCACATAAAATGAAACGTAAACATAAAAAAATATTAATTAACAAAAATAGCATATACATACATACATACATACATACATACATACACTTATATATATATACACACATATACATATATATATATATACACACATATACATATATATACATATATTATATATATACATATATTATATATATACATATATTATATATATACATATATTATATATATACATATATATACACACATATATATACATATATATATAT
>CAIGQV010014432.1:13729502-13749497 GCA_903798115.1 Danio jaintianensis | reverse complement strand
ATATAATATAATATAATATAATATAATATAATATAATATAATATAATATAATATAATATAGGCCTCACGGTGGCGCAGTGGGTAGCACAATCGCCTCACAGCAAGAAGGTCGCTGGTTCAAGCCTCGGCTGGGTCAGTTGGCATTTCTGTGTGGAGTTTGCATGTTCTCCCCGTGTTGGCGTGGGTTTTCTCCGGGTGCTTCGGTTTCCCCCACAGTCCAAAGACATGCACTATAGGTGAATTGGATAAGCTAAATTGTCTGTAGTGTATAAGTGTGAATGAGTGTGTGTGGATGTTTCCCAGTGATGGGTTGCGGCTGGAAGGGCATCCGCTGCGTAAAACATATGCTGGATGAGTTGGCGGTTCATTCATGTAAAACACACATGAAACGTGATAAAATATGATTATTTTCAAAAATGTGTAGGGGGGAAAAAAGCATGTGAATGTATTATAAAAGTAAAAGTATGGAGATTTATTGTGAATATACAGTACCACAAGTCACATGATTTGGTCTTGGGTGAAATTGATAAGAAATTCTTCATTATTGAATTATAAAATCTTTATTGCAGACTTTGCAGTTTGAAACCATTTTACATTATTTTAAAGTTTCCTAGTTTTGTTTTGTAGGACTACGACAATATGTTTACCCAAATTTAAGGTCAAATAACTATTTGATTTTCTCAAAGGATACACTGAGACATCAGTTATTTGCTTACAGTGTCTGAAATAGTTTGTTGAAGGCTCTGGTCTCTCTAAACCCCTCTTTTCTAAGAACTGACTGACTTTTGTAAGAACTGACTTTGCATGTACAAAAATAAATTCCCATTACCATATCTGAATTTTATCTCGTTAACAGTAATGATATAAACATTTTAATAGCTTGACATCATTTGACATTCAAAGTTGATTCGCTTCTATAATATTCCATACATTGGTAGATCCACAATACTTGTTTGTACTGTAACAATTTAAGAAAAATAGAAGAGGTAGAGAGAGAGAAGAAGGAGATAGAATTGGTGCATAGGATGCTGTCTGGCTGTCAGCACTTGTTTAGTATCTTGCTCAGATTTGTATTTGGACTGGGTCCTTTTCTGCCAAAGGAAGTGCTTGCATCCCCTTAACAAAAAAAAAAAAAAAAAAAAAAAAAAAACTCCTTAAGCAGTGAGTGCATTGAAAGTCTGCCTGAATACCTACCTGACAGTAGGCCGAGAAAATGCATGCACCGAACCTCGTGAATTGCTACAAAACTCAGGAACCTTGCGTTCTTTGACTGTTGATAGTGTTTTGACTGGATGTTTTTTCTTCTTCTGCCAGTGGTGGCAAAATCTTGGCTAGGAAAAGCTAAAAATGCTACAAAAACTTTGACAACATTTGTTCCTTGCAACGAATATGTAATTTTCACTTATTAAGAGGCTACAGAGTGTGTGCTTTCTTCAACAGACAAAGTTATCTTCAATGACATATAAACTTTGCCTCAAATGCCTTAAAATAAATTAGAAAAAAATGAGAATTACACAAGTTCAACTTAGAAAAAACTTTTCATCCAAATAACACCTCATGAACATGACCAATGGCTTACTCTAGTCATTTGAAAGACATTCAAAATAGAATTATAGGCCTTCATTTTGGATCATTACATTTGTTTGCTGTGGTCTTTGTCACACTCTAAAATAAAAATGTGTACAGAAAATGTACTGGAAGCTCATTATAGTTTTGTACCATAATTTACAAAAACAACCCAGACAGTATATAATTTTAAACCCTAAAAATGTCAGTAAAAGCCACTTAAATTAAATGAAAATTAAATGACATTTTTAACATTAAAAGTTGTCAGAGCATAGATCAAGGTCCAATAACACAATTCAAAAGCATATCACCTGTGAATAACTACTGAATAATAATAATAATAATAATAATAATAATAATAATAATAATAATAAGTGAATAATAAGCTACTGCAAATTTCTATTCAAATACATATTCATTGAACTTTCAATTAACATTGTTTCTTTTTTTATAGTGTTTAGTGACAAAGTGGTATAATCAGCAATAAGCAATTACATGGCTAATGTAATCCTTTTACAAAACAGCACTTCTTTAAAAAAAAACATAAAAACACGAAATCATTCAAAACATAAATGTCTTTACTGTCACTTTTGATCAATTAATAAAATAGCACTAAAAAGTTGGCCATAAACATACCAAAAAAACAGCATGTTTAAATAAAACCTTATCAGTGTAGACGTTTAAGTCTTTTTTGAAATAAGATGAAAAAAAGAGACTAAAGTCTTATTCTACCGGCAAAGCTAAGTCGAGCAAAAGTCTCCGTTTGGTCTCCATTTTATCTCTTGCTGTCTAGAAGGAACAACTGTGATGCTTTGGAAGAGCCGCATGCACAAGCACACACACACACAGCCCTCAAACAAAACTCACCTCAGCAGAGCAGCTGTCAGTGAAGCATGTCTCAAACCGCCGCTTATCCACTGTTCAGAAATTCAGAGTATTGCTTTTTAAAAGTGATGTGAGCAACGCAGCCAGACAAACAGCATAAAAATAAATACACACACACACAAATTGAGCTGACCCTGCAAAATTCTCCTTTCCGCTGATATGGGGTAAAAATAATGCCAGAAAAAACAAACAAAATGTCAATGAGATTACATGTTTTTTCTCCAGCCCCCTCAGTTTCATTTCTTTGTAAGATATGCTGTAATATTAGTGAAAGTAACTAAATTAAATTTGTTCATTTCACTCAAATATTTTAAAAGTTCAATGTACTTAATAAAATGCCACATGAACATAATTTTTGGTATGTTAAGATGACACAAAGCATGCTTAAACTTAAAAGTCAGGAAAAATAAATCCTGAAATTACGTGTTATTCTGTGTGTATTTGCACAAGGCTTATATAGGTAGACATAAATTAGTCTGCAACTTTGTGCCATGATTGGAATCCCAGAGGTTTCTCTTATGTTGACATTTTTGTGTTATTATTGTTGTGAAGGGCCTGTGGTATGGTTGGCTAAAAATAAAAAGAAAACTTTAAAATTGTTTGATCCACAAATACCTGCATGAAAGTGTATAAACGACAGTGGCTGGGTTTACATCCTAACATAAAGCAAATCTTTTCAAAGTTAAAAAAATAATAATAATAAAAATCACAAATGTCAATTTAGAGCATTTCCATCAAGTCGTTAGAGTGGCTAACTGTAGTATTGGTAACCTAGTAACCAACAGTAAACAATACAAGCATAATGGAGGCAGCTGATTACTCACATAGTGTAAATAAGTTTCCTACGTCAGAGTTTGTATTTCCATCTCCAAAATCACTTAAAGCTAGCGTAAAACTTTTTTTTGCTATGTGTCATTTATATTACTTGGTTCTCATGTGAATGTTTAAAATGTGCCTGAACACTAATGGAAATCCAGCTAGAGTCTTTAATAGGTGCATTAACATATGCTATTTCTAACATTTAATCAAAAATAAATACTGGAGTTTGCAAAGTTTATGCAATCAAATTTCATTTGCAAATCAAGTTTCATTCTATATTTAAATTAAATTATAATTAACAGTGTGATCAGTAGAGAGTGATAATGAGAGACACCTGTCCGCTACCTCGCTCATCAAAAACAGTTTGTAGTACAAAATAAATTTAAGTTTTACTAAATTAAATAAGTTTACTCAAATGTTTTTAGGCAATACGTCTACTCAAATTTTCATAGTAATCTTAAGTTGCGTCTCAAATGACACACTATACAATAATACACAGAATGTGTCGAAGTGTCATCCCAAATGGAGCACTAATGTTTTTTTACTAACTGGAAATTCTAAACATTTTCCAGCTGAAGTTAAACAGATTTCAAATTAGTAAAATATATGAACAAACTACCAAATTCATAGTAGAATTTTGCTTGCACAATCCAAAATAAATAAAAGTAATCTAACCTTAGCACCCAATAGGTCCTCTCCTTCCACTATGTGAGCAAAACTGCGACTGTTGAGAATTTATTCAACTAAAAAAAATAAATAAATAAAAGAAGTTTGGAATGTTGAACAAATGTACAACATCTGGATATAGAGCAGTAGTGCATAAGCATGCGATTTGGGACTCATCTTGAATTCATTAGGTTTTTCAGTGTAGTAGGCAATGTTTGATGCAATCAATTACTCATCTCATGTAAAACAACTGCAAACATAATTTATTGAAGATGAAGTTGCTCTACCATTGGGAGACACTCTCATGATGCAGGAAAGATGCATTGTTATGGTGAGGAGTATAAGAGAGCCATACGGTGGGAAAGGCAGGGGGTGAGACAGCACGATATGGCAACAGGACGACTGAGGAGGAGAAAGTCGACTTTGCATCCCAGCATGTGGTTAAGGGGGCGTGGGGCGTCGGTGGCATTGTGGTTACGCTTGAGCGCGGCCCACAGCAGGGAGCGCTCACTGGAGAGCCCAGCAAGACATCAAAACAGACTGAAAAAATGCTGGAGAGGACCTCCAAACCACACTGTTGCAGAGAGATAACCAGGACATATGCATACACGCCAGACGAGACTAAACAAACACACATCAGTCACTTCAGACACACTGACAGATTTTGTTACTGCAAGTCACAACTTATAAACCCAGAGGAAAAGTTTTAGTTTTTTTTTTTCTCAGACTTTTCTTTTATTTCTCATTAAATTCCTTTGGAGAAATAAAATAGAAACAAATGGTGCATTAATGGAAAATGTAATGATGACAAACTTTAGGTTCTTGATCCACATAAACATTGGTCCTATTTTGGAGGCATCCAACAATGTGTTTACATGAGTTTACTATTCCTCAGTGTCTGTAACATGGATTCAAAGTTCTGGTCTCTCTAAACCCCTCCTTTGCCAGTGCAAAACCCAGATGATTTATTATATTTATTATTAAATTCCTTTGGAGAAATAAACTAGAAGTAGGCGACACAGTGGCTCAGTGGTTAGCACTGTCGCCTCACAGTAAGAATGTCACTGGTTCGAGTCCCCGCTGGGTCAGTTGGCATTTCTGTGTGGAGTTTGCATTTTCTCCCCATGTTGGCGTTGGTTTCCTTCGGGTGCTCCGGTTTCCCCCACAGTCCATATAGTCCACAGCGCTATAGGTGAATTGAATAAACTAAATTGGCCTGAGTGTGAATGGATGTTTCCCAGTACTGGGTTGCAGCTGGAAGGGCATCCTCTGTGTAAAACATATGGTGGATAAGTTGGCAGTTCATTCCGATGTGCCGACCCCTGATGAAAAAAGGGACTAAGCCAAAGGAAAATTAATGAATGAAATAAACTAGAAACAAATGGTGCATTAATGGATAGAATAATGATCACAAACTTTGGGTTCTTGATCCATCTAAACATTTAGAGCCCTATTTTGTAGCTCTACAACAATGTGTCTACATGAATCTAAGGAACTTACAGTGCAACTAAATGACCATCACCATATCTGAATTTCCCTATCTGAATTTCTTCTGAAAGGCTTCCTCAGCAAACATAAGTAATTATAATAATGTAGATTTTACAATCTCAATCAGAGTACTCATCCATCAACTACTGTACGTGCAAAAGATTGTCTTTCACAGTGCAGAAAACAACATGTTCTCAACATATCGATAACACAAACCCAGTCAGGTCAGATTTTTCGATCTGATCTTTCTTTTTGGAGACCATGGCTTCATTTGGCATGCACTTTTATCTTTGAAACTGCACAGGCCACTTACATTCACAAACAGCTACGCTACAAGAAATGGTAATAGCCACAAAAAAAAAGCTTTATCACTTTTGATATTCTAGAATAGAATTGAAATTCTAGAATAGATCACATGGGCTATTTTATAGGCAAAATAAAATTCTAAACACCTCACTAGTTTAAAAGGGGTATGAAAAAAGATCTGTGAAAATGTTACTTCTGTGACTGTTTCTTTTTAATTTAAACACTTTTTTATTACCATTTCATCTCACTGTCCGTTTCTGGTTCTTTCTGTCAGTCTCCCTCACACAAACACAGATAAGAGTAACACAACCACAACAAATCATGCCCTAAACGAATACACCAGAGATGGACCGCTGAAAATAGGTCAGATAGTTTCTGCTCTTCGGAACCAGGTTGCATTAGGGAAAGGAGGAAGAGAGGAGGGTGAGATGGCCTGAGAGATAGAGAAAAGAGGGAAGAGCAAAGAAGAATGTGTGCGTGTGTGTGTACACAAGAGAAAGTGAGTTTTGTGCAAAACAGAAAAGCAAGTCAAATAGAAGAGGAAAGTAAAGCAGTGAAAAAGAAAAGAAGTGAGAAGTGATGAAAGAGAGAAAACAACAATAGGAAATGAGAAAAGAGAAGGTGTGAGAAGGTGTGAGAAGAGTAGCTACAAGAAGGTGTGAAAAGACAAGATGTGAGAAGAGAACCGAACAGAATGGGAGTGAATGCAAGAAGAAACGAGAACGATCCAAAATCCAAGAAAGTTTAAATAGAGGATGTTAACAAGAAGATGTGAGAAGAGAAAAGACAAGAGAGTAGAAGAAATACAATAATAATCAAAAAGGTAAAAGAAAAGACCACACTCTCAGAAGAAAAGGTACAAAATCAGGTTTTCTACCTTCACTTCTGAGAGTGCAGATGAGACAAGGACAAACAAGGACACAAACAGAAACAGATGCCATGTTGAAACAATATGAATATGATAAAAATGAGAAGGGATGAATTCATTTCTATATTGAGCGCTAACAATATATATTTCAGTATAAGTTTTTAATGCTTCCACTTTTAAAAGCGTATCCCAACCATGACTGAAGGTGGATACTGCTGGCGGGAAAGTGAACTGTTGGCGGGAAAGTGAAACAAGCGTGCTAAACAATACTGGGTGACGCATCATGACCTGTTATCGGCCAATAATTTTCAGCGGCCAAATATATGGTGAATCTCTAATATCAACACAATTATGGATTACTGTTGTTGCATATTTCTGCTGTTTGATTGGCACGTAGGATCAATATGGAGTAAAAATGTCCAGAGCTTATCATCGTTATCAAAATAAATTTTATCACGATTCAATATGATATCGTTTATTGGCCCAGCCCTAGACGAAGATAAGCAAAGATATTAGACAATACGAGAAGAGAAGAGAAGAGACAATTCTAGACTCTATTTCAATAGACTTTTTAAAGTACTTTGTCAAACGTGACATATAAATACGATAAGAAAACATCAAAGTACCCTGAAATTACCTTGTGATACCATTACTTTACCACAGCACCACCACAGTACTTATTTAAAAGTGGAAGAGAGGAGAGGAGGAGGAGGAGGAGACTGGACTGCCTCACTTGCATTCATCTGGGAGCCTCGAGCACACTGGCACAGGTGTTCAGACAGGGACAATTCAGCTCCAAACATGAGTAATGAGCACTCAGGGGGAGTGTGTGCAGGTACACAACACACACAGGCACTGAGATGGCAACACACATTTGTGTTGTTTTCATACTTCTCTCTCAGTGCGGTGCTGGTGAGAGTCACTGCAGATCCCTGCAGGTTCACCCTGAGCTAAAAGCAGCCTGTGTGTATATTTACAAAAAAACAGCAAGACACAATTCTGGGATTAGAATGAGTAAAACATTCCTAAAACTTTAATCAAACCGCGGCCTTGTTGTGAGCTTATACTACACAGCTATTTTTTAAGAGCAAATGGCAAAAAATGAACAAGATGAGGCAGCCGACACAAAAATGTTGCGGTGTCGTGGACAGTAGCGAGGAAATAAAGGGCACCTGCGATTGTCAGTGTGATCCGAAAGAGAAAGGCGAGGCGACAGATTGCTCCCAAATCCAATTAGGCCTGTGCTCCTTTTCCCCGTGAGCATAGCACACAGCGCTCTCATTGAGAGGGTAGAGAGAAGGCGGAGGAAAGGGGCTGTTGGAGAGATAATGACTCAGACTGGAGAAAGACAGGAGAGTTAGAGAGAGGCTCTGTGTCAGCAGTGAAAACCTTCACGCCTAGCAGCCCTGAAAACCCTCTTCAACGCCTCCAAGAAGAGCAGCTGGCTTCAAGTTCGGTCAGCACAAAAGCCGGGATCACTCTGGCTTTTACACAGACAAAGTGAGAGCAGGAAGGAGCAAAGAGTGAGTCAGGCACCTATCAAAGCACTTTACACCGTATCTGTACTAACTAAGGTGGTGGATGTTTGGATCCAGAGGGTCACACAACAGCTAAGTGGATCATTTTGAGCTTTGGGTGGCACTGGATGAAAGGAAGTTCAAATTAAAGTTTGACCAATATTGAATTTTTTGGATTTGCAAACGATAATGCAAACATCTAAAAGAGATATTTAACCCATTATTTGTTGGGACCCACTAACTCCTACTATGGAATTCGATGGGCCCCAGCTACACCAGCATAATTCAAAATTTTACCTTTTGTGATCAACAGAAGAAAGAAACTTAGAAAGGTTTAAAACCACATGAGAGAGTAAATGATGAGCTAATTTTAATTTCTGGGTGACCTATCCCTTTCATTGCTTTAATTGTTGGCAATGGCAATACATTACACTATTCAAAATTGCATGAAATAGAAGTTCTTTATTAAATATTATTCCCATTTGCCAACCCTCACTCCAGTTATGTCAGATAATGAAACAGGATTTTTATTATTACTATTATTATTATTATTATGTACAGATATAGAAGTATTTCCACAGAGGTCAAACAGGAGTAAGAGGAAGAGCTGTATGTGCACTTGCCAGCCAATAGCATTGATTAAAATCTTTGAATATTGGCCTTCATAACATAGAGCTCAAGTCACTAAGTTGTTTTAACACAATTGCAAATGTTGGATACAATGTCTTTCTATCCTGTCCTTTCCACCCTTTCAACTGTATTGTCAAAGAAATGTGTATTATTTATTTGGTCCTATTTGTTTACACAAGCCTCTCTCACACTTCTAAGTTATTTGCTCTTGGGTCATTGAGTTGTAAACAGAACAGTGCTGCTCATTAAATTTCTTTAATATCCCAACATGAATACTAATATCCATCGGTCTCTTTAGCGAACATTGGTAATATGTACAAATAAGTCCAAATAAATGGTCGGTCAGCATTTCGCTCCGACACAGTATAGATAAAAACCTGTAAGGTCAGCAATAACTCAAGCCTGGCATCTGTGAGGGGTCCAGAGGGTTCACATCGCCCCTCTCCATATTTCACTAACAGATCATCAGCTTCTGTTGAGATGTCATTCAGAGTGACTTACAACCCTTCGGCCAAGCCCTGGGCTTCACTTGAATGCTTTAGATCTCTCCCTTTCTCCACTGTAGCCCTCATGCTCCATAAGAACATGAAAAATGTGCTGGAGTGGCCAGAAAAGAGAAGCAACTCTGAGATCAGGATCCAAAACGTTGCATTTTGCACAGCATTTCATTAAATATATATAAAGCGTTTCCAACACAACTCTGTGCATCAACCATTCAATACATAAATACTGCAAATGTTTTTTTTTTTTTTTGCAGGTAGACACTCCAAAAAAAGGCTTCAGTAGGAATTATATCTATATGCAAGAAATTGTGATGCAATAAAAAGAGGAAGGGGTTATTTAACAGTAGTTCATATGTCAAACAATACAAAGAAATAAAAAAAAATCTAAAAGAACAATCCTAAACATTCAGAAACTGCTTCAGCTGAAGGATTTCTCAAACTGATTCAAATACTATTAATCCCTAAGTTTGAGAGTCGTTTGTAATCATTCAAAAAGAATCATAAGAATCATAACATAGCTTTGGACAAAAGCATCTGCTAAATAACTAAATGTCATAAGAATCATTTGCTTATAAATCAGTTTACATTGCTCACATTTGTGTCTTATTTTTTGCTTGGGATGGTTAGGAACGTATTTTTGCATGCGTTTATAATATTAAAAAGCATTTGTAATGCATTGCGTGTTACTTAAACTTTGCAATTTTGTAAGGCTTTCTCAATTGATCGTGGAAAATTTCTCCTATAGGGAGGCAATGAAAGTTATGAATGAATGTTAATAATCATTTCAGAAAGTAACCTGTGAGGACAACTTTTTACAGCTCATTGCCTTCACATTGCCATCACATTCAAAACTTTTTTTTGTTAACACTTTAGTTTAAATAACAACTCACATCATTAATTACTGGCTTATTACCTGCCTATTATTAAAGTTATCAACTGTTTAATAGTACTAATCATATTCTGCATCCCTAAATCTATACCAAATACCTAAACTCAACTACTGCCTTACTAACTACTAATAATCAGCCAATTATTGAGCTAATAAGTCTTACTTAATAGTTTGTTAATAATGTAAATTGTACATTAAAATAAAATAAAAATGAGCACTTTATTCTTCTGCCATGCTGCTTGTGATTCAGAAGCTGTGTTTGTGCCCATATTTTTGTTGCAACAATAAAGAAATCATTCATTTTTAGACAGTTCTTAATTGCCTGCAGTATTTGCATCAAACAGCACTCTCAGCAACTTATGCTTGCCAGTATCAAGGTGTCTTATGCTCAGCGAAATGCCACGTCTCCAAAAAATGTCAAAGACCATTTTGAATGTAATCCTCATAATGTTATGGAGCTCTGGAGTTACAATAAGTTAAAACTGGTTGGAAGACACACAACAACGACTAAACCTTTCTTTACTACAATTTAGTGGCACAGATTGATTCGCTTACATTCAGAACCCCAATGTTGCAATTTGAATCAAAGGTTTATGATCCAGTTTCTAAAAACATACTGTAACCATGTCAACCAAATAGTATTATTTACTTGTCAAAAAACACTTTAACAAGTCAGCTCAATGCATTTTCTTGACACTTTGTGATTTCGAACCCTGGCTTTCTACAAACCCCCTTATTACTCCTACAAAAAAAAGAACAGAAAATACCTGGCATCCAAACACACAGCAAACAAACACAAAAGAACAAAGAGCATGATAGCGAGAGGGAACTAAATCGGGCTTGTTAATGGAAATCCAGAGGTCAGGTGACTGGCAGTGCCATTTTCAACTGAGATTGAGAGAATCTTCACCATTTTTTCTCCTTTTATCTTCTCAATCTTCCTCTTTTTTCTTCTACGGTATCTGATGGTGAAAAGCCTTATTCTAACGGACATACTTAAAGTGAATCAATTGTATCACTGCAGGCGAGATAGAAATGATAATGCCTTTGACTGCAGGACACACTATGAAAATTAATAACTTCTTTCATGAGGACAAGCTTCCACTTCCTCTGGTCTCGCAGGGTGGCACTGTTCGCTAGTGTAGGTGTGAAGTGTAGGGCTGCTCACGGACAGCCTCCAACTCCATGGAAAAATCAAGCACCAAGGAGATAGATGTATCATATACAACCTACAAATGCACACCAAAAACACCCATGCTTGTGCCTTTGTTGCACAGCGTAGCATTTTCATTCCTGCAGCGGTGGCGAGAGGCCCGTGGCATGCACTATTGATTTCAGCTTCAGTCAGCACAGTCATATGACAGGCGCCACACGTATGAAAACACTCAGACGGATAGTGGCTGTCTCTTTTTCATCTCTCTTTGTGCCAGTGTGCACTCTTTTGCTTTCTCCTAAAGTAAAACAACTCAAACATTCACACACACACACATACACACAGTCATCTATTGAAACACAGAGAGACGTTGCACCTGCATTATTATTTTATGCTGATCTGTGCAGATCCTGGCTGTAATTAAAACTAACCAGCAAAGTGAATTCGTATTATCTCTGTTTGAGTCCCAACAGTCACCATGTGTGTTTGTGGAATGAGAGGAAAAAGATCAGGAGCCGAGCGGCCCGACTTTGTTGCTTTCCCACCTGGGAGGAAGGAGGGGGTGGAGCTGCAGCTGCTCCTATCTAAAACAAACACCTGCAGTCTGACAGACCGGGTGTCTCCTGCACCCACCAACATTAACATCCTCCTAACTCATTTATGAGCCAAAGATAAAACTCATAGCTTTCTTGGACCATCCAAATAACACAAAGGGCAGCACCTGCTTCTTGCATTCCCTCGGCATGTTACAAGAATATCCAACAACTGCTCAAAAATAGGCTCTGTTGGTATCAGATCGGCACAGCGTTCCATCCTACCCAGAAAAACAGAAGAGATTAAATTTGACCCTGAACCACAAAACCTCTAAAAGTCTTATAGTGCATGTGTGTATTTTTTTTGCAACAGCCAAAAATGCATTGTTTGGGTCAAAATTATAGATTTCTTTTATGCCAATAATCATTCGAATATTAAATAAGGTCCATGTTCCATGAAGATACGTTGTAAATTTGTGAAATATATGAAGAGTACAGGCGACGCGGTGGCGCAGTGGGTAGCACGTTCGCCTCACAGCAAGAAGGTCGCTGGTTCGAGCCTCGGCTGGGTCAGTTGGCATTTCTGTGTGGAGTTTGCATGTTCTCCCCGTGTTCGCGTGGGTTTCCTCCGGGTGCTCCGGTTTCCCCCACAAGTCCAAAGACATGCGGTATAGGTGAATTGGGTAAGCTAAAATTGTCCGTAGTGTATGTGTGGGAATGAGTGTGTATGAATGTTTCCCAGTGATGGGTTGCAGCTGGAAGGGCATCCGCTGCGTGAAACATATGCTGGATAAGTTGGCGGTTCATCCCGCTGTGGCGACCCCAGATTAATAAAGGGACTAAGCCGAAAAGAAAATGAATGAATGAATGAATGAAGAGTTCAGACGCAAAAACTGCAGGTTTTTGCATCTGAACTCTTCATATCAAAACTCAATTTTTGATTAGTAATGTGCATTGCTAAGAACATAATTTGGACGACTTTAAAGGTGATTTTCTCAGTATCTATCAAGATAACTATCAAGATTCCAGATATTCAAATAGCTGTATCTCGGCCTGACGGCCAGATATTGTCCTGTCTTAACAGACTATATATATATATATAATGCATACATCTCAGTCTTGTTTTCACATTCACCGATAGCTGGAAAAAGCTGAAAAAAAACAATATTTGTAAAAGTGTCAAATTTAGCCATATCCTCCACTGCAGCCCAACAATGCAAGCAAGGACAAATTCTGAGAAAATGCATTGAAGAAACAACAAGCGCCACAGTGTCATGGAGATCTCTCTTTTAAAAAACACATTGTTGTTTAATTATAGCAACTAAATGATGCAGCTGCTAGACAAAGGTTATGGTATGTAGACGTTGTGTTGCAGTTTACATGATGTACTTCCAAATGAAAAGAAAATGAATCACTTCCAAGTTACCAAGTATGTTAAGGAGAAAAAGCACTGGTTATCTAGCTAAAAGTCACATTCAGCTTGGTAGGATGTCTCTCTGTTACGGTAAATCAATAATCCGCTCAGTCATTTTGTGCACCCTTGTCCAACAACCATCTAAACCTATTTTTGTGAGATTTTGGCAAACAAAACAGTAGCAGTAGGTGGAGAAAGAAAAAAATGTATCACATTCCAAAATGTGCCAATATGTTTCTAGACTGAAAATATGTTTATATATTAAATATGTGCTGATTCTACAAACTTTGCATTAGAGGCTCTTCAAGGGCAAGGGCCTACTCTATTCAGGACAACCCCAATCCCAATCTCCTTAATAGGGAATACAGATTAATAAGAGTGCCTTAGACTAACATCTTGGAGAATAAGAAGAAGATAACTCTTGCTATCTGGGCTCTTCAATACCAGTTAAACCCATCCTTCAGTAATTCACAAGTCATTGTAAACACTGTGATTAGCTTGTCGGGTTGTATTTGGTTGGGTTCAGAGCTATACTCAAAAGTAAACTGGCTTTCCAGTACTGAAAATACTGGTCTATACCCTTGTGGTCCAGTATACAGGAGTTTTGTTCCAACCTTAAATCAAACACAACTAAAATATTAATGAAATCTTTGGTATTGCTTGAAAATTATAGACTGGTGGGGAAAAAAATGGCAAGCTATGATCCATGTTGCAAATATCGAGTCAGATTCTCCAAGACTAATCTACGAGTGGTCTTGCTGATCTAGACTTTCGCAATGGAGTCTTGGCAGTGCTTTATACCCAGCTTTGAGTTCTATTAAAGCCACAGATTGGCTCACTCTTTCAACGGTCCTGTAACCACGGAAGGTCAGAGAAAGATTTCGGCAGATCAAGTCGAAAGATGAGATGTATGCTGCTTCTCTCCAGGATGCCGAGCGAGCTGCCAGCAGCTTGCAGTATGATCCAATCACTGCAGGTCATCAGACAATGACTTTACTCCAAGTCGTGCAAATGGCAAGCTGACTGAGACCAGGTTTACAGAACACTTCAATGAAACAGAGTACAGCACTGCAAAACAACAGCAAAAGGTCAGAGAAGCATATACTGGGGAGATTTTGCCCTTAAAAAAGGTGCTACGGTAAGGTGTACCTAAAGGAGGACAGCAATGAGTTATATTGGCTGCTTCCATGCAGTTAGCTTCTTTTCAGCACAGCGCATTCAGTGCAGCACAAATCCCGAGGTCAGTGAGTGACAGCACTGCAAGGCCTTGACAGCAAGTCTTGTTTAATAACAACGTGGCAAGGATTTTTCAGAGACGACTTCTCTGGGTTTTCAAAACTGCTGAGAATGTTTGGGAAAATAGAGGACAAAATTCCAATGCTTTCTGACTATGCTACATTCAATCTCTTACCCAGAGAGGCGGATTCTGTCTCGCGGTCTGCTGGAAGTAATCCATCTTGTAGTGCACCATTGTAAACACAGTGATTACATCCATTCACTTCCAAAGAAAGACATGCATCATACAGAAGAACACTCGTGATCCATCGCTCTAGAACATATGGTCATGCAAACGCCTACACACACACGTGCGCCATCACCATGAGCTCCCCGTTCACCCAATAGCCAGTTGTCAGCTCACTGGCACCCTGTGCAGGCAATTAGATGGAAAGCTGGAGGACAACGTCCTAGAATCCCTCTCTCTGGAGCTGGAGCAATTTAATTGAGACTGAATCTCAGGGACTAGCCCACTTCTCAGAGACGGTCAGCAAATATGAGCAGGGTCCCAGTGCTCCACCGCCAGCACCAAGCAATCAGTTGCACAGAGATGAGAAAATACACTTTATATGTGGGCGGGAACATTCATGTGTAAATATGCATGTAAACGTTAAAGGGTAAGTTCACAATTCTGATATCATTTACACTGTAAGAATATCTGTAATGAACCATTACACCTATTTTGAGATTATTTTTATGGTTTTTATAAGATCTTGCTCTTTTCTCAACAACTTTTGATGTTGAAAAGTTTGAAAAAGTGAGTTATTGACATGGTTCTTTTTTTTTTTTCCAAGTGATATATTGTCTTGGCAGTTGTTGTAAATTAAGACACAAAAACCTGGTAATAAACTGCCAGAACGTATTTACAAAGTTAATTATCTATATATTATTTCTTATATAATATATTTTGTTTCAAACTACTAAAATGTCAATAAAAATCACTCAGTAATATTGCAGAGTTGAATTTTTAACACCAAAAGTCCCATAATGCAATTCATAACTGTAAATAAACAGAAAAAGCACAGTGAATAAGGAATACAGAAACTTATTATCAGATATTTTTTTTTACAATGTAGACTGCCATTCCAAATCTGTTTAAACCTGTCTCAAATAAACAGAAAACATATTGAGGCATTTTTCTAAAAATCTTCTTTTGTACTCCAAACATTGCTCTGGAAAGACATAAGTGTGAGTAAATGATGAAAGAATCTTTTTCTGGTGGATGAACTGTATCCTTTAATGTGTGTGCGCATACATGTTCAGAGCTTTATGATTCAGAAACACATCCAGGCGGAACTACAGCTGTGCGAGTGTGTGCGCGGAAGTGCATCCAGTGTTATTTCTGTGCAGATTGGCCAGATCTGACCCCTGGGAGAGACTGGTGCCATCTGACCAGCTGGCGAGAGAGCGGCAGTGACAGGGCCCATCTTACCTCCAAATGCAGCTCTTTCCTGTCCTTCCCTCCCTTTCTTTTTCCCCCTCATCCCTCCCTGCCGCTCATCACGCCGACGCTAATGATGCATGCTGGGTAATTAACGTTTAAATTAAGTTGAGCATTTGCACGGCATTCTGGCTTTAAGACTGGCATGCTTCTTGAGAAGCCACATTGTGACAAAGACAAAAAGAAAGCTAGATCTCTCGAAACAAAAGACTAAAGACAGATCTAACAGCTGTGGTCCACTTAGCGGAGTGTTTTCAGTGTTTCGTTTGGCTCCCCGAACAACAGCAGCAAACCAAAAAGAGAGAAAGAGAGAGAGAGAAAACGCCTTTTTCTTTCCCCCCCAAGCTTGATGTTCTTAGGTCGCAGCACGAAAGCCTAAGTTATGCATCTATTCCAGATCAGCAACCCAATTTATTTAGCTCTGGGATAACGCTGTGCTTTCTGAGAAAAGGCCAGCATAAATCTCAGCCTGCTTTTACAGACCTACCCTTATTTGTCACTGCTTTCTTTCTCCTTTATCACTTTCTTGTGTACTCCAGCATGCAAAAGCAAAACTCACAATCTTTCTTTCTCTGCAAGACTTTTGGAAATACTCTCCAATACTGAGATCCAACAAAACACAGACTTGCCGACATCAAAGCTGTCTGTTATTAAAAGTCGTCAAGCTATACATATTAAAAAATCCATCTGGTAATGCATAGCCCCAACTACCCCAAGGTCATTGCTTTAGTTCCCAAACACACACACACTGAAAAAGCTTATATGTGCAACCATAAAATACAATATACACAACCTTGTGTATAGAATGAAGTTTACAAAAGCGAAATTGAACTTTTTACACTGCCATTATAAAATGGTGATGTGAGCACCTCCAAAATAAACTGTTTTGCATTCAGAGATAAGCCAGGCCACATGTGAATTCAATATTACAATAGCATTCTGATGTAATTTTGATGAAATCCTTCTCTTTTTATTTTTATTTTGGAGAGGCAGAGTTTTGAAGGCAATCCGCCAGACATATCACAAGGTTTGGATGGTATTCAAATGTCATATCATATCTATAAAAACAGTGTTGAGTCATAACGTGAACGGCTTAGATTTAATGATTGGTTTATATTCGCAATTCTGCCTCATATTTTTATTCTCATCCTTCTTTCCTAATGCCACGCTCACCTTGTGCAACTCTTCATGCATAAAGGAGTTTAATTTTCAACTCATTTTTCACCACGTTCAAATTTTTATGGAGTGCTGGAATCCAGAAAATTGATATGCAAATATTCAAGGTTCCGATTCCCTGATTCGCCAATCTGTTACACCGAAAGAGCCCAATCTCAAGCAAGGAGTTACTTCTAAGGAAAGTAAATCAGGGCACGCATGCAGGTAGGCCTACTGACAGACATTCCACTTGTGCACTGACGAATAATTGAACTGTTCCATATTCATCACTGCCCCAGAGACACAATTAGATCTCTTATCTCAATGTTTGTGTTCCTACAAACACATTAGTGCTTTTTTTTCCATGAGAGCGGCGGAAAAATCCACTACTTTACACTCTTGAAGTCTTAAGGACTATGTGCCCATTGAACGCCTCATTGATCCTTATGGAGAAGATTAAAAAGAGATGCAGCTACTTCAAGTCTTGTAAATTAAACTGATCAAGATGATACATCACTACAAATATGTCATGAAGGTCAAGTAAATATTAATGAGGGGAAATATATTAAGATTCAACTTTATTATTGGTTGGCGTTTCAACAAAGCATCACTATTAATATTGTACGTATTTTATGCACTTTATTTTAGCATGAAAGAATAACTAAATGTTCTACTTTTCATTTGTAGATTAAATTAAAGCTTATTGAGGAGATTTTTTTTTAATTAAAGATAGTTTTAGTTTAGTTTAAAACTTTATTAATCACCTTGGGGCAAACCATTCTGACGTGTAGTGCTTCACAAGTATGTCACACAATTAACACACTCAACACAATAATACCAACACTTAACACCAAATAAATAAATAAATAAATAAATAAATAATAAGATGGGGTGTATGATGTACGCCTGTCTGTTGACAAAATGTTGCAAAAAATGTCCATATCAAAATGTCACAGCTGCTTGGATTTTATTATAACTTCAAAGACACACCCTAGACCCAATCAGATCACCTTAGCAACCAAATACCAACGACAACAAACAAAATCTCTATCTGGTCCCCTAAGGCACCTGCCAGGTTCATAACATCAACATTTCATTAAAATAATAATAATAACTTCCTTATGATCACCAATTAAACACTCTAGTTGTAAAATACTTTCATAAAGCAATAAAAACACCTTTTTTTCTATGCATTTGGGTGTCCAAAAAGGTTATCATTGTTTGCTAAACTCACACTGATGGAAAAAAATAAAAGAAACTGAGAAACAGAAAAACAAGTTCAGCTCTTAATGGATAGATGCGTATTCGATAAGGGAAGATTCATTGCCAACCTGAAATGACACTCTCAGCCTTTCATTGCCAGCCAGCATGATCCAATCTGACTGTAATTTATCACATATCATCTAAAGCATTCCACTTGTGCACTAACAAATAACTGAGCTTCTCCATATTCATCACTGCCCCAGAGACACAATTAGATCTTTATTCTAAATGTTTGTGCTCCCAAAATACATTAACAGGTTTTTTCCATGACAGCAACGAATATTATAATGCTTAATGCTCTTGAAGTATTAAGCACTATGCAGTAATTGTACAGAACTGATCAAACGGGTAGAAACGTGCCTTAAAGGTCAATGAAATATTAATGAAGGAAAATATCTGTAATACCGCTAGTGTCGAGAAAACGTAAATATCGGAATCTAATTAGAATTATACGTACATTGATGCAAGCATCTATACAGCTTCATAAAATGCCGATTAATGCACTGAAGTTAAATGAAGGTTCATTATTAAGAAAATGGGAAAAGGAAAGACAAACTTGTACTACATAAGCGTTGCCAACCAGATGTAAAAGACTCTCCACCTGTCACTGACGCTCTGATGCCCACAAACTGATAGTCATTGATTGCATGTGATCTACAATGGTGATCTAACTGACTGAGCTTCAGGCGTTTCTTTCCACGCGGTGACATTCCAAGTTGTCCGCTCTGCCTTACCTTTCCCAGCCAGGATGCCGCACTGCCCGGAGAGCACCAGGAGAAGCATCGCTGTTATCGCGCGCATCTTCATGATGAGCCCAACACTTCGACCAGAACGCGATGACCTAATTCTTCCTCTGTTAATCTAGAAAAACACCAACTCTCTTGCTTTATCTGTCCTTGAGCGACGATGTACTGAAGTCTCGCTAGTGAACTCCCAGCAGCGCGAGACGCGGTCCGAGCGCACGAGGTATAACGCGGTCTGTGTGTCTGCGCGTTGTGCGAGTTAAAACCCACAGGATCAGGCTGCTACGTCACTCCTCAAGCAATTAATCTTGACCTATGATAAGGCATTTATTCACAAATGGTCTTACTACTATACTGGTGAATTTTATATTTGACATTTTGACGTTTTAAATTGTAATACTCGAAGTTGAATTGCCTGTGCACTTATTTGTCATTTTTTTCGTCTTATTTATCAGACCGAGGAATCCCAGTATGAACACACAGTATAATTTTGTCCAAACATCCTTCTCATTTATTATTCATAATATCATTATCTTAATCCAATGACAAGACTTCTCCCAAGGTGGACAGCTGCTGTCCTGTGCCTTCCCGGCGCATTAAAAATGAATGACAATAACAAAAACAATAGTGCTGGGATTTTTTTCTTTGTGGTTTATAATCATATTTGCATTTGCCCCTCTTTGATAAAAATATCTGAAGCGTTGCTATAAATCATAGATTAAAAAAACGTGAGCATACAGTAAATATTTATTCAGTTAAAAATATTTGTCATCTCATAATTTGCGTTTTTGAATTACATTTGGATATGTCCTTGTGATGTAACATTTAATATAAATAAATAAATAAATAAATAAATAAATAAATAAATAAATAAATAAATA
>CAIGQV010014432.1:13683996-13729492 GCA_903798115.1 Danio jaintianensis | reverse complement strand
ATAAATAAATAAATAAATAAATAAATAAATAAATAAATAAATAAATATACATTGTACTGTAAAATTACAAATTGTGTTTTTGCAAGTAAAAGTGTGTGTGGGGGTAGGGGGGTGCAGTCTGCATGTTTGGAAAAGGTCTCTATCCTTAATTTGCAGATATTCCTTTATGTATTTTTTTGTTTACTTTTTTGTGTAGAGCTGATTTGAGTGTTTTAATATTGTCCTGTAAAAGATATTTAGTAATTGTATTTATTTGCACATTGCTTGTACTGTGAAACATAATGGGCCCTTTGTGATTAGTTGGATGCTGTGTTGCTGTAATTAGTATGAGTCATTACAAATAAAATAATCAAATGTGTATTAAATACGTTGTGGGGATGTATAAATGTCCCCAAAAGTATAGCAATAAAATTAGCGTTTGTTTATTAGCCATTTTTATTTGAAAGCCCAGTTTTGAAGGACATTAATCCTCCATGTACTGTAAGCCATGCAATTTACAACCTGAGTTTTTAGGGTGGATATCATAGGCAAATCCTAGGCAATGGCTTACCAGGCCAACAGACTTACATGACCAAATGCTAGAAGCCAGAGTTGTAAAAATTCTCATGCTGTTTGTACATCCTCAGAATTGAACAGCATTTCTTATGATTACGATACATTTTAAAAAGCCACACTGATTTGAAATGCAATTTTTTTTTCTGAGCTGCAGTAATCCATTTTAAGTAAGACCATTTTCAATCCATATTAATTTCCTTTTTTCCATGGTTGTCCCTGAAAATTACCTTTCCGTTTCTTCTCATGCACTAACCGTGTGTGTACTAAATCCTGTAAAAACTACCACTTCACATGCAGAGTGTATTCAAAAGATCAAACATTTTCATTTCTGATGGAGGCTCATGCCCTACCTAAGTTTTCCCCTCAGGTGAAGTGAGCTGTGGTTAGAGAGAGTGTGTGTACTGTGGACTTCCCGTGTGCCCAGGTTGACTGGAAACGCTTTTAATGAGTGTTCAGCCATGAACTGAAGGTCTTCTCATTTCCAACTCTCCTGAGAGCAATACCTAGGTTCAATGGAAGACAACAGAGTACATAACACTTCCCTGTAGATAAAGAATTCAAACATTTAAAATGCCACACAAATCATAGATTAAAGAGACAGTTCACCCAAACATTAAAAGTATGTAATCATTTAATCAAACTTGTCTTGTTCAAACAACTTAAAGGTTTAAAGGTTTGAAACCACACAAGAGTGAGTAAATAGTGAGTAAATTTCGATTTGTTAAATATTGGTGAGCCAAAAAAATAAATTTGTAGGAGCTTTGTCAATCTAATACTTATTTTGAGGACCTTGCTATTTACTAGTCGCTTATTAGCATGGATATTACTTGCACTGACTATTTATTAGTCCTTTAAAAGCACATATTAATGCAGCCTACCTTGAAACTAATGCCTTACAGACTATTAATAAGCAGCACATTATGAGTTAATTGAGGTAAAAGTCACTGTTAAAAGCTAGTTAATTGTAGGAATTGGTCCACCAACTAAAATTCTTACCAGTTTTACCACAATGGAGAAAGAAAACTTTCAGAAAGCCATTTAAAATTCCAACCCACTACTCATTCTTTCACTCATTTTATTCCTCATTTTTTTCTTAGTTAAATGTCAATTTCGCCAAAGCCCCGAGGCATTTCTGATAATCGTTTTAGTTGCTCTGAAAAAAAATAGAGGTGGTTTAAAATGCCATATTATTTCCCCAGTCTTCCTGAAACCTAATTTACCTGCACAGCTGATAGATTGGAAAAACCATTTGCGCTCATTCATTCCAATCGTTTGGCTTGTTGCATTCCAGGGGATGCATTCTGTTGAGTAAATTTGCTCTAGGTGAAAGCTTCTTCACTCTTTTATCAACGCATCTGCAAGTCTAAACATCCAGCACGGAGCAGACATGAGAGGAAAGAGTTGAGTTCTCTGTGATGCCTCAAGCAGGTTTGCTGCCAGTGTATTATGGATGATGTATACAGTCTCGCAGAAGGTTTACCAGAGATATCTACAGTTTCGGATTGCAATCTTTAATTACTCCGCCAGCAGGATCTTAATGCATCAGCTGAAGCAACAACAGTGTATGGTCATTCTGTTTACGATTCTGTTCAAAGCTTTTGTTTTTAAAGCAATAAATACTGCTTGTGCAATGATTTGTGGCTTTACAAAATTTGAAGGGACCAGTAATTTAAGGATAAAAATAGAGCTTTGGCAATGAGTTAAATGTGGAGGGTACTCAACATTGCTGCAAATGTGTACTTTATTTGAATGAGTCACTGTTGAATGAATGATTCAATGACTCACTCCTTCATTTTGAACACTCAAAACTGAATGAGTCAATGAATCAGTTGCCATAACTTTCTGATGCAACTACTGTGTATCTCTGAAACATTTTGTTTACCACTGTTTATTTGAGTATACATTGTTAACAGTGATATTTTAAATATTTTAAAATATTTTGAAGCAATGAAAGGGATTGTTCACCCCCCAAAAAATATTTGGTTACCATTTACTCAACTTTCAGTGGTTCCAAACCAGTTTGAGTATTTATTTTTATTTTGTTGAACACAAAATATGATATGGCTGCACGGTGGCGCAGTGGATAGCACAATCGCCTCACAGCAAGAAGGTCGCTGGTTCGAGCCTCAGCTGGGTCAGTTGGCGTTTCTGTGTGGAGTTTGCATGTTCTTCATTTCCCACATTTTTCTCCAGTCTCGTAATATTACACAGACATCACTGTAATACGTCTTCACCATATCTTTACTATTATGGAGCTCTCTAAATAATTAATTCCAATTCTATTTAAAATCTTATGAGAGTAATCTGAAAAAATGAAGTCTGAACTCTTTTAGGATCCACCACGGAGGTGATGCATCATCCCCAGATATTACATTTTTTTACTTGCTTTATGTGTTTTTCACTGACTCGGTTAGACTCTGAATCCATCATTTGCTCATGAAGTCAATCTTTTCAGAACCTTGGAGAGCTCCCACTGTCAGTGGCAGTTCTACCTGCCTCCCAAGAGGGGTCACCCTAGAGTCATTTGCCTTTAATTACTACGTAGAATCTACTTGACATCACCTTGACAAGGAACGGGCGAGTATGTGATTGAAAGAGACCTTAAAAAGCGCCGATTTGTCCTCTGAATTTACTTTTGACTACAGATGGAGACAGGACTGTATGTCCATCTGTATGCATACTTCATACAGAAATTGAAACTCAAAGAGAATTCATGACATTGTCAAGGCCAAACAGAGTCGGTTTATATTTTTAACATAAGATGGTCAAGACTGGTTTCATCAGCTTCCAAATATTTTGTTTAGCTGTACAAAATCCTGTATACTGTTATTTATTATCATATTATTGTAATTTCATTATCATAATAATGAACACAGTAAATTGCAGTGCAAACTGTCGTCATGCTGTTTTGTTTAGATTAGTTGTATCAGTAACTTTGTATTCATTTTTGGACATAACTGTGAAAAAAATCCTTATTTGTGAAATAAAAACTGAGAAAACAGCGCAATGTTGTTAATTATTTGCTTTATACATGTAAAAACACTAAGGTGTTGAGAAGTTGATTTGAGGAGGTGTGAAGAACTTGCCAGATATAATGTGTTACTGAATAAACCCCCTGTCTACCATTCAATGATCATATTGCTAGCAGTGTTTTTGAAAGTTTTCTGTTGTGTTTAGTTTAAAATTAACACGTACAGTATTTGGTCATTGTGACTCTCGCTGTTTTTTTTTGTTTGTTTGTTTGTTTTGTTTTTTGTTTTTTTTGTTGTTGTTTTGTTTTAAATTAGCAGATATTTAGCACATAAAAATGCTGAGTCAGATTGTGTCAGCTTAAAGTGATCCACAATTAGTGATTCCTCTCTGTGTCAAAGTAAAAATATATCCAGATAGCAAACATAAATCGATTCAGTGTCTATTTTTTGGCTGGAAAGGGTCATCGATCAACTTTCAACATTGAATATATGTGCAATATTTGTTTGGTACATTCATCCATCATTAATTTTCCTTCAGCTTAGATTTATCAGAGGTCGCCATAGAGGAATGAACCACCAACTATTCCGGCTTGGGGGGGTGGGGGGGTATGGCGCGGACCAGAGCACCAAGAGGAAACCCATGAGAACACAGAGAGAACAGGCAAACTCCACACAGAAATGCCACCTGGGACTCGAACCAGTGACCTTCTTGCTGTGAGGTGACACTGCTAACCACTGAGCCACCTTGCCGCCCATGGTCGGTACATCAGAAGAATATTCTACATTAGGTGAGCAAAACTAGATCAAATTAGATCTATTTTTATGTAGAATATTTGTTGATTCTTTTACTCATTTCAACCATCAGAAAATCGATGGTTGAAATATAATTTCAATGTTGGTTAAGCAAACCAATTACATCAATTTTCTATTATGAAAGGTGTGCCTGATATTGGTTCAATGTAACTTTCACGAGCAAAACAATGGTGGATCAATGCTGTTCAACATATGTTTTGTTAGATATGTTAGATTGCTATCTGGGTATTTCCAATGACACTTTCAGTATGTTTATTTTAATGGATTGAATTCTTTTCAGTTTGTTGAACATAATTTGTACCAACCCCAGCAAGAGCCTGGTGCTAACCGAATTCTGCAAAATAGTGAAACCATCAAATTATCACACATTGCAATAAAATAGAGCAGCACGATGGCTAAGTGGTTAGCATGATTGCCTCACAGCAAGAAGGTCACGAGTCCCAGCTGGACCAGGAGATCTTTCTGTGTGTAGTTTGCATGTTCTTAGTGTCTGTGTGGGTTTCCTCTGGGTGCTCCAGTCCAAAGGCATGCAATAGATCAATTATATCAATTATAAACTGGCCGCAATGTGTGAATGGGAGAATATGTGTTTCTCAGCACTGTGGGTCATAAAAACATATGCCAGAGTAATTGGTGGTTCATTCCGTTGTGGTGACCCCTAATAAAGCAGGAACTAAGCCTAAGGAAAGTGAGTGATTGAGTGAAATAAAATAGCTTCTCTTCCCTGCAAAAAGATAAACATAAATAATGTGAATATTACATTTTAAGGCAAAAACAGAACAAAAGAAAAGTAAGTATCTGTTTTAATTTAAGTATCAGAGGCAGAGAAAAATCCACATATAGCACATAGTGACATATAGCATCACATTCTTTATGGCAGCTAAAAAATTGTAAATCTTGCCCATTCACAGAAAACAGGTCATATGTTTGTGCTGCAAAGTAAGGCAGATATTCAAGTAGGCCTATGTTGTCTGATTTCCAGATATTTCGAGAAAAAAAAAAATGATGGAAACAGCACATATTGCTGTGCTCATCACCTCTGTGGGGTATAATACAAAGAATATGACTCCATTAGTGTGCCACAACATTAGTCACATTAGTAGAGCAGGCTCAGAGTATGGATCTTTACAGCCCATTTCCCCTTTAGTAGCTATAATTAGGGGAGTTTTTGTGCAAAGTGCCCTTTTGAAGGGCAACAGAAAGTCCCCTTGAAGGGTGATTAGAAAAAGCTTTTTCTCTCTCCTGCAGGTTAGATATTTATGTTAAAAAGGTAATACATAATGCATGAAGGGCTAAGTTTGGGGGGGGAAAGAAGGTGTATGACGATATCCATATCCTTAGCCTATATGTAACTTCAATGGAGTCATTATGTCTTTTGCGCCCCATTAGAGTCTGTAATGCACAGAATCTCAGTTCCACATGAATATAATTCATTTCATATTAGGATAATAGTGCTTTTAAGATTGCCTTGCCTTCAGAATTGAACCCATTGAGAACATTGAGAACTTTCATCTTAGTAAAGACTTGTTCAGTCAGATAAAGGACAGACTCTTCATGTCGTTTGGCTTTGAACGAGTCCTTGTCATTAAAGGACCAGTTTGACCGAACGAGATCGGTCACTGTGATTAAATAGGTAGAGTGTGAAATCAATGGTCTTATTGAAATCCAGACTTCTTTTTTTCCTCCACTAGTAGCCGCTTTTGCTCTATCGGGAACTGTGTTTTCTAACTCAATGTTTTGGGGGACATTAATAGTGTAACATACGGCTAACGATACAGCATCTAGCATTTGCTCAAACTTGGAGGGGATTTTTGATAAGGTAAATACGTTTGTCTTTGTATTGTTTTTTATTTTTATTTAAATGCTTATTTGAAACAGCTTTCGGAGTTTTACGTTTATTATATGCGTTTTGAAAATGCCGTATTACAAATTACATACAATCTCAGTTTGTTGGCATCTGTCAAGTTCACTTCATTTTACTGTTTGTTTTTTTTGCTGCTCTCCTTTATTATTTTGTCTTTTTAGGATTTTAACATGATGATACAATTGAAATACACGTAAATACCATGGTAGGCTACATGAATAAACGAATCATTCTATGTAGCTTAAATCAAAATATCAATAATATTATATGAATTTAATGTATTCGTGTTTTAAGTGTGCTAGTTTGGTCATTCTGGGATGATTATGTGCTATTTTATCTTCATAGCTTATTTCATAACCCCATTATTAAACGCATTCTTGTCACTGTTCACCCATTCACTTATGGAAGGATGAACTGGTATGCACAATAGGCATTCCCCATCCATCCATCTGTTTTAATAAATAATAAATGTATGTTTATAGTGTATAGTTTAGACGGTAATTTTGTCAACATTGTAAGCCTTCCAATTTTGTAATGTGCACTTGTTCCACTGTATACTTTGGCTTGGCTAGGCTTGGCAAACAAATTGAATACTGAGAGTCCAGTGCTTACACTGTCTATTTATCACCTAATCTAAGTGTGTGCGCTGAATTTACATAAACTACACCTTTCTGCAATGATGGATTCCTAAGGTACTTCACATGTTTAATATACTGTACATATTGTGACAGCTGTTAGTGTAATAAGACTAACCCTCTGGTCAAATTTAACCACGACATGTACAGTACATGCTAAGGAACTATAAGTGACCAGGTATTTGATTTTATAAGGAAATTCACAGTTTTTGCCCCATACTGCTGGTTGTGTTTTTTATCTGAATGCATCTTAAATAACCGCAGTGATATTTTGACAAATTGTTATCTTTGCAATCTTTAAATTTACAAAAACTGTTCACCTCAGTACAGTTATAATAATCAATCATTCACAGGCTTTCAGTGCAAAAGGGAGCAAAGGCATTACAATGAACTTAGTGAGCATTACGTTCACCTCTTATTAATTCTAAATTAAGTTGCATAGATCGCAAAATATGTTCCCAAACTCATGCCATAGCAACACATTTTGTTCTGTGCCCACATTGCCTTGTTTACATAATTAAAAAATGTATTTTCCCCCCCTTATTCTAGTGTTATCCAGAATACTATGGTGTGACACACTAAAATGGCTGGCCGTATTCCTCTAGTTTTGCTGGCCTGTGGCTCCTTCAACCCCATTACCCATCAGCACATGCGGCTATTTGAGCTGGCCAGAGACCACATGCACCAGACGGGTTTGTGCCACCTGTTCATTTACCTGAAATTGTCCATCATCTGTTATCAGGCCAAATCTGTCCTCTTTTCCGCTGCCCCTCTGGGCCTGTCTCTTTAAAGTGATTTTTCTTGTCATTTAACTGAATGTTGACATATTTTAGGCTGAAAGTAGTTCTGAATGTGTTATTAAATGCATCTTTATTATGCAAAGCCATTGTATAAGGCTTTATGGAATGAACAAAAAATGTAAGAGTTTAAGGCTCTCAGTGGTGACTTTGCATTAGATCAACTGTAAAAAAGTACTTGCTAAAGCTCATGCTGTACCTAAAGCATCAACAACAAATAAAATAAAAGCTTTGTAACTTCTGTAACACCATAAGCCAAGCATTTCAACTTTTGCTGTTTGTAATTGGAACATTTTGTTGTGTTGCATCGCTAGCTTGCAGCCTAGACGTGGTGTATCTGTGCGTCTGCCTCGACAAGAGTTCTGGCACACTGACATTTTTGCTTGTGTTTATTTACTGTACACCGTGTACTCAAAAATTGCTTGCAGAAATAACATAACAAGTTTGTCGAAGTAGCTTGCATTTTATATTACCTCCAGAGCGTCTAGACTCTAGAGACTTGTTTGTGATTTGTTGATTTGTTGATTTTTATAAAAGATTAAAACCGATTTAAAAAAATATATTGTATTGATGAATTCTGTTTTATAACTGCTTGCACATGCAGCTAAATGAGAACCTGAAAAACAAAACAAAAACACAATTGCAGTCTGATGCGAATTCATCTTGACTCTGCAGAATTACAGCATTATTTGGCAAAAACATTCAGCAACTCATTAGAGTCCGCCTGTGTATGCGAAGTTTGAGTTAATTTGTGTGCAGTGGCTTAGAAACTTTTGTTAGGGCTGTTGTACTTCAATGTATCAATGTCTATTTAATAAGCTGCTTATTTACATTTTATGCATATGACAGATGCTTTAATCCAGAACCCTCTAGTGCATTGCGTTCATGCTAGAACTGAATCACAGTACTGATTCAAACACCTACACTATATCATTCATTAATAACAATTATGATTAAGCCTGTTTAAGTCTGATTAAGTCTGTTAAGCCATTGGAAAGAAGGATCATAGCAAAACATTAAAATAAAGAATAGTCTTATCAACCATATATGCATTATTTATTACGAAAAGTCAAATTATTAAAGAAGTACTTCGATAGAATCTTATATAAATACTTATGCCAGCAGTTGTGATCAGAAATCAGCAAATGACTTTGAAAGTATCACTTCTGTGTATGTGTGTGTAATTTTACAAGTTGGTTGCGAAAAGAAACTGTTAAAAACGTGTTTGTCGTTAAATAACTCAGAACTTTGACCAATAATATTTTTTTATGACCAATGTAGAAACTGATTATTTTGCATACTGTGCCTAATAATAATAACAACCAATATGCAAAACTTATATTCATTTAATGTTTTACATTTTATGCTTTTGACACACTGTTAACAAGAGCTCTGAACATGTACTCAAATATATTGCAAACAATTAAATGACCACAAGATTGTGTCTTTTATCAATTAATCCAATATTACATAGCAGATACATAATTTTGTAAATATGCTGAAATATTGGGGAAAAGAAATATCGCTATAACTGATCATCATCAAACTTTGCTCACTTGTGAGCAGTTGAAAATCCATGACAAATTTTACATCATACTGTATGCATATGCAGATACTGAAGCATAATTTGGGCTTAAAGTTAGTAAGAAATCAAATCCAATGAATTAAACTGTGTTAATTAAAAATTAAATTGTGTTTTGGTAATCTTTAATAAAAAACTAACCATTTGTGTCCACTGTGGAACAGCAGTTCTTCTCTGATGAGGAAGAGCACAACCCCCCCCCCCCCCCCCCCCCCCCCCCCCGCTCTCTACTTAATATTTCAGTCGGAAATACATCATCATACTGAAATAAAAGTCTGCAGCAACTTCCGGTTCACATGGATTTTAATGAATCAGTTTTAAACAAACAAATGTGTGTGTATATATATTCATGTACTTGCTTTGAATCAAACTGTATGTTTTATTCTAGTTGAGCTATGATGCGCTGATTCACATCTCATCATGATGTATTTGACTCTGTTTGGGTCAGATATGTTGTCTTTGTCATTCTCGCAGGTCTGTATCGTGTGGTGGATGGCATTATATCTCCTGTCGGTGATGGTTATGGTAAACAGGGTCTTGTTGCTTCAAAACACCGACTTGCCATGGCAAGACTGGCCCTGCAGAGCTCCGACTGGGTTTCTGTAGATGATTGGGAAAGCCAGCAGCCAGATTGGACAGAAACTGTGGTGACCATGAGGTGAATATGAACAAAGAATGATTTTAGTATTCTGCATTTGCTTATTGATGCAAATCATTTATTCATTTAAAAACAAGGAACCTTTGGGAGTCTTTACCACAACTGGGACTCTGACTGTGAAGGAAACATCAACTGGTTTTGACAGATTCGGTACTAAATGCGATTGCACCTCTGTTATCCTAAAAACTGCTCAGAAGTTCAAAGATAGAGTTGTCTTTGATGAAAAGTTGCTTTTTTGTTTTTGCTCTACTTCAAAAGCCCTGTTCGCATTTTTAAAATAGTGGCGATATTAATATGGATGACAGTTTATGATATGCCTCACAGTTACTGTATGTCTGATGTTGGGCTTATCTTTCTCTTTAATGAACTGATGGTGCATATTAAAGCTTAAAAGTATTAGTAGCCTAACCACTGACATTTTCATGTTCATGTTCCCTTCTGTTTCAAGTCCAGCACTATCATAGAAAGAAAGCCACAGTCTCTTGTCTTAATGAGTTCAGTGCAGTGGCTCTCACACCGGTTCTTATGAAGCGTTTTGAGAGTCTTGTCAAGAAGCACATTCTGAAAGCCATACCAGACCCTCATACTGGAGGCATTGTAGTAAACAAAACCAATAGATCCTCAGAGGATGCTATATCATTTGCCATTCTAAAAATGTAAACACACCTGGAAAATGCAAACAGCTATGCCAGACTATTTTTGATTTGATTGTATTTTTGTTTGATTATAAGTCATGCCTTCAAAAATGCATAACAAAGCTTCATAACCTAGCTGAACTCTAATTGGATACTGAGCTTCCTGAAAGGTTAAGCCAAAAAGACAGGGTGGGACATATAAAGCAGCTCCTCCCCTTATTTTAAGATCTGTATTGTTCTGTTTATATCAAATTCACAACTCAGTAAAGCCACATTTGGCAGCTTTTCGAGAGTCACAGTCTGTATATTGTTGATATAGTATAGGAATGCTGAGTCTGTCTAACCATTTCTCCTCCTTCAAAACAACACATTCTGTGTAGAATTCATATGGGTTAAATATGTTTTGTGGTCTGCGCCAACTCTGCATATGATTCAATGCTACCATTTCTCTAGAACAGAGCAGACTGTGTGTGTGCACAGTGGGGCGTAATTCATTTGAAAGTAACACAAAACACTATTTACATTTTTAAACATATTAACAAACATTTTGCTTCCCTATAAATTCCCTATATAGTGCACTGTGTTCAATTCACCACATTGAAAATAGTAATTGTGAATAAGTGACTGACTTCATTTGCAGCTTTAGCATCTGATAATAGTGTAGGAGGAGGGACAATTCACATTCTGTATAGAGCTTTAGATAAATATCGACAATTTTGTCACTGTTTTAGAAAATACTATCTTGTAGAAATGGCAAAAATTTTATGAAAGTAAAAAAAATGCTCCTTGTTCTCATGATGGACTTTCATATGCACGTCATACTGCATTAGACTGAAAAGCAAGAAATATTGAATTTTATCACTACTTATAAGCTAATAAATTTATGCTATTACATAATACAATACATACATGCTATTGTCAGTTATTTTTAATGTTTCTATTTATATAGTTTTTTTTATTTACACAGTAGATCAGCTTTGTTGCCCTTCTGCCATTTCCCTTGCATGGAGGGAAAAAAAAGAAGAATTTCATTGTACTTTGTACATATAGCAATAAAGTCTTGAGCTTATATCTTACAGATGGGTAGCCAGAAGCGTCATTTATATAGTGCAATATATAAAAGAAAATGATAAAAGAATGACAGGTAGAAGGTCTGTAAAGCAGGTATAGAATACATACATTCAATCTTTAGTGTAAAAATAAAAATCAATTTTGCGTTACATCTTCATGTGTACCTTGATATGTGAATTCACCTTATACATCACCTTCTATGAAGGACTCCGCAAACTTGCTGTCATTTTCAAAATATCAGAGCTGAGCTAAAGCCGAACTTTATAGGAGCCCAATCCTTAAATTCCCTTTGTATGAGATATCAAATAGCCATACGCTGACGTGACTCATTCCAGCCCTGCTATCCATCACAACAGCCTCGGTTTCCATTCTCCTCGGATTCTGCCGCAGAAAATATGAAACACCCCGTCATCCTTTAGCATTTGGCTGCTAGTGGCTTTCGTTTTGCAACCATGCCAAATTTGTGTCCCCCGCTTTTCGTTGTGACGGTCCATTCCTCCTCTTGAATCCCTCAAGAGAAGGTAAAGTAACAAGAGACTGTTTAAGGACGCTTTGGAGCCCTCGAATTTTGTTTTATGCCAGCTGCTAGCTATGCCCTTAGGTGGCTAATTAATACTCGTATGCCAGGGTGCTGCTGGATGGCTGCTCTTGCGCCAAGGGCTCGTGCCAGGGCTTTGTCTTTCTAGGTTTGTAATTTACTTTCTGGCAGAATTTTGGACAATATTGTGCAATTGCCTTTGCGCCCTTGCAGTTGACCTGTAATGTTGAATTACTAGGTTGAGTTTTCGCTGTTTTAAAGGGCATAGTGCTGAATAGGCAGTATGGAAAAAAGCAGTGTGTATCCTATGTAGGTAGCATTTTAAGGTACACTACTTACATGACTGCAGGAAATGGCAGATGGCTTTTTAAGATGCCTTTTTTTTGGAAGATGGCCAAATTCTGACAGTATTATAAAAGAAAAAGGAAAATAATCTCTGATTCTTTCTCTCTTTTCGTTACATTTTTTTTTTTAGAAAGGATGCATTAAACTGATCAAAAGTGACATTGAATATCTTGGAATTCAAATAAATGCTTCATGGGTTTTAATCATTTTTAATTCAATAAAGAATCTTGAATATGTTTCATTTTCTACAAAGATGTTAATCAGCATGACTGTTTTGATGATAATAAGTTATTATTTGTTGGCAGCAAATAAGTACATTTAATTAATTTCTGAGAGATTATTTGACACCAAAGACTCAAATAGCTGCTGAAAAATTCATCCATCCATTCATTCAGCCATTTAAAGTGGTAGTTAACCCAAAAATGGAAAACATACAAACAAAAAAGTTTATTTACACGCATCAGGTCTTCACAGTATAGAGCAGTGTTTCTCAACCACGTTCCTGGAGGACCACCAACACTGCATGTTTTGGATGTCTCCTTTGTCTGTCTGTCTTTCAGTCTCTGCTAATGAGCTGATGATCTGAATCAGGTGTGTTTGGTTAAGGAGACATGGAAAATGTGCAGAGCTGGTGGTCCTCCAGGAACATGGTTGAGAAACACTGGTATAGATGACTCTTTTTCCCCATTAAAGAACGTATTTAGCTTTGGTGATTCTTAAAATGCAAGATAAGGGTTACCTGCACTTTTAGAGTCCAAAAAATACAAAACAAAATAAACAATAGGTTGTTGGCTATTGGTTAAATAATGTTTTTTCCAAAAATAAAAAGTACCTCACCATTTACTTTCCCTAATGTGGTTTTGAACATTTATCATTGTCTTTCTTCTGTTGAGCACACCAAGATCCAAGGTAGGAAACAAATATTACCATGAAAGTCAGTGAGACCCAGCTCTTTCTGATTTATGATCTGCTTAGAAAGGTTTCACCCTTCTATCTGTATTTATGCAACACTGAATCTGATTAAAACGCCTTATGGGAGATTGGAGAAGCGGAAATGCAAATCTATAGTTTCACACAATGCAAATGTAAAGTTTCATATAAACTGATACCTAAACAGTACACAGTTGCCATTAACACTCACCAATGAATATCTGCTGTGTTTCTGTCTCACTAAACACAGGTACCACTATGGCCGTGTAGCCGCTCGGTACTGCTGCAATAAGGGACTGCCCACAACCTCTGGTAAGCCCCGCCCACCTCTCAATATGTCTTTATAAATTGCCACAGAAACCGCTCAAACCTTTAAGCCTCTTCTTTGGCCCAACAGAGCCTTTTCGGTCTTTGCTAATCACTTTAGATGAGTCTGACGAATTCAAAACAGGCTGTTGTCTTCTTCCTGGCCAGCAGAAGCACCGTTAGGCCTCTTTTCAGCAGTGTTTTTTTTTATTTGGGTTTTTGTAGAGGAGCATGCTAATGAAGTCTAATACCCTCCACAGGATGACTGGGCTTAAGACAAGCATGCTCGGACTGGTAATGAAGCTGAGATTAATAGCCAGGACAACTTTAAAACAAGACAAGTGCCAGAAATGATACAACGCATGCACTTGAATACCCTGTTATTGCGAAAGCCCTTGATTATGTGCAAACCCCTCTTTTTTTCTTTTTTCTTTTGTTTGACATTTGGCTGAAGATTGCATTAAGCATGCTGCCAATGGTAAACAAACATATCAGTCTGATTTAGCCTAAAAGACGTTGAAAATCATTGACTTTTTCAAAAAGAGATCCGTTTTATTTTAGATTTCATGACGAATTATCACAAGGGTTATTTTTTTTTATTAAAAATCGCTCTAATGAAAACCCCATTATTATGCGATTCAGAGAAATTTGGCAATTACTGAAGTTAAGCCATTTATGATTGGAAATATGATCTGGAAATATTAATGTTTGCATTGGAATATTCGCAATGCTTTTCTTCACTTTGTTTTTCATGAATGTATTCTTTTATCATTTAGTTTAATATACAATTTTAACAATGCAGATAAATAATAAAACAAAACAATGATATATTGCACATAAGCGTTTCTTGTACTCATCTATAATAGATACATTATTACACATCTCAGTGCATAGAATTATACAAAGCAAAATAGATACATAAATACAAAATATAAATACAATTTAACATTTATAAGAACACAGCTAAAAGTGTGAGGTTACCATTTCTGTAACAATTACGGTTTACTTGATACTTTTTATAAAAACCACTTTCCCTTCCTTAAAGCCCTTTTTTATTTTCAACATACATGAAAGCTCTTCCATAGTCAGAATTTCTTCAATAAAAATATATTCATTATTAGAATAAGAAGGAGTGCAGTGGCCACATAGGTTTTTTTGAGACTATGTTTAGTCACATGGAGCAGAAATAAAGAGCTTTAGTGGGCCTGCGAGGTTCATTTCCTGCTCCCTGCAATTCATGTTTGATCAAACAAAAGCTAGCTTTCAGACGTATGCTATAGAGAGAGAATTAGAGTTAAAAGCATGCTATTGATTCTTTCTTATGCTGTAAATATCACTGCTTAGGTCGAGCCCTAGCATTGCTGGCCATGAACACATTCTATTGAAACCTATAGGGTAAAGAAAGAGCAAGTTTTGAAGTTGTTTTTGCAAGAGTCAAATGATTAGTTTTTGGCATACTTTGGGCCACAGTAATTATTTGAAGAATTGGAAAATTCTATATTTGCTTTATTACTGGAGTAATGAAGTAATTAAAATGCATTGATGTAATTGCATTGTATAACAGAACATCCACTACCTTTATCATATTACCTTTAGTTTGAGGTAATATACCATTAAAAATATAATTATTACAAATATTAAATTATTTTAAAGAAATAGAGATATTTTGTATTCAGCAGTAATAGGATTTTTAAGAACATTAAAATAGAAAACATTTTGCAATAAGTTTATATGCTTTTCTATAATATTTTTATAGTTGAATAGTACTTATTTATATAGTTATGTAGTATTTATATAATTAAATTGGCTGAAGAATAACACTATTGTCTACTGTGTTTTGAGTTTTAAAAATTTAATCGTTTTTTATAATTAAAACATTTTTTTCTTTATTTTACTGTGAAGCTTCTTTAAAACCAATATATATTGAATAAAGTGCTCAAAAAATTAATTGTGACTTGACCTGTAGTATGTATTAATATTTTTAATTAGATTGTAATTTTATTTTGATTTTCATTTGAATCTTTGCTAAAATTGTATTGTGCCTGTTTTTTTTTTTTTTTCTTTTTAAAATACTTCTACAGTAGCTTTAACTGAGTTTCAGTACTTTAAAAGGGATATTTTCATTTCTTTAGATTAATTGTTTTAGTTTTTTGTTAAAAACAGCAGTGTTGACATCCTATAAAATGTCTTAAATATTTCTTGGGGAAAGTAAAATTAGCATAAAGGTTTCAAAAGAGTTGAAGGGAAAACAGAATGTTTATTTTGGGGTAAATTTCAAAAGCTGTGAATAAGCAATCACATTCTTATTGTTTAGAAACACTTGGTTCCTTTTGACAAACACATTAAAGGTGCTGTAGGGCATTTAGTCTAGATTGGCACTTGAAAATCTCAGTTAGATCTCACAGATTTAGGTCTTCTAAATGATCATATCAGTCTTCGTGACAGCTGTAGGCTCCATATACTGCCATTATTCAAGTTAAGCACCGTATTCAGCTTCATAAGCAGTTGTCAGTTTGCTGCTGCTTTTTTTTTGTTGTTGTTGACATTTTTGACAGTGCTATGATGATTTGCTGCTCTACTGCTCCGTCTTTGATTAAAACAGTTGAGCAATTTCTAAACAACACTTACATCACCTCATATTTTTCCAAACACATAGGAAATTTGTTCATCTTCTGGAACACAAATAAGATGTTTTTAATCCGATTTGAGCGATTTCGATCTTGCCTTTGAAAGTCTGTTTACCCAAACTTCAAAATATTCAATGTTGTAATTGAAAAATGTGTTTGACTTGTGGAGTTTAAAACAGTTTAAATCTTTGGAAGGGACACGATCGCTTTATATAGTGAACAGGTTTCATTTATACTTTTATTCACATAAAACAGGGGTGTCAACTCAGTTCCTGGAGGGCCACAGCCCTGCACAGCTAAGTTCCAACCCTGCTTCAACATACTTAAGCTGCGGTCACACTGCACTTTTTGCCCCATAGACTTCCATTCATACTCATGCGAATGTGGCAGACCGGAAACGCAAGCTCGTGCGACAAGTAAAAAAAACAAAACAAAACTTTAAGCTTGGTGAACTCTGATCTGCAAAATCGCATCACGTGATTGCGTGAGACCAATAGTTTGTTTGCAATCATGTGGTTCTGGTGACAAGTGAATTTCAGATGGAGGGCAGGAAGTAAAAAACTGAATGGGAGACATAGGGGGAAGTCCGTATTTTTGCGATTTATACCATATTTCAAAGGGGATACAAATAGAAAATAATAATAAATATATATATATATATATATAAATATATATATATAAATATAATAAATATGTTGGGCATGATCCTTATATTATGAAGAGGAGTTTTCTACTGAACTAAAATATATTTGCCTGGCATCAAGGCAGTAGATAGCTACTGTAAGCTATTAATAGCTATTACATGAAAAAAATATTATAGTAAGTACTGTAGTGTTTTGAAGCATACTTGAATTAAACTGTCGTATTTAATATATGGTTATGGTACAACACAACTGTAGTAATAAACAAATTATCCAATTGGCTACATTTTTATAATTATACACCATCACAATGCACCACAGTTTACGCTAACGTTACAGTATTTATTACAGTTTATCAGTTTACCCGTATTCTGTAGCATTCGTTAACAAAGAGCTGTATTATACATTATACACTTCAATATAGTGTGGTTCAAAAACATATTATAAATTACTATAGTTTTTTTCCATGCAGGTAACGTTATATTTTCCAGACATATACACGAAAAAACAGATGAAAGCATTCAAAAATCATGGATGCATAGTCTACATTATTATTGTTATTATCATTATTATATATTTTTTACAGCAATTACAGGGCAGGATAAGTTATTTATATTCTTCTGGATTTTGTATACGTGTGGTGGTGTTTGTATCTGATTTTTATATAACACATTAACATAATACACATAGGCATGTATATATTAATTATTAGTGCTATCAAACTAATTATCGCATTAAAAAAATGATGAAATCAATGATGGCATGTGAAAACAACCTATAGAAGGTCAAAACCTGACCTCTCTGGACAGAAATTTAAAATATGGAGCAATCGCTCACTGTTTTAACGTCTAATCATATTGTTTAATCCCGTCCCTTTTTGCAGCGCTTTGTGACAGAATTTTGCATGCTCAAATTCTAATGTAATGCAGCTTTACCTGTACATTTCAAACAAGCCTGAAGGACTCATTTAGATTGCTCAGGTGTGTTTAATTAGGGTTAGAACTAAACTGTGAGGGGCTGCGGCCCTCCAGAAACTGAGTTTGACACCCCTAACATAAAGCATTGATCAGTTAACATAGTCCATTTCGCACAGTAAAGGTCCCGGTAAACTTCAAAGAAGTAATTTTTTGTTATTTGTTTAAGGGCAAAAAGGAGTTTGAAAAGTCAAGTGATCATATACTGCTTTCGAACACTCCAACACCCCCATGCTTCAGTAGGCAGGGTTGTAAATGTTGCTGGCATGTACCCCTAAACACAACAATAGCGGCTGAGAGAGAAGAACATAAACAGTTTCATAACATAAAGGTTCTGGCAATCAGCCTTCAAGAAGAGAAGCGACACATTATTTTCTGTTTGCCACGGACACAGACACAGAATGACGCCACCTGTGAGCTCAAACTCATTAAAAATGTGGCACGACGAGATGTTCTGTGACCTCCTGTAAGTCTTTAAAATCTTTCTATGATGTCAAAGAAGGACACGTTCCACGTTCCAGAACACACCCACCGATCACCATGGACCAATGGTAGCTCAAAGTTGTTTAGGAGCTGTTTAGGAGTTTTGAACTGCCAAAACAAACAAAAAAAAGTTGTTTTCCGATTTCGTTTGAAGTATACTGGGGCCTTAATACTGGTAAATTGTGATTAAAATGAATGTAAAATAAACGACTTGCGTTGTTCACATACAGCAGAATTCCAGCAATTTACTGGTAATGTTACAACTTCTCATTCCAGAAAAATGCTGAAATTATGTTTTTGAATTTTCCAGCCTCTTCACGCATAATATTTTCTTGGCAATTAACCAGCAACTAAAGTCTAAAGTCACGTACTGTCTGTGTAGGTACTACTGTAGATTTGAATGTAAAAGTATGTTATATAGTAAGACTATGGGTAGTATAAATGAAATTCGGACATACTACATCTGCCATGTTGTCATTATCACATGACCTAGCTTTGTCAGATGCGTTGCTCCACATCCATTCATAACTTCTCTCCCGTGGCCTCATGGGATAGAAGTGCTCAGTATCTCAGCACAAAAAGTAGGTCATCCTGGTGCTTCTCAGCTATTGTTTTAGGAATACAATAAATTTGGCCATAATACTCAGCTCACATACTGTTTGTTACACTGCAAAAAATGCTTTTCTTTCTTAGATTTCTCGTCTTGTTTCTAGTCTAGGAATGATTTTTGGTGACAAATTATTTTGACACATATTTTAGGAAAATGCTTTAAAAAAAATTCAAAAACTCAACAATACTCTGGGCAAATTGACTACCCTTTCGTTATGTTGGTGGCTTCCATTATAATGACATTTTTGATTGCAGTGCAAGAGAGACCTTTGCACACTTACCTTCATATGTCTGAGAAAATCAAAATAAGCACTCAGAATATAGTAAACATAGTAAGTGTATTTATGCACACACACTATAATCTGCTGTTTTACTCCATAGAACTCCATATAAAAACCAGGAACTTTTTTTCACAGGCCTATCTAAAGGGTTAATGGTGCAAACTGACAATCAACAGTAAAATGTAAATTTTTACCTCTTCCCAAGAAGGAAAACCACCAAAAATCAAGAAAGCATGATTATATGGTGTCATGGATTTGTAATCCAAAAATGTCATTATAATGGAAGTCAATGGGGCAAAAACAGCCACGAACATAGTGAAAGGATAGTCAATTTGAACAATACACAAGGGTTAACATTCAAAAAGTAAAAAATCATAATAGTACCCCCTTTAACCGTAACATTAACATTAGGACTCATATTACCTTGCAATACACAACCAGTAATCTTACTGTTTGTTTTTTTCCTTCAGATGTTCCTCAGTTGAAGCTGCTGTGCGGAGCTGATTTCATGGACTCATTTAAAGCGCCTGGTCTGTGGACGGATGAGCACATCGAGGAGGTTGTGGGCCGCTTTGGACTGGTCTGCGTCAGCCGTGGCAGCCTTCAGCCTGACCGCGCTATACATGAGTCTGATTTGTTGTCCAAGCACCGGCCGAGCATTTTCCTGGTTCGGGAGTGGGTTCACAATGAGATCAGCGCCACGGAGATCCGTCGAGCTCTGCGGAGAGGTCACAGTGTTAAATATCTGTTGCCAGACTCGGTCATTGAGTACATAAAAGAGCACAAGCTTTATACCCAAGACAGCGAGATGAAAAACAAAGACGTTAAACTACGACCTCTCACCAAGCAAGCGATACAAGACTGATGTATCGGGAGGTCATAGACTACTGTGGTGACGATTGCAGGTAATGGTGAAATGGGTTTCAAAATGTAAACCTTTTGTTTTTAGTGTTAATTTAGAAGATGCAAAAACTATGGAAGCTCGTTTCTGTCGTGGAATTAAAAAAAATCTATTCCATGCACTTAAAACTAAAAAGGCAATTGTGTTTTTTTGTTAATAATATTTTATTACATCATTTAGATTTATTTCCGGAGGCGACACGGTGGCTCTTAAAGGGACTAAACCGAAGGAAAATTAATAAATGAATGATTTATGTTCGCCATACTGTTGTGAGTTTGTCTTACAATTGTAAGTTAAGTTTAGTTGTGTACATCTGACAATTTTGACTTTGTTTCTTTGATTTTTTTTTTTCTCATTTGTTTCTCACAATTTTGCACCACAAATTAAAAAAAAGGTAATTGTGAGTTTTTATCTCACAATTCCAACACAAATGGAATTTGCTTTAAAATTGAAAAATTCTAAATTGTAAACTTATAAGAAAAAAGTACAAAAACTTACATCTCAGAATTTAATTTTATTTCTAATTGAAAAACAAAAAGAAAATCTCAGTTGCATGTTATAAACTTTTAGCTGTATGTTTACATCTTTCAGTTCTGACCTTTTTGTGTACAGTAAAAAGCAAATCTGTTTATTTTCTTTTTTTGTGCTTGTTTCTGCTACGGAATAAAAAGTATTTCTCAAAATTGTTATAAAAATAAGTAATCATGACCTATTTTGAAATTATGATTTACTGTACACACAAACATATAGATTCCCCACACATACAGTTGAATTCAGAATTATTAACCCCCTGTATATTTTTCCCCTCAATTTCTGTTTAAAGAAAGAAGACTTTTTCAACAAATTTCTAAGCATAATAGTTTTAATAACTAATTTCTAATAACTGATTTCTTTTATCTTTGCCATAATGACAGTACACCATATTTTACTAGATATTTTTCAAGATACTAGTGTTCACCTTAAAGTGAAATTTAAAGGCTTCATTCATTCATTTTCTTTTTAGCTTATTCCCTTTATTATTCTATGAATGAACCTCCAATTTATCCAGCATATCTTTTACACTGTGAATGCCCTTCCAGCTGCAACCCTGTACTGGGAGACATACATACACTCTCATTCACACACATACACTACGCACAATTTAGCTTACCCAATTTACCTATACCGCATGTCTTTGGACTGTGGGGGAAACCCACACGAACACGGGGAGAACATGCAAACTCCACACAGAAATGCCAACTGACCCAGCAGAGGCTTGAACCAGCGACCTTCTTGCTGTGAGGCGACAGCACTACCCACTGTGCCACCATGTCGGCCAAATTTAAAGGCTTAACTAGGTTAATTAGGCAAATCATTGTATAACAGTGGTTTGATCTGTAGACAATCGAATTAAATATTGCTTAAGGGGGCTAATGATACTGACCTTAAAATGGTTTAACAAAATTTTAAACTGCTTTTCTTCTAGCCAAAATAAAACAAATAAGACTTTCTCCAGAAGAAAAAATATTATAGGAAATACTGTGAAAAATTCCTTGCTCTGTTAAACATTATTTGGGAAATATTTGAAAAAGAAAAAAACTCACAGGAGGGCTAATAATTTTGACTTCAACTATATACTGCACCATCTCACAATTATTTTCTCACAATTGTTCATTTAAATGTCACATTACTTATTGTATAGCCTTGCAATTCAAATGGTGTAAGTCTGGATTCAGAATTAGTAAAAAACAAAGTCAGAATCATGAGAAACATCACAGTTATCTTTTTTAATTCATAGCATAAATGAGTTTCTATCGAAAGCAGCTTTAGGAGAGAGTATATTTTCTCTTGTACAAAGTGAACATTATCCATGACCGTGGTTTCCTAGTGTAATGTGTGGAGAGGGATTTAGGAATTTATCCAGTCTCTGCAGGAGAAAGATTTTGCCAGATCACTACAGAGCTGTAGGTCTGTGTTCGACAGGTCTGGGATTTGTTGACTTTTGCTGAATGTCACAAGGAAGATAAATAACAGAGCCTTTACACTTTTGGAGAGCAAACATTGCTTCCTCCATTTCCATTTGCAGAGAACGCGTCATTCATGTTGTCAGATCCCTAAAGACATTACATCAAGTTTTTGTCGTTGGAGGAAAAACAGTTTTCTGACAACATAAAGTAGAAGAAAGTAGCTTTAGATTATTTTTTTTCTTTGTATCACTGACTGCGAGTTTCGGCTCTAGTTGCTTTAAGGGTGGGCTTTGCAATATTGAAGCCCTCCTGCTGACAGTCTTTGTGTGTGGAGTTCTGCTTTTAAAAGAATGCCTTTATTCGTTCTGTCTCAAAAAAAAAAAAAAAAAAGCCGGAGGAATTTATTCAACACAAGCAGTCCTTCTCTTCTGGCTGCTGCTTTGCACAGAACGACCATGTGTGGCCATTCTAAGCATCATAAGTTTTTATACAGTATATGAACAACAAATAGATGTATAGTGTAACAGTCTAGTCTACTGGAATGTATACTGTAAAACCTTTATCACTACAAAGAGGAAAATAATTAGTTTGTTTATGTGTGAGAGAATCTAAGATACGGTAAGAACTGATATTACATTTATTTTGTTAATGATATTAAAATCTCAAAATATTTTCAGTGTTTTTTTGAGTAAGAATTTACAAAAATTACAAGTTGTGTGTTCAATTTTGTATGTATCCGGCAAACAATGTATTTCTTTAATATTTTTAAATATGTTTCAGATTAACTATGGTTTTGCTATACACCATCTATGATTTGGCCCTCCAGAGGGAAAATCATTGGGAAGGGTTGGGAAATGCCTTTAAAAGAAATTCATTTCTATTTTAATGTAACCTTTTGTTTGTTTGTTTTATTGTTGAGCTACAAAAAAAGCTAACTGAAATTAAATGTTTCAATTACATGTTGTTAACGAATAGGGGACAAAGCAGAAGATATCAGCGTGCAAATCAAGGCAAAGGCAGGTTCAGCATGACTAGTGTATTCGGCATTGAACTCCATTGTTTTATAAATTGATTTTTTAATGGTTTTATTGTAATAAGTTCATTAAAATAATATACATTTGAATGCATTAGTAAATACGGTTGAAGTTTATTTATCTATTTATTTATAAATATTATTAAATAAATTAGGAAATTACCAATGGCAACTTTAATGTAATACAGTTTGCTATATTTACTTTCAGCCCACAGCTCTCAATACAGCTTGGATTTTGGCCCTTAATAGGAAAACGTTTGGGCATCCCTGCGATACACTAACCATTTGGAGTTTGTCGTAAAACTGTGGTCATACAAATATACAAAAAAAAAATGATCATTATCATTTTGCTGTAATAAAATCATAGTTAATTTTTGCGGAAGAACAGTTTAGGAAAACAATTAAGGTAAAACATACCACAACATTGTTTTCCACACAATCAATTTTTGTTGGGACAACATGAAGGAATTAAGTTAGCCTATAAGTTTTTACAAATTTAAGTTGATTGAACATAAAACAATAAAGTTGTCCCCAAATAAATCTCAATAATTGTGTTGTTTCAGCTCATTTTAAATAAGTAGTTTGAGCAAAGATTATTAATAGTTATTCAAATGATTATTAGGGGTGGCACAGTGGGTAGCACGTTCGCCTCACAGCAAGAAGGTCACTGGTTCGAGCCTCGGCTGGGTCAGTTGGCATTTCTGTGTGGAGTTCAGAATCAGAATCAGAATCAGAATCAGAAAGAGCTTTATTGCCAGGTATGTTCACACATACGAGGAATTTGTTTTCGTGACAGAGCTTCTACAGTGCAACAGAATTACAGAGACAGGACAAAAAACAGATAATAAATATATTTAAAAAATGAAAGTTGTAGTGAATGCAAATATACAAATTGACAAGTGTATGTACAGGAATATTACTATATACAACAGCAGCTGTTATGTGCAAATTAGCATGTAAAATATGTTGTTAAATAAGTGTTTGTGTATAAAAAGTGTATAGCAGTAGTGATGTTTGTTCCATAATTACTATCATCAAGTGTTCATGAGATGGATTGCCTGAGGGAAGAAACTGTTTCTGTGTCGGGCTGTTCTGGTACACAGTGCTCTGTAGCGTCGACCAGAAGGTAAAAGTTCAAAGAGGCAGTGTGCTGGGTGTGAGGGGTCCAGAGTGATTTTGGCAGCCCTTCTGCTTGCTCTGGATAAGTACAGTTCTTGGAGAGTAGGGAGGATTGTACCAGTGATTCGCTCAGCAGTCCGAACTATTCGACGTAGTCTTCGGAGGTCGGATTTGGTAGCTGAGCTAAACCAGACAGTTATTGAAGTGCAGAGGACTGATTCAATGATGGAAGTGTAGAACTGTTTCAGCAGCTCCTTTGGAAGGTTGAACTTCCTCAGCTGACGAAGGAAGTACAACCTCTGTTGAGCTTTTTTGACAATGGAGTCAATGTGAGTGTCCCACTTCAGATCCTGAGAGATGGTGGTGCCCAGGAACCTGAATGACTCCACTGCTGCCACAATGCTGTCCATGATGCTCAGTGGGGGGAGAGCAGGGGGGTTTCTCCTGAAGTCCACTATCATCTCCACTGTTTTGAGCGTGTTCAGCTCCAGGTTGTTGTGACTGCACCAGACAGCCAGCTCCTTAACCTCCTGTCTGTAAGCAGACTCGTCACCGTCCTGAATGAGGCCGATAAGTGTGGTGTCGTCTGCAAACTTCAAGATTGTGACAGAGGCGTCCTTTGAGGTGCAGTCATTTGTGTACAGTGAGAAGAGCAGAGGGGAGAGGACACACCCCTGGGGGGCGCCAGTGCTGATTGTGCGGGTACTGGATGAGAATTTTCCCAGCTTCACCAGCTGCTGCCTGTCCGTTAGGAAGCTGTTGATCCACTGACAGACAGAGTTGGGCACGGAGAGCTGAGTTAATTTGGGCAGGAGAAGTTTTGGGATGATAGTGTTGAAAGCCGAGCTGAAGTCAACAAACAAGATCCTCACATAGGTCCCTGGTCTGTCTAGGTGTTGCAGAACATAATGCAGTCCCATATTGACTGCATCATCCACAGACCTGTTTGCTCTGTAGGCAAACTGAAGAGAGTCCAGTGAGGGTTCAGTGATGTCCTTCAGGTGGGCCAGCACCAGTTTTTCAAAAGACTTCATGACCACAGATGTTAGCGCCACTGGTCTGTAGTCATTAAGTCCTGTAAGTTTGGGTTTCTTTGGGATGGGGATGATGGTGGAGCGTTTAAAGCAGGAGGGCACTTCACACAGCTCCAGTGATCTGTTGAAGATCAGGGTGAAGATGGGGGCCAGTTGGTCAGCACAGGATTTTAGACAGGCTGGTGTTACAAAATCTGGGCCTGGTGCTTTTTTCCTCTTCTGTTTTTGGAAGACCTGGCGCACATCATCTTCACTGAACTGAAGTGTTGGGGAGACGGGGTGTGGTGGAGGTGTTGATGGTGGTGTGAAGAGCAGTTCAGAGTGGGTGTGGGGTGTTTTCTCAAACCTGCAGTAAAACTCATTCAGGTCGTTTGCAAGTCGTTCGTTGTCTACAGTGCTGGGGGATGGTTTCTTGTAGTTTGTGATATTTTTCAAACTTTTCCACACGGATGCTGAGTCGCTGGAAGAGAACTGACTCCTTAGTTGCATGTTCTCCCCATGTTCGCGTGGGTTTCCTCCAGGTGCTCCGGTTTCCTCCACAAGTCCAAAGACATGCGGTATAGGTGAATTGGGTAAGCTAAAATTGTCCGTAGTGTATGTGTGTGAATGAGTGTGTATGAATGTTTCCCAGTGATGGGTTGAAGCTGGAAGGGCATCAGCTGCGTAAAACATATGCTGGATAAGTTGGCGGTTCATCCCGCTGTGGCGACCCCAGATTAATAAAGGGACCAAGCCAAAAAAAAAAATGAATGAATGAAAATGATTATTAATAATCCCCAGTCTTTGTATCATTTCACCCGGCAACCCTACAGCCCTTAATCCCACAGTTAATGTGATGTCAAATTCACGGCGTGATGGTGTCTAAGTTAGCAATGACTTAACTTAGCAGAAACGTATGTTTGCTGTTAGTTCCAACTAATTATTTAAAGTGAGCTGAAACAACACAATCCTTGGGTTTTTTGGGGGATACCCTAATTGTTTTATGTTCAATCCACTTAAATTTTTAAAAACTAATACTTTAACTTAATTCCTTTATGTTGTCCCAACACAAATTGATTGTGTGGAACCCAGCATTTTTTACAGTGCAGTAACCAAATCCAAGAAACAATCAATTGACATGTAATCAAAATATGACTTTGTTGATAAATAAAGGTTTCTTTCAGAGTAAATTGTGGACCGTCAATGTCTGAGTTGCTACTGTGAAATCTCCGAAAAATGGCTGCTGATTTGACAGCTTCTGGAAAAATGATCTCCAGTGAGAAGTATTTGAAAGCTCTCTGTGAGATTGACACCTCATTTTTACAGCATTAACAGTCTTAAATGGATAGTTCACCCATATATTATTATCTCACTCCACTTGTTCCAACACTGCATGAGTTTCTTCTGATGAACACAAAATAAGATAATAATTTTAAAAAGATGCTTGCTGTGAGGCTACCCTGCTGTGCCACCAGTGTTCAATGAAACAACAATATTCAAAACTATATTTCAGGTCTAAGAATAAATTTAAAAAAAAAGTTTTTTCAAGATTTAATGTAACAGACCTCAAGTTAACTTTTTTCTATGTGTTTATGTGCTTGACCTCCTAATGCAAGTACAAATACTATTTCTTGAATAAATGTAGAAAATTAACATTGTTAATTTAGTCTAATTTACAGCTTTACCAGAAAATTTACCAGACATTACAGTACATCATGCAGCGTATAAAATGAAATATGTTGGAAATTAAAAGTACTTGGGTATTTTATTGAGTAGTCAACTAACTAAACCTTATTTTGTATAATATTGTATTTTATCATATAGTGTCTAAACATTAGCTAAAATTTGCCTTTTATTATAGAAAATAGAACTTTATTTTCACAAAGTGGAAGAAAACATTTGATTTCTTTTTTACTTCTATTGGATTACTGACATCTGCTTTAGAGTATGAATACCCAAGGACATTATGTATCTAAAAAAAACTATGTAATTTATGCATTACATTACAAGTGCATTAAGAGATATTATTCATTCATTCAGTCATTTTCTTTTCGGCTTAGTCCCTTTATTAATCTGGGGTCGCCACAGCGGAATGAACCGCCAACTTATCCAGCATATATTTTACGCAGCGGATGCCCTTCCAGCTGCAACCCATCACTGGGAAACATCCATACACACACACATACACTACGGACAATTTAGCCTACCCAATTAACCTATAGCGCATGTCTTTGGACTCGTGGGGGAAACCGGAGCACCCGGAGGAAACCCACACGAACACGGGGAGAACATGCAAACTCCACACAGAAACGCCAACTGACCCAGCCGAGGCTCGAACCAGCAACCTTCTTGCTGTGAGGTGAACGTGCTACCCACTGCGCCACCGTGCAGCCCCTGAGAGATATTAATGTGAGTTTTCTTGAATGAATAGATGAATATTTTAAATACCTTCAGGAAAAGGGAGATTCTCTATACAGTATGTAGAGTATATGATTGTCTTTAAAAAAAATTATAGGCAACTAATCATCAGTTTTTACTTAATTATTTCCTTTCTCCTTTTATTTCTGTTTATGTTCACATTGATATACATACAACCAAAAAGTGTGATTGGTATTTGCATGGTATTCTGAGAAACGCTATATGGTACATGTCCAAAACTCAAAGTGTTGAAGTACATTGCTATTTCCACCTGTAAGCATCACTCACCAAGGTATTGCTTGAGTACAGTTTTATTATAAGAATACTGCATCCTGAGAAATTCACACAGGCCTATAATTTTCCTTTCCAGATGTAAAAATGTAACCATTATAAAGATTGCCACACTGCTAAAAGATGATAAAGGACTCCGTTAAACTGGAAATCACTTCATCAACAAGACTCCCAGCAGCTTCGGGAACTACGGCATGGACTTTGAGGTTGTTTTGGAGTTTCAGGAGGATCTGATGACTGGAAATGTATGGTGAGCAAACTTTCAAGGCAAGCACTTAGAGGGCTCGAGACTTTAAAAGCATTCTTTGATCATTTTTTTATTATAAAGCACCACTCAATAGAGCTTCTATTTTTCAAACTTTGCTATTTGGCTCGAGATGAACTTGCAACGTTAAGTGTTTCTCCTTTAGTGATACTGTCTGCAAGGACACTACGTTAAAAAAAAGGAAGAAGTTTAAAGTAAGTTTTGAGATATATTGACAATTTCTGTGATTTGTTTTTTTACATTTAAAGGGACAGTTTACCCAAAAAGTTAAAATTGTGTTATCATGCACTCAACCTTTATTTGTTCCAAGCCTCTTAGATTTTTTTTTTCTGTTGAAAGCAAAAGAAGATATTTTGAAGAATGTTGGAATTCAGTAGCCATTGACCTCTGTGGAAGAATTCCTTTGTGTTCAACAAAAATGAACAAAATAATAATGATTTACAACCACATGACGGTGAATAAACGGTAAGCAAATTTTTATTTAAGTGCGAACTATCTCTGTAATAAGCAAGTATAAATAAATGGGTTTGCGTGGTTTATTATACAGATTTCAAGATGACATTTGGGGATCATTCTGCGTCATGTGACTTTGGTAATAATTCTCTTATGGGGTTGCCATTTCTGTAATTTCATTGCCCTTGAAAATCCCTAACTGCGGGTGTCATTTACAGTTCACAATCTCAACTAATGAGAAAGGGGGAAAGTGTGAAATGAGAGCAATAATTGGCTCTTTAATCTAATAAGAAGCGTTACTCTCTCTCCTTTCATTTTCTTCTCACTTTTCCTATCATTTGGAGAAACTTGAGGTATCTCAGGCCTGCCCTAAGATAACTAGAGATGTAAAGAGATAATCGGCTGTTATTTTGCCTAACCCCTGAAGCCACCTTTTTATTATCTCTGACAAACTACAGAGCAGAAGTCATTCATTTCTAACCGAGGTTAGTTTCGAAGCGTGGAATTCCAATCGTACAATGTGTATGCTATATTTTCATATCTGATTTTTTTCCGATGCATTGAATAATTAGAAGAAAAAAAAAAACCTTTTGGGGCTACCTGACAGAATGTTGGTGTTTTATAATCAAAAAGAATATTTTACACCCTATATTTGCACTTAAACATTCTTTAAACACTGTTTTTAATTCATTCAAGGGGTGCTCTGTTGCCTTAAAAGCGACAAGTTGACATTACTTAAATAAGGTGAATAAGCTTGTTGACTTGATTATTATAATTATGCACATAGTTCAAAATTTTAAAGGCAGGTTTACTCACTTTTGTAAGTAAAATCGCTTTTTACAGTGTGGTTATGAACAATTATGTTTAAAATAAATATTTTGTAATCATTTATTTTGATTAGCTCTAGAAAATAGACTATGCTTTGGTTTTTTTTGGGGGGGGTTTCTTTGAGAAGTATACAAAGAAGTATAGCCGCCCACTGCTCCAGGTGTATGCTCACTGTGTGTGAACTCTCAGATGGGTTAAAAGCAGAGGACCAATTTCGAGTATGTTTAAAACCATACTTGCTATGGCTAAATTCACTTTACTTCATATAGTTTTAGTTGTAAATTTTATTATCAGTAATTGTGTTTTAGTTTTAGTTTTTTTTAAGTTTTAATTTTTCTCACAATTCAGTCATAATTTATCATCTAATAAGTCATTCAGTTTGTAATTTGCAATTTTAAATAATTGTCATGGCAATATCTAAGAGAATCTTCAACTAAAATGTATATTTTATTTCAGTTAACAAATAAAAATACAGATTATACATTTTATTCAGAGCCACCTAAAGAGGCATATGATCTGTTTAAATGGGTCTTTGGCTAGTTTAAAGTGTATTATTGTGGAATTTGCAGAGTATGTTTGTAATGAGGCAACAAACACATGTAAACTGCTGGGTATAAGTGTTTAATGCATGTTTATGCAATGTCATATCCCTCAGCTCTTACTTTAATTTCCCAGGAGTGAAAGCGAATGAACTTTATAAAACTCATGTTTATGCATTGTGGTTGATATCTGTCAGTCGATTTTTTCAGGTATCATTATAATTAATTCTTGGTTTTGTCATTCATAATTACTGTCCTAGAAAATATGTAATTGTTAAATATAATATATAATTAGTTGTACTGTGCCACAACTTCTCTTTCAAAACTGGCCATTTTTCACATTCACTTTTCTCTAAAAAGACCTCTGAAGATTTTGAGTTGCGGTCAATAATAAAAAAAATCCTTGAAATTGTAGATGTTGTGACCCAGTTTGCCCTGAAAAAAAACAAAAAAAACACTTGCCCCATTCAGCCCTCACACTGCCCAGCATTGTGTTTCTTCATCCCTGCCACTGACAGAAAGCAGAGGAAGGGGCATTTTCAACATGCTTTTCTTTGTGCGCCATATAATTGCAGCGCAAACACATTTATTGCGGGTCGAATTTAATTGAATCTTAGTGTCGATAAAGTACAGGTGTGCTCTTCTCCTCTAACTCTTACAAAATCCTGTTCTGCTTTCCTGTGTTTTCTGCAGTCTAAATGCAACTTGGTATTTTTTCCTGTATACAGGTTAGGATAAAAATAAATCACCTTCTCTGTGTTGCGTTACAGACCATAATCACCCAGGATGGAGATAAACTGATGTGTGTGCAGAAAGAAAAGATCGGGGGAAAAAGGCTGGACCCACTGGATAGAAGAAAACTAACTTCACCTGGTAGGCAGGTTCACATGCAGTTCATTTCTAATGCCCTTAATGATATTCCCTACCTGGGATTGTTTCGCATATAGCTGTATATTGGAAATAGCCTGAAGCAAATGCAGCACAGCATCTCAAAAATTGATTGGGCTTGGAGGAAAGTGGCAGATGGCAGGGGAAGAGCTTTTCTCAAATCTCCGAAACTTTTAGACCTTGTGATGATGCACCTGAAAAAAGCAAGGCACGACAGAATGAGGACTTTAATACATTTGAACCTGGTTTAAATCATTCGAATGGGCGTCCATTATGATTTAAAAGGATTTTTAAATTAAGTTGACTGAGATGTGATGCGTGGAGGTTATAATAACAACAGATGTTTGCTTTCAGCTGTGAGTTTGATCATGCGTATTATACCAGACTGTGCTGGTGTATGTAGCATTATCAAAAGAACTGGACATTGCTGACACCAGCTGGTTGAACATTATATATAGTGGTGTTAGGTTGAAAAAGAGCACTTTTAGGTTTTTATGTTTTCAATGTGAACTCAAAGTGGACCATTCTAAATTTCTTTTCAAATTTATGTGCTTTCATAATCTTTAAAATAACTTTACCTTCTTGCATCAACACTCTTCATTAATGATATATTAACTGATATACATGTAGGATGGGATAACCTGTCTGCTAGATCAAGAGGTAAATAGATTTAACATTGTAATCTTGTAAACAAAAACGACAAATCAAATTTTTTTTTTTTTAATCTGATTTTCAATTAATGATACAAAAACTCACTTTTAAAATCTTAGTTTCATCACTATATAAAAGATTTTTGAAGAATTATTCAGTGACACACATTTTGATGTTATTTGTCGCCACCTATTGGCTTAACAGTGTAATTCCTACAACTTTCATTTGAAGTGTTGAGTTACTCTTAAGCTGCGTTCACACCAGACGTGGATGAAGCGTCAAGTGCGAGGGATTTACATGTTAAGTCAATGCAAAGATGTGAATAAACATCCTGCAGCATGATTCGCGCGAGTTGAACGTTTTGCACGGTTGACAAAAATCTGAACTTCAGCGGACATTCGCACTGCATTAACCAATTAGGAGCTTGCTCTTGTAGGGGCGTGATTATGACGTAGTGCCTGTTGTTGGTAACCCGAGGGGAAATCCTCTTGCCGACACCGGACAACAGTTCATCAAACTGGGCTGGGCTCAGTCGGAAGCACCGCTGAAAGCTTCCATTGTTCAGGTATAGTTTCTGGAGGAGTTGATAAACTCTGAGTGCACCTCTGAAATCTGGATCTAGTGGACTCAGACATGACGCCGAACGAATCTACGCTGTTTTTCAGCCTTCCTAAAGCACATAAAGCACAGCTACTATCTCAGTAAAATCTATGTTAGCCCTTAAGCAATGAAGCTAGAGTCACCGGGCAGACAGAAGCCCTGCCCATGACACGAATCCGCGTCTATTGTGAAGTGAATTTGACGCGTGAATAGCGTGATTTATTCCTGTGTGCCACGTCTGGTGTGAACACAGCATTAAAGGGTTATTTTTATCTTTACCGTAAACATCAGTGTTTATATTTATAAACTGTTATCCCAGTACTTCTGTGACTATCTGATTATTTGTAACTCTGAAATGATCATACTGGTTGAAAAGACTAAAGACAGAAGCTCTCTCTGGATTAAAACGCAGATTTGAACGCACTGCTGAGGTCATTGAAGGATGAATAAATTAGCATATTTAAATATGTGTGAATTTATAATGTTTTAAATCCTTTTTGGTCCATTAAATGTTAATGGTTTTAGCTAAAATGTCAGACAAGGGCGCTATTGCCCACCTAAAAATGGCCTAGAACCGCCACTGGATCACAGGAATAGCAAACCACAATGATCTGGTGAGTTTCCAATGGACAAAATCTAGTCTCATCCTATATTTTTCTCATGTGCTCGTAAAAGAATTTTCACTTGGATATACATCAAAATAGGGATGAAAAGACCAGAGATGACTGGTGGGTTTTAACATAAAAAAGGCACACTCCTTTGAAAACTGTCAGTGTTTTTGTTTCTCCCATACAGTGAAAGTCAATGGGATCCAGTGTTGTTCTGTAAAGAATTTTTTATTTTTTTATGTTCTACAGTAGAAAGTTAGTACGTGTTTACAATGGTATGCGAGTTCGAAAATGATGACTGATACTGGTTAACCTGTATTTTTTTGAAATAGGTATAATTATGCCTGGCAGAATGACAAATATTTGTTTATAACAACACTCTGAAGGTATTTACATTTATACATTTGGCAGATGAAGAAATGTGTACATTGTGTTGAAGGTGGTAATGTTATCCATTCAAACAGTTCAAGGCAATTTTGCTAAGAATCAAACTCATGATAATTAATAACTCATCCTACAGAAATTTGTTCCAAATCTGTTTCTTTCTTCTGTTGAACACAAAGGAAGCAATACTGAAGAACAATGGATAGCAGCAGCCATTGACCTCCATAGTATTTTTTGTTACTATTATGAAAGTCAATGGCTGCTGGATTCCAACATTCTTCAATACAACTTCCATTGTGTTCAACAGAAGAAAGAAATGTATAAAAATTTAGAACTACTTAAGTGTGAGTAAATGGTGAGGAAGTTTTCCTTTTGGGGTGAACCATCCCTTTAACTATTTAGCTAGTTTAATTAGTTGCTTTACTTAACAAAAGTTAGCAAACCCATTGCTTTAAAGGGCACCCATGATGAAAATAATTTTGAAGCTGTTTGGACAGAACTGTGTTCAGGTATAGTGTGTCCACAGTCATATTGGGGTGATATAAAGATAATAAGCCTTTTTTTTTTATTTCCTGACGTTAAAATAGGATCCAAATCCCTCCCATTTTGAGGCCCACCGCAACGTGACGTAGGACATAATTGATTGACAGCCACGTATTAACATGTCTCCGTAGTAATGCGTATAATCATATCAACAAGACAGGACAAGCACAAAGCAACTGGGATTAAAAGATCTGTTCAGCTCGCTTTGATCATCAATCATCATCAAATGTGATCAAGAATGAGTTTCACATATTTTAAAAAGATTTTAAAACAGTGCATGTTTGTAATGAATTACAACGATTTTACCATCTTTACTTATCACCACAGCCGCATGTCAGTACAGTATAATTATAAAAGAAGATGCTTCAATCCCGGTTTGTGGACGTTAAATCAGGTTTATTTTGTATATGAACATAACGGATGTCCATACAGCAGTGTATATTAACGTGTATCCTATCACATTTGCCGTGCAAAAAAAGTGCAAAGTTAAATGCGTGCGATGTGTGTGTCCGCTGTGTGTGTGTGTCTGTGTGTGTGCGTGCGTGTGTGAACTTTGTAACGACATTGTGTGTGACTTGTTGCAGAAAGACTTGAATTAACTCCACAACACTTACATCAAATAATCATTGAGAAAGTTCTTACTGTAGTATTTCTCACAAATGTTACGTGAGATCTGCTGTGCAGTCACTGTGCAGTTAATCTGACGCAGCCAAGACGGAGATTGAGGCACACTCTGACAGGCACGTGGGAATGGTGGGCGGGGAGAACTAGCATTAAAGGCACAGGCAACAAAAACAGCTACATAGTGTTCGAAGCAGAAAATTCCAATGTTCTAAAAGGTATAATAAATAATCTGATGGGTGTTTTGAGCTGAAACTTTACAGACACATTCTGGAGACACAAAAGACTTATCTTCAATCTTGAAAAAGGGGTAAAATAGGTGCCCTTTAAATGTGACAAGTTGACTTGAGTAACTTGGAACTGTTAAGTTGACTTAATTTTTAGAATTTTGCACATTAGTTAATTTACCTAATAGTTTAAAGCATTTATTAGCTGCTTGAGTGCCAATAAAAGCATTAAAAAAAAATATCATGTTAAATTAATAATTAAAAATTTGTACGATCTCATTCATACATTTTAGTGTGATTTGCTCATTCCCCAATGTGGGGTAAGGTTAGGGGTGGAGTTTGTGGGCACGCCTTCTTTTAAAAATCATTAATTGATTAATTGTATTAAATCATATGAATTCATACAAATTAGCCACTTTTCTGACAAGAAGTAAAATAGTTAAGTTTCATCTTGAGATGGGATTGGTTATGCTTGTTTTCTTTGCTTAGAGAGCCACAAGAGTTATCAATGGCCATTGTAAAGTTAACATCCCCTACTGAACACTTCAAGAGATCCATCCAAATCCAACACTTTAAAGTATATGAACTCACGCCACTCTTCCAGTAGCATCTCTCCTGTCTGTCTGCGTGTGCCTTCATCTCTGCTATTGTGAAATCCAGACAAACACCATCTGTGATAGTCTGTCACAGTCTATAAGTGCTTGTTTGTTCTGATCCTCGTAGTGGAAAATCTCCAGCGACTTTCCTTCGGAGGTGTCGCCGCTTGTCATTTACATTAGTGGTATCGAGAACACCGGGATAAGCAGCTCTGTGAGGAAAGCCTCAAACAACAGGTGCGTCGGGATATGGTCTCGGACGCAACAAGAAGAGTCTTCAGATTTGGGAGTTTCCGTGTACATAAAAGTAATTAGACTCCAGAGAGGATTTGCAGAAGGAAAAATTATGTGAGGGAGTCTGAGTGCCGCCCGGATGCTGTCGCTCTGATTGAAGAGCCTGTCGGTCTCTTGGGTTCTGAACATGGCAGGCTTTTGCTTTCCTTCCCATTATGCCTCTGTGTCTGTGCACACAAAAGAGTGCACAAATGAGTGGAATAAAGAGAAATGCATTACGTTGTGCGGTTTATATGCCTTTCAATGCGTCTGATTGAACTTTCTATCAACAACACTAGTTTAATAAAGACACAGCGACAGGAGCGTACACTCCAATATTGCTGGCGTTTTGTGTATATTTTAAAAAATAAAGCTCGGCGTGTTCATTTTTCATTATTGCTGATATATGCTTCAGCGGTTCTGAAGTATTACATGAATATTAAGAAGCGAGCTAAGCAGCACCCATATACCCACTTAACAAGAAAACGAAAGGCACATAATTGGCAGTGTGTTGATAACTATAGACCGCCGACCAGTAAAGTCTGCGCAGCCATTCATTTTCCAAATTTGGCCCGGAGTCCATCAACGGCTTCCTGCCAGGTGTTCCTTTTAGTGAAAAATGTGCTAGCCCACTTTGGCAGCTCACTGAGCGTCCACTTCCCTTTTTTTCCCCCCATGCTAATGGCTCCGAATATATTTTGGGAGGTCTTAAAATAGTGGGTTGTTTGTAATAATAACTTGGTCGTGTTCAGCACATCTTGAACTTTTAAACATGCAACAGACTGCGCAAGCGAAATGCATTTCACACACAATGCTACAGTATTTTTACATTTATCAACACATCTAAAACAAAATGAGACTTAAGCATAGCCTTAATCCCTTCAGAGGAGATTAACTGTTATGCAGTTCAAAACAAAACTTCAGAACATTGTAACAAATCCATATTAGTCAAGTGCGTTCAAGACTTCTGAAGAGATCTCTTTATATGATGAACAGTCTTCAAAAGCACTATCAAATGGAATACATTATGAAAGGACTTGTGTAGAAGTTAACGCATGCATTAAAAAATGGAGAATACTTTGGTCTTGTTTCTTTTTTCCATGATTTTTTGGGAATGTTATTCTCTTAAAGGGATAGTTCACCCAAAAATGAAAATTCTGTCATCATTTACTCAATCTTGACTTGTTCCAAACCAGTTTGATTTTTGTTGTTGATCTGTTGAACAGAAAAGAAGATATTTTGAAGAATGTTGAAAACCCCTAACCATTGACTTCCATAGTATTTGTTTTTCCTACTATGGATCCAAAAGGTTACAGGTTTCCAACATTTTTCAAAATATCATTTTTGTGTGTTCAACAGAACACCATCTGGTTTGTTTGGAATAGGGGCGAGTAAATAATGGCATTCAAATATCAGCCTGTTTGTCTTCATAACCTGGTCCATTTTTAGCACAACTTGAAATGTATTTAGCAAAAATAATACTATTTCCCAATAGTGTTTCACATTTATCGGCATATCTGAATTGATATGACTTATACATAATTCCTTTTACTGTACATTCAGTGGTGTTTTGTCTTGAAGGCATAGTTCGCCCAAAAATGTAATTTTACACTCAAGTGGTTCTAAACTTTTATTAATTTCTTTCTTCTGCTAAACATTCTGAATAATTTTTTGGGGAAAAAGCAGTCATTCATAGGAACAAAAAATACTATGAAAGTCAATGGCTGTTTTTTTTTCCAACATTCTTCACAATATCCTATTTTGTGTTCAACAGAAGAAAGAAACTCAAACAGGTTTGGAACAAGAGGATGAGTACAGTAAATGATGACAGAATTGTCACAAAAAAGGAATCCCTTTTAAAGTCCAAAAATGAAGTCCAAATTCACCAAGATCTGTAGGTCAGAATTGCAAAGGCAGATGGCGTTTCATTTTTAACAGATACATTACTAAACCTGATGATGAATTTATCATTACTAATTGGATTTGCGTAAAGAGGAAAGCAGTGACAGTGAATCTCTTCAAATTGTAACTGGTGTCAAAGAAACCTCAAAGTCTAATTCAAAATACCAGCTGATTACAGCAGCTATTGGGAAATGATCTCAATTTTAGAACTCTAATGAGTACCTGAATGCTCTTGGTGAGTCAATTACCAGTTCAAAAAGCAGGGAATCTTCTGTAGGCTTAATTAACATTATCATCGCACTGCACTATAAAACCTTCAGAGCATAATTACATTACTGAGCAGGGCTGCATAATCCTACTAATTATTAATTAAAAGTAAAAGATACATTATCATTGCGGAATTGAATTTCGCTCATTTGATATGCATATATGTATAAACAGGCATGCATTCTTTTGGTAAATATGTCATATTTAAATGGCCTGTTTGTATCATTGAAATGTAAACATACAAGTAACATGAAATAATAAATGGAAACAGCATGAGTTAAGTAATCTCATTTTGATTTTGGCTGCGGTTTCTGGCATACGCAAATGTAGCTATTAGGAAAATTGCCACCATGATGAAGCCAACAACAGCATCTCTGAGAATGGAGATCACTCTATCAATGACAGTTCGCATTGATGCCATGACATTGACTCTGTGCTTTGCCAGGAGTTTGAGGAGGATCTGTTAGGAGCTGATGTTAGCTGTTTCTTATTTGTTTCTACTTAAAGTCATCATGAAATCAAGGTGAACCATTAATTACCATTGGTTATTTTTAATTAATCCATAGTTCTTTTTAATCAAAAGCAGCACTAAGAACATTCTAAAGTCAACTTTCCATTTCATTTGGGAATACTGATATGTGGTTTAATACACCAATAGTTGTTGAGATCAAAAAATAAAGATTTTTGTGTATTTTCACAGCAAAACGGAATAGAATTAAAGCACAAAATGCTATACATTTTGAGAAAAGCCATCATAAAGTCATTTTAGGCTGAAGATAATTAAAATAAATAAATTAGTGCTGTCAAAACATTAATTGTGATTAATCATGTCCAAAATAAAAGCTTGTATTTAGAAATATACTGAAATACACTGAAATATATAAATAAATCCTGGTCAATATCTGGTTCATGCAGATAGTTTATATACAATTCAGAATCCCTTGTTATCATCTCAAACATTATATAATAATTTGTTTCATGTGCCAATTAGGAATATGACAAATTAGGAAGTCGGTAAATATATTTTGTGATTGATACATAAAAAATTCTCACTTATAGTTACTTACTTTAAATATTTAATAACTTCTATGCAAAATTCAAATCACAATTTGCATGCGTGCCTTGTTTCTATCTCTATTGCTGTTACGAAACGCATGAAGTCATAAATATATAACAAAGCAAAGATCTATACACTGATATACTCTGCATTGTTATGAAAATCATCATAATCATGGGCCCAAGGCTTCATCATTGTCATCATTATTGCACTGACATGATTACCAAGATATGTTTGAAAGATAACAGCAGATGTTTTTTGTTGTTTATTTTTGTCGAGTTTATCTCTTGTTGGGCCCCTGGCATTGAAAAAAAACAAACAAACACATTTTCAAAAATCCTGTATAAGCACTTAAGGATGTCTATAAAAACCTGGTGAAAACATTTCCAGTTTCTCAATGGTATTTAAAATAAGATCAAACCAAACCGTTTGACCTGTGCTACTGTGCTATATAAATTAATCAAATTTGCCTCATTACTTTAGCTTGTCACTTGTCAAACTGGGTGTGTTAATGTAAATGAAAAGATAAAACTGAAAATGTTAAATAAATGTGGTTAAACAACTTCTGTCACTGATGACAAACAACATATGCTTGCATAGATGTACAGTTTTTTTAAGATCTAGAGTTTTCCCAATGTAACAATGGAAAGTAGTTTAAAAAGTGATGTGTGTGTGTGTGTGTGTGTGTGTGTGACTCCTTATGAAAGGCAAGGAGAGCACAGACAAGAAGAAAGATGATGAATGTAGTATGCTTCCTGCAGCTCTCATAAACAAGCTTGATGGAAAGGATGTTGGACCCTTGTTCTCCCATGTGTACTAAAAATGTGTCAACAAAACGGAAACAAAAAAAATATATAATCTAAAGAAAGATGGAATGCACCTCTCTCTGTGGTGGTGGCTTTCTGTTTGTGATCCAAGAACATCCAACACTGTTTACATTAAGATTCAATTCCCATGGTAAAAAAAATCTCAAATGCTACAACATTAAAACATTACGAGATGAAGGTAAAATATTTAACTGTTTCTTTAAGTTTGATTCTCTTCAGAAAATGGATATAATCATAATAGGCCAATACTTCAAAAATAGCATCATTCATTGAACAAATATAGGAGAGCGCGGGGCACAAAGTAACGCGGGGTAAAATGTAACATGGTAGTTTTAAGGTATTTGCTCAGGGTTAACCATGGTATGCTTCCAGGGTTTTCACCACAGTGTCGGTAGACGTATTCCTGCCAATTATTGAAAAGGTTCGGTGAAATTTGGATGAGAAACACAGGAGAAACATTTTTGCAGCATAAAAGTATTTTTTTAAAATACTCATATATATATATATTTATTTTTTTTATTTAATCTGTGAAAGTATGTACGTAAAATCGTACCTAAAAAAAAAAGAAAAGATGTAAAAAACACAGTGACTGCTAGCAAGTTTTGAGGAAAACACGATACAGCTGGGTTGGTTGTAACAGGGTGTTACAAATAAGCCATACACTATTAAACACCAATTAAACTAACAAAATAATTTTTGGAATTTTGAGTTTAATGCTGGAAACTTAAAAAAAAAATGTTTTTTAATAGAAAATATTTTTTTATAGAAATAAATACATTTTATTGCTAATAATGCAAATAAGTGCATTGTATAATAATGGATAATAATGCAAATAAATCCAAATGTGTTTATCAATATATAAATAAACATGCTTGCTATGTAGAATAAAAAAAGTTTAAGTTAAGTACTGAGAAAATATGCTATTTAAAGTAAACTGAATTTTAACTAATTGTGTGAAATCTGACTTTATAAGCAAGTGTTACAATTAACCCTTTGTCTGTTACAACTTGCCTCACAGGTGGGGTAAATAGTAACATTTTTACTCCTGGCACTTTTGGCAATACTGCACAGAAACCATAGGTCCGGCGATCATACTTTCAGTGCTCAATTGTAGGAAAGGCGTGTGTGTTGTTGGTAAAAAAAAATATGGTTTGTCTAACCCCATTACTTTGTTCATTATTTGGCCAAAACCAAAAAGTGTTACTTTGTGCCCCACTCTCCCCTATGTCTAATGTATATTTGTGGTTTAAACAGCATATTGTACTGTATATGCAGGATCCTACAGGTTGTATATCATACAGAACTAATTTGGTGCCCTGAAATGAACAATTCTGGGTAATATACTATGTAAACACTTTTTTTAAATGAATGTAGGAATAAAGTTTCAACGAGAAGTCCTTTGCTCTTTGTGCTTCCAACCATATGCTTGAGTTAAACAGTGTGATTCAGAAAAAGAGTAAACTGAGTTTAATTGGTAAAAGCTGGATTTTGTGCCTAAGTAATGGTCATGTAAGGTCAGCAAAACACATTTGCCACTGTGGAAAAAAGGCTTTAAAAATAAAGAGAGCTTTGCTGAGAGAGATAATTTACATGTCAGCTCAGAAATGTCTTTTCAGTTCATTTAATCTAAAAGGTTGTGTGGCAGAATGTTGTAAAACCATGTAAACAAAGTAACGATGGCCCCTTACCATTAATCCATATGTTCCGACGTTGTACTTTTGAGTCTTGAGTGTAATGACCGTGATCGAGCACGTTGTGGGAGTGTTTTCCACCCCCGCATGCGTCGCAGTAATGAAGCTGATCCGCTTAATATGGTAATAAATAAAATGTAGTGCTGATGAATGCCAGAGAGAGCCGGAGCTGAACGACCAGGCATCAGGTCTGCTTTACAAACACATTTTTAGGACAAAAATCGCGTAGCTTGTATTTCAAAATGCCTGATTACACCGGCTACTGGAAAATGATCTCCAACAACAACTTTGAGGAGTATCTCAAAGCTCTTGGTAAGTTTTTTATTTATTATTATTTTTTGATTTGTTTGGATCCACACTTTCTTAAAAACGCTTTCTTTTTTTCTGATTTGTTCAGATGTCGAACAGTCTGTTGGGTAACTTTGTTAGGCTAGTTGATAACTGCCAATTGTTTTAAATCACTGACTCACAAACATCTTCATATAGCCCTAGTGTATACCAATTAGGAATTTCTGCAGTGAAATGTCCCATTCACCACTTGAGCTGTGAATATTTAATAGCCTACTATTTTATAGGCTTACTATAAAATAGGAACCAAGAACGCAGGCTATCGTTGAAAACAGCTGAAAAGAAACAAAGTAACATTTTTGTTACTATAAACCTATCGTCTTTAAAATAGCCATTATTTGTAGGGTTACCACACGTTTTGTGCTGTAAAAGTAGCGTTTTACAGTTTATTTTTACTTTTTAGCCTAGCTCCACGCAAATCACTGAAGCAGAACTACTAACCATGCTAAGTGACGTCAAAAGATGCGTCTCACTTTAAGCCGCCTTTCTACTGCAGGGGTTCTTCTATTGTTCCCGGGTTCACAGGTCTGGTGTCAGAAAAGCGTCGTTATAGGCGTTATTCTAAATTGGAAGTTGGAAAATTCGCGGTGTCTGGAACGCTAAAATTAATGATCGAATTGTTGTCACCCTGACGTAAACAACGTGCGCTGTCGCGGAAAATCTATTGAATTTTAGATTATTAGGCCTACGTCCTGATTGGATATTGAATTGTTTCAATGTTAATTTGTCACGTTTATTGTGTTATTTGGGAACAAAATGAACAAAAACACCTGCATGTTGTACTTATTTACTTTTTAAAATTCGACTGAATTTTTTCTTGTCAAATTTTGCATTGCGGATGTAAGCACTTTTCTGTGATTGTGTAGAACTTACTCCTTTGCTTCTGTGGGTAAATAATAGAAATAATAACAAATGGCAGTAACTGGTCAAACAACTTGCACTACAAATGAAAATATCCTAAGAAATGTTTTAAAAATTTACATCAAGCAGCAAAAAGAGCTGTTTTGTGCTGCTAAAAATCAATGGAAGTGAATGAGAATCGAAGTCTTGACACATTTAAGTTACTATGGCAGCATCCACTCTTACATGTAAAAATAAGGTGGATAAAGAGGTGCAGGAAAGACATCAGAAACAGGAACAATTCAAGAATTTTCTTTGGGGTCTCATAAGATCTCCGGTAGACTGAACTCAACGATACTTGAACATTTTTTTTTTCTACAACATAAGACCCACACCTTGAAATTTTTATCAAACTTCAAAATTCACATTTTTGGCTTGTGGGGATTTTAGAAATGTCACTTTAACAAATGTAGATTGGATATAGCCTACACTCGAAATCTGAGTGGATTGTGGATGTAAAGTAGTAAATTAAAATAAGCATTGAAGACTCATTTTTCATCGGAGTAGGTACTACATAAACTTGAACAACCATAACAAATAGGCTAAGTGGCAAGTAGGCTAATGTGAACATGAGTGGAATTTGGACATACAATACTATATCTGTCATGTTGACATTGTCACATAAACCCCTTCACTCCCATTCATAAACGCTTTCCTGTGGCCTCATGAGATGGTAAAGTGTCCATTGTATGAATCCTGCCAGAAGTAGTAAGTCATCTGGGTACTTCTCGTCTACTGTTATAGAACAGTGCAATTTATATAGAAATTTGGATGCACTACTCACATCATCACCTAAGATATATTAAATATGGAAGTATGTGATTTCAGACAATGCTACAAAATGGCAGACACCCAATTGGATACGGAGCGACTTTAGATAGCTACTAAATCATTCAGTAAAAGAGCTGTATTTACGTGTGTGTATATGTATGTGTGTGTGTGTGTGTGTGTATATATATATATATATATATATATATATATATATTAGTGTTTGCTCAGTACGTCCAATCAAACGTTCCTTTAAAGTCTGCGCTTCAATGCCATTGATTGTTCTATTTTCAGTCTTTGTGTTAGGACATCGCTCACACCCCTCAACTTTAGGAACGCATTTATTCCTTAATGAAGTGCTATTAGTAGCAAATATATTTACATGAATTAAAATCTAACAGTAGCTACTGGAAAGTTTCAAATAAAGCAGTTAGATATTGAAGTTAAGAAGTGTACAGGCCTATTTTGTAACCTCAATTTTTTTAACTTCTTTTCCCCCAAAGATGTTAATGTTGCTATCAGGAAAATTGCTGTTTTATTAAGACCTGACAAAGATATCAGCCAGAATGGAGATCACTTTGTCATCAAGACGGTCAGCACATTCAAGAACTACGACATGCACTTTATAGTTGGTCAGGAGTTTGAGGAAGACCTGGGTCCCGTTGATGGCAGGAAATGTATGGTGAGTGCAACACAGTTTTCACCATCCGACATTTTCCCTTCATACAATGAGTATAATCCACAAGTGTGAATGAAGGAGAGGGAAAATTGACAAGGCATAAATTGTAGTGTTTGTCTACTGCTTTTTCAGTCTTTGGTCTAGAAATGGCTCAAATAACTACTTTCCAATTTGCTTTCTGTGCACTTGAATGCCTTATTTTATTGTAATCCCCTCATGTGTACATGGAATGCAGATAAGTAGAGAAAGCCATTTAAAAGTACAATGACTCAAATATTAAGCAAAAGCTCCACAGTTTTATACTTGTTTCAGTAATTCAGTTGTTCCGCTTTTGGTGGCTGTTGTCATACTCCAAACTCTCTCTCTTTTTTTTTAATGATTAACGGTTCAGTCTCATAAAAATGTTTCTAAGGCAAGCATTAATTTATCTGATTTAAAAACAAGAACATGAGCTGAATAAATGAATTATATCACAGAAATCATATCCAAGGAGCCAACCCCAAGTTACTTTGGATAAAAGTGTTGGACAAATTATGCAATGTGAATGAAACTTGCATTTAGATTTTAATGGCATACGATATAAAACATTACTAGTTACATGGTTAGTTCACTCAAAAATGATAATTCAGCATTTATTCACCCTCATTTCATTCCATAAGTTATAATATTTTCATAGCACAAAATATGTTTTTATTTAAATTATTAAAAAATTATTAAAGTGTTTGTCTTTTCATTAAAAATGTCTATTCGACACTTCACAATGTCAAAATTCAAACATTTCAATGTAAAAAAATTAAATGTATGAATTAAGCTGTTTAATCCAAGTTGTTTGAAGAGACAAACACTTTTTGGTAAAAAAAAAAATATATATATATATATATTTCTAAACATTCATATTTGGTCACAAGAGCATGTAGAAAACCATCGAGGTTCATTTTGCATGTAGAACTGGCATGTTTTAGCTTCTACAATCCATGCCTACATATAATATTATATATAATGAGGCTCATTATTAGTGACTACATGTATAATAATTTTGCAATCCCACAGACCACCATCACTTGGGACGGAGACAAGCTTGTGTGTGTCCAGAAAGGCGAGGTTGAAGGCAGGGGCTGGACCCACTGGATTGAAGGAGATGAACTTCATTTGGTATTTATACTAAACCACACCATACACACTCATTTTTGCCTCATTGAACAAGTGCATGCTTGATTTTTTGGAACCCGGGAGTTGGTGCGCAACATATGCTAACTGATGCTACAATGCACATGTGCTCACCGATGTGAGTTAGAGGCCCATTGTGCCGCAAACACCAGGACGTTATTATCATTTCAAGGCTATTGTGCTGTTGAACTCATTTGCAACGTTACCAACAGATGTTCGACCACATCTGTGCAATGTTGCGCTTAATTACCTCAAGCAAACCCTTTGACAAAAGGGCATCTGAGGGCTGAGGAAGAATCTATAATCAGTCTTATACTGCCACCTGCGGGGGTGAGAAATGCTACAGTCATTTTACCCGATTAGTGTACTTAAGGGAT
>CAIGQV010014432.1:13649605-13683986 GCA_903798115.1 Danio jaintianensis | reverse complement strand
GAAGCAGCCAAGCGTAACCTTCCATAACACAACAGACCATGACCTTATATGAACCTCGTCCTTATATAAACTTACCACATGTAACTCGTCCCCTTTAACCCACTGAGTCCATCCTCTTCCCTCCTTCTCTCCTTTCTGGACACACACCAACTTATCCTCTTCCCAGTTCACAGTGGTCTACAAAACAAGGACAGAAACATTGAGAAAGATGAAGCTGCAGCTGGCTGACATTTATTTGTTTATTCATTCATTTGTCTGTAGCAATGAAGGAATAGGTTTTCAGCACACATAACATCACATAAGCAAACAAGAAAAACTTATGTCATGTCCTCTTAGCCTGATGAGTTGTATAAACTCACTACTTTCGCGACTAGTAACTTTTTCATTACTAAATTCAGAAGAAAAAAAAAACTTTCATGCAGAAAACCTAGAATACTGCCTATAACACTTGATGGATGTTAAATCCTCATCAACAGTCAACATTTTGGGGGGGGGTGATATTTGATAGCAGCTTGTCATTTGAAGGCCACATTTTAAACATCTGTGAAAAAATACAGACTTAAAAATGTTATAAAACTACAACTTATGCTATCAATATAAAATCCGGAAAAGCTCATTGAGTATTGTAATGCACTAAAAGATGTCTGCCCTGTAGGCCTAATAAACAAACTTCAGCTGGTTTAAAATGAAGCAGCTGCTTACTATAGAACTAAGAAATATGATCATATTAGTCTAGTTCAGTCAGGAATGCAATGAATCCCTTTTAAACATTGTGTACATTTTAAAACCTATTGATTATTTACAAAGCCCTGAATGGCTTAGCCACCCAGTATTTGAGTGAGCTCATGTTGTGTTTAATTATTTTCACTATCTTCAAATAATTCTGGCCAGTGGATTATACATAGAATATCAAAATTGACTGCAGGCAGTATAGGTCCTTTTAATATCTGGCGCTTAAACTCTGGAAGAGCCTTCCTTGCACAGTTAGGAAGGCAGACACATTCTGTCAGTTTAAATCTACACTAAAGTGACATCTCTTTGCACTAGCATACACATAAAACACAAACACAAAACTTTAAAATTCAAATCCTTAAGGGATTGTAAGGCTGCATTAATCAGGGCAATCAAAACTGTGAAAACTGTTCAAAAAGATACTGTGAGAAGAATTAAATCTATATGCTTATAGTCTGTCTGGCATTTTTTTCCAAGGTTCAGATAATCTTGGTTCTGTTCCATATGTGCAAAAAACTGTAAGATTAAACTTTCCTCCCCTGGCCTCAAGAGGTGTAGTATAGTGACTGATTTTATAAGCAGTGATCTTTAGCACCCTTGTTAGTGCACCTGCCTCCAGTGTCAGAAATAACCATTTAAATTGCCCTTGGAAAGTGGTGAGAAGATCTGGAGGGGTTAAATTGGTGCCATGACCTGGATAGGAGTAAAGTTTGGGGTGAGTGTAATGGAAACCTGATAATAGGGCTACAGAAGTACATCTCACTCCCTTGACCTCAATAGGCATATTATAGCTACTGACACTAGAGGTTGTGGCTTTATCTTCCTTTTTAGTGTGTACATCTCCCATGCCGAATTATTGGTTCAAATCCCACTTGGGTTGAGTAGAACTGGAGGTAACATAATTCTGGGGAGGGTGAATGCACTGAAGACAAACTGTTAGGAGCAATTTTAATATATAGTCTTTAGTGTCTTGTTAGTGAACCATCTCAAATTCTAGAAATGACTATCTGAATCAAAACAGAAAGGTGAAGTTGGTGCCATGACCCAGATGGTGTGAGAGCACTGGAGACCAAGTAACAGAAGGTGTGCAAGTAAACCTAGTGATTGACACTAGAGCAGAGGTGGGCAACAGCAATCCTGAAGGACCAATCAAATGCACCTGAAATGTATATAACCCTGTATTTCCTTAGAATTGTTTTAAAACTACAGTCAGGTAAGTTTTAGAAGGGATGGAGCTAAACTCTGAAGAACAGTGACCCTCAAAGACCAGAAATTACTCAGTACAAAGGTGGGGATTTTTAGCTTCCTTCTTAGTGCACCCTCCTTCTATGCCAGGTTTTTGTTTAGGGTTATAACTGATCAGTAACATTGGTTCTTTGACAGGCTTTCATGGACAAATAGCTTTCTCCAGTCACTGTGTTTGAAGGAGAGAAAAAAATAATACTCCCCCAAAATTGACAAGATTTAAATCTAATAAATCTCATATGCTACTGAACATAAGTGGTTCCTTTAAAATCCCTGTGCAAGTTGACCTAACATTCCCTGAGCACCAGGTGTTTGCAGCATTAACCTGGATTTAAGATTCAATAGGTCATTGTATGTAAATCCTATTTACAGAACTGGCAATCATTGAGTCATCCATCACAGTATAACCTACTGTAGAAAAAACTGTTCCCATCTGAGTACAACATAAGCAATTTGGGGATGCAATGATTTCATCAGTTAGAACATGTTCCAATCAGATTTTAGGGATATATATTAATGTTAATGTACTAACTTTAAGATTCAAGCAAGGTATAAGGCACCGTTCTTATTCACCTACACTAATTTCCTCTGATTATATAGGTAAGTTAGGGTTAGATTTAGTGGTAGGGCTTGGGATACGGTCAAAAAAAGAATTTTTAGGCAGAAATGTTGTTCCAGGATCAACAAATATGTTAATCCTGGAGCATGTCTTACCTGTTGAACACAGATTAGCATAGTGCTAATATACAAAACTACTTTAAAGGATGTCACTTACCATACATTTCCTGTCATCTACACCAACCAAATCCTCCTCAAACTCCTTTCCAACATCAAACTCCATGTCATAGTTCCTAAATGTGGTGAGAGTCTTGATGTATAAATGATCACCGTTCTGAACAATCTCCTTATCTAGGATGAGATAGTTGGCAATTTTTCTGATGACAACATTCACATCTGTAAGTTAAATAAGTATAAAAATGGTCAGTTGTAGCTGTATGTGGTACATGAGCCAATTGTTACTGTAAAAATAATCAGGTCTGCCAGAGTTACTTAAACTCTATAAAATGCAACCACATATTTCCCTTATTCCAACATACAATTTCTGTAAAATCCTATATACCTTGTTCAGCAAAGGAAAGTATTTTCACAGTGGTAGAATGAATAAATAAATGTAAAATGAAGTGTAAGCCTACCTAGAGCCTCCATGTATTCATCAAAGTTTTCATTGCTTGTCATTTTCCAATATCCATTCATGTCCACAGGAGACATTTTTGCTGCTTTCTTGCGCTTGTCCTTTGCGCTGATGTTTCGACATCAAGGTGCAGAGTGGCATTTCAAATCACAGGGCACAAGTTGTAATCCTAAAGCCAATTAGAGCCTTTGGATTATCTCAAAGAGCATTTACACATGTGGTGGGACTTTTGCTGGTATGCTTTTGCCTTTTTTGCTTTTCGTTTTGTTGTTGTTGTTGTACAGGAGCTCTGTGAACAGGAGTGAATTCCAATGCACGATGCATCTCATGAACTCATGTCAGTCATTGCAGATGTGTCAGTTTGTAATTGTTTTGATTCTCTGCCTGACAGCAGCACAACAGTCAGTCAAAGCAGCATAATGCTGTCAAACAGGCCTCCATTTACACCATACAGAGAAAGAGTGAAAGGGAGAATTGTTCAGTGCATGAACAGGAGGTGAAGACCTGTCAGTAATGAGGTCGTTTGACTTTCCTTCCTGACTATAAATTACTCTGATGTGCTTACAGGGAAATTAGAAATAAAAGATACATATTCATCTCAATTTTCTTGTGAGATCTTTTCTCTCTGATCATGGCCTATGCTTTTCTACCAACCACTAGAGAGTGACTTTGTAAGCCAAAAAGAGACAGCAGTTTTTAATTTAATTTAAATTATATAAATTTATATCCATCCTTTCTTTTTAGGTATTCATTTCATGTATTAATTTCAGGCAGAGTTCTACCTCCCAAACACATAGTCTTACTCAGAGTAATACCAAAGTATTCTTCTTTTGTATTCTCTTATTCGTCCTACTTTTTCACTGGTCTTTTCAATGACACACTGGATGGAGCATTCGAGATAAAGTCTGACTCATGAATATATGCTAAGTGCTGGAACAGTTGTGACAGAATAAAGAAAAAGAGTTGCCATTGGGAATTTTGATCTTCTCAACATCAAATGCTGGAAATTGTCCATGTTCTTCCTGACATATTTCTTCTTATCTTGTCTTCCATGCTTAACAATAGAGTCCAAATAAATTTCTCTGATCACAGGAGCGAAGATCAAATATAATGACGTTGTATAATCCCCCAATCCACTTGCCCCCTTTTCTGGCAGCAGAATGTCAGTGGGTGATAGACTTATAACATTGTTTGTGCACTATAGGCCAGTTATCACTTCGGTCAAAACGATGAGAGTTGAGAAACAATTCCTAGAATTTAAAAAAAAATACTAATTCCTTCCTAGTAATTTTGTTTTACACATTAGGTTATCATTCTTCTGCTAAAGATACTTTTGTAGATTCCTTTTTACATGAGATCTGCCTGTTTACATCTTCTGGCACTACCTTGATCAGTCACAAATCTGCCTCTTTAACAGTCTTCAAATCCTCTGACACGTCAAGGCCTCGAGAGTCACCCAGGATCTCCACCTCCATTAACTCCATCTGTACCTCAACCACAGTCTTCATCTCTGCTTACTACATCTCATTCTTCTGGCTTTGTCAGTCTGCTCCTTTTCTCTGGCTCCACATTGGTGGTACTTGCTTTGCCCCAACATCTTGAGCCCCTATCTCCACCTTATCCTCACAAGCCTCAACCTTGTTACCCACCTGGGTCTCCACCTCCATTGGCTCCATCTTAGTCTCTACAACAGCTGTTGGCAACATTTCATCCCTCCTTCCCTCTAACCCTGTCAGCCACCTTTTTCCTTCCAGCTCCATCTTGGTTCTCAGTTGTACGTACCTGCCTGCCTGCCTGCCATACAAAGCATATGTCTCCACATATATCTCCTTGCAGCTCTGTCTAACATGTCTGTGGCTTCACCTTGGCAGCTCCTAGCATCCAGTGTCACCCTGGCGCTCCATCTCCTTGGCTCCATTTGCACAGCTTGGCTCCATTCCATCTGTGCCCCTGCAACAGTCTTCTCCATTGCTCATCCCCAAGTTATCTTCTTTGTGGCTCATCTCTCCTTTTTCTCAACTCTTCTGTGGGCCTCCAACCTGTCTTGATTCTGCTTTTGTCTGGATCCCTTGCTCCCTTGTTTGTCTTTTGCTCACCATTCTTAATTTCCCCAATGGTCTTTCCACCTTGGTGTCCTGTCCTCTGCCTGATTTGCGTTGTCCTCAAAAGCTCATGCCCCAGTCCTCTCTTGGACTGTTCTACAGTTTTGTTTTTGTTTTGTTTTTAGAAATTGGGAGTTCTGTTGTTTATATTAATTTGTGTTCAGTTCCTGTTTTGCCTTCCTGAGTTCTCAAGATTCCTTGGTTGTTAATAGTTGTTTTAGTTGATCCAATTCCAGTCTATTTAGTTTATCTAATTCACCTATACTGCATGTATTTGGACTGTGGAGAAACTGGAGAAACCCCAGAAATGGGGGGAACATGCAAACTAAACACAGAAAGGCCTTCTGGTCCAGCCAGGACTTGAACCAGTGACCTTCTTGCTGTGAGGCAACTGTGGTAATCACTTGATGTGCCCTGACCCCACATTGATTATTGATTATTTTGCTTGATTACTTTTCCTCGTCTAAAATTTAAGAGCTTTGTTTGCTTCAGTTGTCCATGAATATTTTTCGATGCCAGCACAAGTGTCTATACCATATTTTTTCCCAAATAGCTTACAGTGCAAAGGTTGTGTTGTTTAGTCAATTTTGATACTCTCAAATGAGCACAGAACAACACAACTTTTCTTTCCAAGCATATGATGTGCACAAGGAACATTGACTCAAGATTAAACAGTGAGCAAACTCTGACTGACAGTGAACTAAGGGGAAAAGAACAAATGACCATTAAAAGGAAAGAACATTAACATTGTCTAGCGTCCAGTGATAACTCATTTATGCAGGTTGTCATACTGTTTAGTGCTTTGAATTTATGTTGACCTGCTTTTTTCAATAGGCTATAGGTAAAGGTTTTCTCTTCTCCCATTAGGTCAGAGATCTCTCTTATCATTACTTTGCCCTCTTGCCTCATTGTGTATAAACAGTTAAGTATAAAAGGTTTGATTCATCTCCTCTTTTTGACCACAAAGCTAGTGAAGTCCACAGCTCTCCGTAATCATGCCTGTAGATTTCACTGGAAAATGGGAGCTGGAGTCAAGTCAAAACCTTGAAAATTACCTTAAAGCACTGGGTAAGCCGGAGCAGTTGTCTATTCAAGTAATCAGAATAGAAAAAAATATTTATGTGTTCCGTTTTTTTAAATAATTATTATGCAGATGTAATTTAATAGACAAATTGATATGTGTCATGAAACTGAGCAATATTTTCTCTCATAGACATTGACTTTGCCATCCGCAAGATTGCAGCTCACCTTACTCCAACAAAGATCTTTACCCAGGATGGGGACAATTTTGTGATCAAGACACAGAGCACCTTTAAAACCTATGAGCTGAGCTTCACTATTGGAGTTGAGAAAGAAGAATCTACTAAGGGATTTGACAACAGGGCATTGAAGGTGAACTTTTTTCTTCTTCTTTTTTTTTCCATTGCGATCATATAACATAATGTTATTTAACCTGTATTTACCTTAGCCGGCCCCTTGACCATGATCTTAGTCAGTTTGTTCAGTGCTGAACAGTAAAACAAATACACAGAGTACAGTACAGAGTACAGAGCTGAACTTTTACCTAGAAGGACAAACTACATTGAGGAACTTTTTTACTGATATCATCTGAACACAGCTTTATTATCTACAAATGATGCGTGTAAATAAATGATAGTGTAAATACAATAACAGTTATAGCTATTCGTTGGAAAACAATTTGAGTAGATATAAATAATAAATGTTTATTTTTTTCAGTTAATTAAAATAATTACATTTATGCAGACTGATTTGGGATTAAGGTTTATTATATATCTATTCATAGACTCTGGTGACCTGGGAAGGGGACAAATTGGTGGCCATTCAAAAGGGTGAGAAAGCCAATCGGGGATGGAAACACTGGATAGAAGGAGACAAACTTTATTTGGTGAGCATTTCACATGATAACAATAACCAGATCAATGTGATTTTTTTTTTTTAGCTTTAATGAATAAACGAATCAAAAAGAAATACAACGATAAAGCACTGTAGCATAATGAACATTATTATCCTGCCATACAATTTCTGTTCTTCTCTGTACTCACAAGGATTACACGTTAACCTCCTGATCATTTGACTTGCAGGAGCTGACATGTGAAGATGCTGTGTGCCAGCAAGTGTACAAAAGAAAAGACTGATTTGTGACGTGATTCTATGTGATTGTCATGTGATTCAGGTCCATCAAAAAAAAGCTGTTAACTTGAGGCATCTCAGATTTCACAGATGAAAGACTAAAAATATGCTTCTTTTTAAAAAAAATTATCTGTGTAAATAAAGATTAGTAAACATGGGGAAATGGGTCTCGCATATTTTTGCATGTAACTTAACCTGATGCATCTATCATATTTTGATACATTTGATGCAACAAAAAAGCACCTGTGGTCAGGGGCGTAGCAACCGGGGGGGATACGTCCCCCTCACTTTTAGAGCCAGACCATATAGAAACAGGTGATTAATAATTATATGAACGTAAACTTTTGGATCTCATTCAGCTGTCCCCCCCACTTTAAAAATGTCCGCCACATCCCTGCCTGTGGTTACCAGAATTATTCAGCAAAAATACGGTAAAAAAACTTTACAAAACAACTTTTATAGTATAAAACAGCAATTTACAAAAAAAAGAATAAATACTAACTACAACACAATTTTAAACCACTGAAATCCAGCACATACTGCTACTGAAATCTATTTTGTTATTACCAGTAATAGAGGTGATTAAAAAAATCTATATAAAGAATAGTGTAAGAGAAATAGAAGCACACAGTCATTCCCACAGACACAAATCATCATTCAATTCATCTTTTTATAGCGCTTTTTAAAATGTAGATTGTGTAAAAGCAGCTTAAAATAAAGAAAAGAGAAAAACAATATTTAAAAATCTGGAACATTCAAGCAAGTCAGGCCAGTTCTGTTATCGATTTGTCCTACCTTGTCAGATTGTCCTACCTCTCATTCAAAAAGTAGGTAGCACATTTTGATGACACAATAAAAGCTACCCATCAGATTTTGCTACCAGTGTAAATTTTAATGTGGAGTAGTGTGATATGAAGCTGTAATATCGCCCTAATCTACCTAATCCCTAACCCCAACCTCAGAACCATTCAAATACAGTGTTGGTAGCATAATCTGATGGGTAGGATAAAATGTCAGGACACTGGCAGGAGAGTATAGTGGTAGATCATCATTATATAACAGAATATAATACACATAACAATCATATTAACTCACTAAATTGAAATATTTCCATAAACATTCATTCAAGAATAAAAGTAGGCATAAAAATAGAATGTAGCCTACATAACTGAGAGACAAAAAACTTTGGGGAGACATGGTTATTTCAATATCGCTATGGACAAAGCGTTTGCTAATTGACTACATGTAAATAAAATACAGTAAAACGTACCAGGTGTCACAAAGAAATGTCAGTGTACAGGTTATCACTGTAAATTATAAAGTGGATTGTTCTTGATTAGCATGCTTCAGTGTGAACTTTTGTCTTTAGAGGAAACGGGTTATGTTACTCAGAATTTGCAAATACAGGAAAAAAAAAACAAAGAGAGGAAAGGGTTAAGCTCAAACTCAATGTAAGCGCCTATCGTAACCGGCCGGGTTTAACCGAAATTATCCGAAACATGCCGAAGCCATCAGAGTGTCACGTCAACGCTGCCGACGTCTAGCGCAACTGCATTCAGGAAGTTCCACGTCACATTTGTCTGCCGTGCACAGAACTGCAGCCGTAAAACACATCAGACTCTCGGTGGATGATATAAAAACATTGCAGCTGAAGGAGACCAAAACCAACAAACGCAAAAATGGTGAGTGTAATTTCAGTATTCATTTTACGGACAGCATTAGCGCGGTTTCGTTGATGTTAAGGGGAAATACGTTTTCAATCACGTTAGCTTGCGCTGTTAGCCTCGGAGGCCCTCAGAATGGCCACATAGACAACTTTCTCATTGAGAAACGGTGTCAATTATTTATTCATTTTCAGTCTTTTCAAGGTAATATTTACATATGAAGTCTTAATAATACATATATTGGACGTCCATTGACTGCTGAAATGTTGTTATGAGGTGGTATGGGATATTCTTGCTAACAGCTGATATGAATATGACTGAGAGAAGTACACGTTAATAAACATACAACAACGCATTTATCTATGTACTATTCAGTAACACTGTTATTGTGTTTATGGATTTTTTTATTATTTTCTATTATTATTTTATTTATTATTTAGCTGTGAATGTTAGCTACTGAATAATTTTATCTAGCTTACATATAACAAGTGGTTTTGTTGTCATTGGGAAAATAATATTGGGGTTAAATTTCAAAATGTCGCTTCTTTATATTCGTGAAACTGATTTGTTTTATGATGGTTTTTATAGTGTTTGTATAAACTGCTTTACATTATGGATACAATTCAGTTCACCTATTTCAGTTAGCCAACCCCATTCTTTCATATTGCTTTTTATTCTTTATTCTTCTGTTTTATCACTTATTTTTCTTAAACATTTTTTTACACATTTTTCTTAGCTTGTATTCTCCCTAGGAGAGTTATAAAGTAACATTTTGCTACATTGTGTGATTGTTTTATATATGTGATGATAAAATTGTAATTAAAATTTTAACTTTCAGAGTACTGCTATATAATTTGTGCTCTTGACTAAATGGCTGATCAATTTAAATGATTAATGATAATAATTATTTATTCTTATTAATAATGCTTGTTCTCTTCTAGCCTCTGAGGCTGGACATCAAGCGCAAACTCACGGCTCGATCTGACCGTGTCAAAAGCGTAGACCTTCATCCGTCCGAACCATGGATGCTGGCCAGTCTGTACAATGGCAGCGTCTGTGTGTGGAACCATGAAACACAAGTGAATATCAGCTTTTGTGTTTTCATCTGATCTTGACATATAACATTACAGCAGAGTACATGGCCTATTGCACAGTTGTCTAATAATGTCTTACATTGCTCTTTCACAGACTCTGGTTAAGACTTTTGAAGTCTGTGACCTTCCTGTGAGAGCCGCCAAGTTTGTTGCCAGGAAAAATTGGGTCATAACTGGCGCTGTAAGTGTGTATATATATATATATATATATATATTAATAATAATATGTAGTAGTACATGTATAATAATAGGGTTGTTGTTTTTTTATTATTATTATTATTTTTTTTATTGTTATTATTATTATTGCATCTTTGAATACTTTTCCCTCTTTTTTCTAGGATGACATGCAAATCCGGGTTTTCAACTACAACACACTAGAGCGAGTACACATGTTTGAGGCTCATTCAGATTATATTCGCTGCATTGCTGTGCATCCCACCCAACCATACATCCTCACGAGCAGTGGTGTGTACAGATATTCATTAAGTTTTTATTTTCTGTATAAAAAAAGTACACTGTGCACTTTATATTTTACGCTACCATTCAGAAATTTGGTCTCAGCAATCTGATGTTAGTGTATTAAGTTGATCCAAAGTGACAGTAATTTACATTTATTACATTTAAATTATTTATTAAATCAAACATTTTGAAACATTTTTTGATACACAATACATTTTGACTTAAGCCTTATCAATTCATGGATGTAGTATTTGTAATAATTTACTTGTGTTATGATGACTAGCCCTGGTGTCCTCTGTCACATTTTATACTTTATAATTTATATGCCATAGTACATTGTTTGTATATTTGAAAGATTTAATATAAATGTATATATTAACCTTAATCAAAAAGTAAAAAAAAGAACTTACTAATATTTAGAAGACGCTCTGTGTCATTCACACAACTACTAAACACCATCATGGATGAATGCAATGAACATTATTTCTCAACATTAGATGTAATATAAAACTCTAATGTGCATAACTGATGAGAAAAAAAGGAGCAAAAAAACTATAGCAATGTCAACAAAAAGGCATAAAATTGGCCATGCAGGGAATTCTGGGAAAGTCAATAAAATGACAGTTTATTTAAATTGTAATGATGTTTTACAATGTTGCTATTTTTCATCAAGCAATTGCAGCCTTGATGAGCAAACATTATAACACGGTGTCCACTAGGACTTATAAAGTCTTAAATTTACAGAAGAATTATGTTGTAAATCTTAAATTGTTTTAAACAGTTTCCTATGTCGCTACCCAATCGGGCCAACACCCATTTAGTCACCAACAATCCAACCAAAGTGTGGATAATATTTATAAGAAATAACTGAATTTGAATTGTTTTTGATGAAGCAAATAAAAATCTTTTAAACTGGCCCAACTGGGTCATTAGAAAAAAATCCTTAGCGTTTAGCTCTGTATAAGTCTGAAATTCCATCCATAATTTTCTTTAAGAGGTCTTAAATTTGACTTGGTGAAACCTGCAGAAAGCCTATATAAAATCTTACAGACCCCAAATTTTAAATTATGCTCTATATGCTAAACCCTATTTGTTTAACACTCATTGGGTGTGTGTGTTTAGATGACATGTTGATAAAGCTGTGGGACTGGGAGAAGAAATGGTCATGCAGTCAGGTGTTTGAGGGCCACACACACTACGTGATGCAGATTGTCATCAACCCCAAAGACAATAATCAGTTTGCAAGCGCGTCGCTGGACAGAACCATCAAGGTAAGACTAAACATTTGTGCATAAAGCAAATTCAAATCAGACGTGTGACATTTTTACCCATGTGACATTATCTTCTTTGTCATGTTTCAGGTTTGGCAACTGGGCTCGTCTTCTCCTAACTTTACTCTGGAAGGTCATGATAAGGGGGTGAACTGCATTGATTATTACAGCGGAGGAGATAAACCCTACCTCATATCCGGAGCTGATGACAGACTGGTCAAAATCTGGGACTATCAGGTTTGAATGATATTGATATGCTCAATTGATATGCTCAGGTCATTCTTGGCTATTTATTTACATCTGTTCTTTGTACCTCTTTCTGTTTAGAATAAGACATGTGTGCAGACGCTCGAGGGACACGCTCAGAATGTGTCCTGTGTAAACTTTCACCCAGAGCTACCCATCATCATCACTGGATCTGAGGATGGTCAGTTGTGATTTTATGATAACACATTTATGATTATTTAGAAATTTTATTTATTTTTTAAAACTTATGGACATTTTTAATAAGATCACTTTTATCCATCTTTTTTCTGTGTATGATTGCTACTTTTCAAATGATTGTTTGCACTTGTAAACTTGCATTCAAAAAAACTAAAACAAATCATTTAAAATATTAAGATTGTGCAACAAATAATCTATATACATAGTGGTCCTTGGGCTTGATGTTTTAACGTATATAAGCTTATCTGTGACCAAAGCTTTTTTGAGTTTATCGTGTCTTTTTCATATTCCCTGCAGTACAGTAATTTTCAACTCTTTGTTAGTTCTAATAAGTTGAAGTTTAATATTCAGCGGCTGATTAGTGAGGAGAATAATGACATCTCATTGTACAGTTTTTTTTTGTTTTTTGTTTTTTAAACACTATTGGAAGTTACTCCCATGAATCTCACAAAAGCATTATTAGGTATGGGAAAAAGATGGATAAAATTGCTTCTCTTATTCCAGGTGTAAATGAATTGTAATTTATTTTTAATGGCAAAAGAATGTTTTAAAAGCCAATGGTTTCTGCACATTAAACTGGGACATTGTAAACCGAAAAAAAACAACAACAACAACACTTCAATATTTAAAGATTTCTTTGTTTTGTTATCCAGGCACAGTCCGGATCTGGCACTCCAGCACTTACCGTCTAGAAAGCACCTTGAACTATGGCATGGAGCGGGTTTGGTGTGTGTCTGGCTTGCGGGGCTCCAACAGTGTCGCATTGGGGTATGATGAAGGCAGCATCATTATAAAGGTACTAAAAATAATACAAAGTCACACCATGCTGTAGCCTGTCAGTGGTGTGACATGCCAGCTAAAGCTCTGGGCCGCTAATTGCAAAGTTTAGTACCTTTAGAAGAGAGCCATCAGATTGATCCAGGGCCAGTGCTGACAGCAGGCAGTCTGCGGAGGGTAGATAATGTTGCAAAAGATATCTATTTTAGAATAAAATGTTTTTGAATTTTATTCATAAAACAATCAATCATATTAAGTACAGGGTGTCCGCGGGGTCTTAAAGTATTAAAAGCTGAAAAATAAATGTAGCTATTTTACAAGGTATTAAATGTTGTATTATGCTAAAGTTTGCCTGAGTTTAATCCGCAAATATTAGGATGCTGTGTAGTTTATGAAATCAATAAAATCCTGCTAGATTTGACATTACGAAGATGCTTTATTTACTGCAGTAACCAAGGAAACAGCGTTATTCCTGCTGTTCCATAGGCGCCACCTGCTGGATCAAAACATTATTCATATGCTGAATACAAATGTTAGTTTAGGATTAGTTTCTTATAATCAGTATTTAGTAAATAAACTGCAAGTTAAAATGTCACCATTGTTACTGATTGAAACCTAATGTGGCGATGAGGTCTTAAAATGCATGGAAAGAATCTTTAAAAAGGTATTGAATTTCACTCTTTGACTCCTGTATGTAGCCTGAAGTAGAACAGCTAGTTTTGAACATTTCCTTCCTTCATTTTCCTTCGGCTTAGTCCCTTTATTCACCACAGCGGAATGAACTGCCAGCTTATCCAGCATATGTTTTAAACAGCGGATGCCCTTCCAGCTGCAACCCAGAACTGGGAAACATCCATTCACACACATGCACTACGGCCAATTTAGTTTATTCAATTCACCTATAGCGCATGTCTTTAGACTGTGGGGGTAATCGGAGCACCCGCGTGAACACGGGGAGAAGATGCAAACTCCACACAGAAATTCCAACTGACCCAGTCGGGACTTGAACCAGCGACCTTCTTGCTGCGACAGTGTTAACCACTGAGCCACCGTGTCGCTCATTAGTTTTGAACATTGTTATTAAAAAGAAGTTAATAGCAATTCAGCATATTAACATGATTCTGAAAGGTTATGTTACTGATTGAGGGGCTACTGTAAAACATGTTTTGCCATCACAGGAATAAGTTAAATAAAATGTTAAATTATATAAAATGTAAAATCTCTATACTTTTACCCTGATTTACAGAAGATGCTCACTAAAATGCCAGAAACCATAACGAAGTTTTATATACCAAAACACTTGTCTGGCATATAAAGAACAGCAATCATTTGATGACAAATTAGAATCACAGTGCAGCTAATAGTAATTAATCATCATTTTACATCTTTATATTTTGGCACTATTTATAAGTTTACCCATTTTATATGTATTATTTAAAAAAATAAACATGTGGTGTTAAATTTTTGTCATGAATATATAGGCTACCCTGAAAGACAGTGGCTTATGTTTTATTTTAATTAATTTATTTAAAACAAAGCCAGCACTTTAATTTAATATGCTTTCTATATATATAAAATTATGTTTGTAAATTTTATTTGATGCAGACGCAGAACATTTCAGTTGTCCATTTCAGTGAACATTATCTGATAATAAAGTTCAGTCTAATATCACACATAGTTAAGTTATCTGGTTTACATTTGTATTTCAGCTCGGCCGTGAGGAGCCGGCCATGTCAATGGACACCAACGGAAAGATCATTTGGGCCAAGCACTCTGAGATTCAGCAGGCAAACCTCAAAGCCATGGGGGATACAGAAATCAAGGATGGCGAGAGGCTGCCATTGGCGGTCAAAGATATGGGCAGCTGTGAGATCTATCCTCAAACCATCCAGCACAATCCTAATGGCAGGTAAGGCTATTAAGCTCATTTGCATCCAGCTTGATCCTTACTGCAGTTTTAATGGGCAGATTAACCCTTTTAGCATCCCACGATTCATTTAATCTTGTTGTTTAGGTTTGTGGTGGTGTGTGGAGATGGAGAGTACATCATCTACACCGCCATGGCTCTGAGAAACAAGAGCTTCGGTTCTGCACAGGAGTTTGTCTGGGCTCATGATTCATCTGAGTAAGGGCTCTACATGCATATAGAAGACATCTGTTCAGAGAAATAAACTCATCAATGACTGAGCAAAACAATTAATACTGACTTGTTTTAAATGAAGGTACGCAATTCGGGAAAGCAGCAGTGTGGTGAAGATCTTCAAAAATTTTAAGGAGAAAAAATCTTTTAAGCCAGATTTTGGAGCAGAAGGTAAACCGCCGACAAACAACTTTGTGTAAATACTGCATTAGGGTTGGGTCGATAGACGATGCCATCGTCCATCGCCGATGGCCAATAGACATCACGATGCTGAGCCGGCATCGCGATCCTCCGCCCCGCCAATGTTGCAGCAACCTGCTCACGAAAAATACACACTCAGGCCCTGTTTACACTAATATGTCTTAGTTTTAAAATGGCATTTTAGAATGAAAACGATCCACGTCCACACTGGCGTTTCATCTAGCATTTCTGAAAAGCCCTCCTTCCACACTATACCGCTGAAAACGCACGTCAGGTGACCACACACACAAACACACACACAGTCATGCGCTGCAGCGTACACGCGCTCTGAGCTCCAGCAGTCAGCGGGCCCGCTGAGCACAAAACCCGAGAGAGCAGTGCATGTTGGACAGTTTATCAAGGATGTACCCCTGGATTTCATCTCACTATGGTTGTTAAACGTGATATTTAATTAATCTTGTCTCCATCTAATGACTCTTCGGTCTTTTGAATCTATCAGGTAACGTGTCACAGCATCAGAACACTGCTTCAATCTTTTGCTTTCACGCTTGTACTTAGTAATTTTAGAGAAAACCTCAGATACTGTTGGTTGGTTCCTGTTAGTTGTGCACCTTTTTTACCAACCAAGTTTGTCTACACCATTATAACCACACAGATCACTGCCTATTCATGCCAGAGTCCCGCGGAAAAAGTGATTGACAGGTGGTAATTTGTGTGTAACTTATCTTTATTTATTTATGTTTTGGTTATGGGTAAAACAAAGACCATGCGGGTCAGGTAGTTGAAACGGTAGGCTACAAATAAATAATTCTTTATAAATTAATTAATTATTCATAAGCTGCCAATGATGACAATGCCATCGTCCATCGCGATGTTTCACATTAGACATCGTACGATGCCAAATTGGTCGACATCGCCCAACCCTATACTGCATGGTCAGTTCCTTACGTTAAATGCAGTACAAACATGGTAGTCTTTTATTTAAATTAATGAGTGTTTGCAGGCATCTATGGTGGTTTTTTGCTGGGTGTCCGATCTGTGAATGGCTTGGCTTTCTATGACTGGGAAAACACGGAGCTTATTCGACGAATTGAGATCCAGCCTAAACATGTGAGTCACTTGCTAAAAGCCTCCACTATTTTTGTTTTGTTTTGTGGATGATTGTGCCATGAACCAATTGCATGTGTTTTTCCAGATTTTCTGGTCAGACTCTGGTGAGCTGGTGTGCATTGCCACAGAAGAGTCCTTCTTCATCCTGCGTTATTTGTCAGAGAAGGTGGCCGCGTCACAGGAGAACAATGAGGGGGTTACTGAAGATGGTATTGAAGATGCTTTTGAGGTCAGCAAAACACACCGCATTTTTAATTGGATGAAAAAAGTTGAGAATGAGCAAGTTGTTGCATCTTAATTAGACCATGCATGTACATTTTTTATAATCTGAAATAAAATGCCTGACAGTAAATTATTCACAATATAACGATGCTCCGATCGATCGATGCGTGGGGGCGTGAGAGATCAAAGCGCTCGTGTCACAGCAGTTTATACAGTCTATTGGCGAGACTCGCGAGTCCCCCGCATATTCATAGCGGCTCCGAGATCTCCGCAAATTAGATTAAGTACGCCAGAAATCATGGCGACGAGAGTGAATGAGTAAGAGAAGAGATCGCGAGAGGAACAGTGATGTTTCTAAGCATTTACATTTGTTAAGTTAAATGAATAGAGCAGTAAAGTACAAATCCCCCTCTCTCTTATCATGCGATAGAGCTGCTGTGAGGAGCTGTGGTCATTGTGGTGCTATCAATAGTTGAAGATGAGCAAAATATTTGAATGGCCTTGCATGTATTCAGGCCTTTTTACATATAAGAACTGAAAGTTCTGTGTTTATGACAATATTGGGTAAGTATAAATAAACCTGGCAGGAAGCATTAGAGAAATAAAAAAAACTTGAATTAAAACTTAAATATTTAATATATAGAATATAAATTATTGTAATATACTTATTGCAATAAACAGTAGTTTATAGGCATGCTTCCTTTTAGTAAAGAAGTAAATGTATTTATAGGTGTGCATTTTAACTTCTTGTGCATCAAATATGCATTCCAAACTTTTTCTTCATAGAGGCATGTTGAAGTATTCTTCCATCATTTGCAGTGTTTCAAAGTCATTTTTCTTGCCAATTTAAAAAAAATATTTTTTATTTATTATTATTTTCTGTAAAGCTGCTTTTGACCATGGCATGTCAACACTAAATGGTTATAAGAGACGTATTTATTTATATATTTATTGCGTATATATTTAAGGGATTACATGCAACATCATTTATTCTTTTAGGTAAGATCTCCACTTAAGTATCATCCTTAGAGGGAAAATGTGCTTTATGCAATGGCAAAGTTATATAAAGCTTGAAGCATCAGAATCGGTACTTGGTATCGACTTATCACCATGACAAGGAATGCATAAAACTTATTTTTGAATTGAGTTTAAAGATTTGGGTCAATCCACAGTTATTAGGGTGGATGTAAGTACCTAGTAGGTTAATGTCACTTAATATAAAGAGGAACCAAGATTTGAAATCGGAGGTCTGAGCTCTTGTTGTTTATGTGCAGGTTCTGGGAGAGATTCAGGAGGTGGTGAAGACTGGTCTGTGGGTGGGAGATTGTTTCATCTACACCAGCTCAGTCAACCGCCTCAACTACTTTGTTGGAGGAGAGATTGTCACCATTGCTCACTTGGACAGGTGCCGTCAGAAAAAAAACATTAGTTTTTCATCACTTGTGCTTGTCAGGGCTACATTTGTGTTTTTACAATTTAAAAAACCTCTTTTGTATTTTCTTCTTTTAATGTTGTTAATGGCAAAGCGGAATTTGTCAGCATTTATTAATTTGTGGCCTTTAATATTTCTGTGGCGACAATTTATTTATTTTTTTAATTCATTATAGAATAAAAGTTCAAATGAACAGAATTTATTTGAGATGGAACACATTTGGGAAATTAAAAATGGCATCTCAGACGTTTAATTTAATGTGGCCTTGCCAAACAGAAGTGTTAATTTTTCCTAAAAAAATAAGTAAATACAGAATAAAGGGTTTTGTTTTGAATTCAGTCTAACAATGACTTCTAATTTTCTTAGAACGATGTACCTTCTGGGATACATTCCTAAAGATGACCGTCTCTACCTGGGCGATAAGGAGCTGAACATTGTTAGTTACTCTCTCCTGGTGTCTGTCCTGGAGTACCAGACTGCTGTCATGCGCAGAGACTTTGGCATGGCAGACAAAGTGCTGCCCACCATCCCTAAAGAACAGAGAACCAGAGTTGCCCACTTCCTGGAGAAACAGGTAAGACTTGAGAATTTTGCACTAGCAGAGTTAGACTAAGTTGTTTTAGAGTTAGTGTCTTTATATGATCGTTTTCTATGTGCCTACAGGGTTTTAAGCAGCAGGCTCTGGCTGTGTCCACTGATCCAGAGCACCGCTTTGAGCTGTCGCTTCAGTTAGGAGAGCTGAAAATCGCACACCAGCTTGCAGTAGAAGCTGAGGTTTGTTAATAAACGCTAATAAAACAGCTCCCCTAGTGGTGGTTGAGCTCAGTTGCTTACCATTTTATTTGTTACACATACTAGTATCAAAAATAAAAATTCTGTCATTTACTTACCCTCAAGTGGTTTTTGTCAAAAGAAGATATCTTGAAGAATGCTGGAAACCGGTAGACGTTAACTCTCCTTGTGTTTTTTTTTTTCTCACTATGGTGGTCAATGGCTTTCAGAATTCTTCAAAATAGAAAAGAATAACAACTCATAATAACAGCTTACTTTTAAAACCTTTATAAGTTATTATAACGTTGACTTCTAATGTTGCTGTTTTTCTTGTGCAGTCGGAGCAGAAGTGGAAGCAGTTGGCAGAGCTGGCCATCAGTAAGTGCCAGTTTGGATTGGCACAGGAGTGTCTCCATCATGCCCAGGACTATGGAGGTCTTCTGCTTCTGGCCACTGCATCTGGCAACGCCTCTATGGTTGCCAAACTTGCGGAGGGAGCAGAGCGGGACGGCAAAAACAATGTCGCCTTCATGACATACTTCCTTCAGGGAAAGTAAGTGTGATTGGAGAAAAGAGATACATCAGTTGATAATATGTAAATAGAATTGTGTTGAGTTCAGATGTATTAATGTTGTGGATATTTATTTCAGAGAAAACGTAGTGAATGTATTATTTGCATTATTTGAGTTTTGTTTGTTTGTTTTTGCCAGACTGGACAACTGTTTGGAACTTCTGATCAAGACCAATCGTCTGCCAGAAGCAGCCTTTCTTGCCCGCACATATCTGCCCAGTCAAGTTTCCAGGTCTGTATTCACATTCAATTGTTTGATTTATTTCTCTTTTCATCCTTTCTTTTTTAATGAAAGAGTTAATTTGGAAAGCCAAACATCATACTACCATGAAAAGAAAATAATGTGCTCAGTATGGTAATTTTCTATTCAATCAGAGCACAGTGTGAGATGGTGTATCCCACAATGCAATACATTTGACCTTCAGATATTCAGACAAAATGAAATGAGTCATTATTTGAAAAGTTGCCCAAGTTAAGGCGTTTTGACACAAAATTAAAATGAATTGATTTTGAATCACTGATTTTTATTTATTTATTTTACCCAAATGTGTTCGCTTTCAGGGTGGTGAAGCTTTGGAGAGAGAGTTTGTCTAAAGTGAATCAGAAAGCAGCAGAGTCTCTGGCAGACCCCACAGAGTATGAGAACCTGTTCCCAGGCCTGAGAGAGGCTTTTGTGGCAGAGCAGTACCTGAAAGAGACCAGCCTCGGCCAAACCAGACCTGCCTCCGACTACCCACTCATCACGGTGAGAAACCAGCTCAACCAACCCATCCTTCAATCCACTCCGTACATGCATGCTCATATTTTAGCACTATAGTAGTTGTTATTAATATTGTAAAATAGCTGTTTAGATGTATAAGAAAATTATTATTTTATACTGGTCTGCTTATAATGTTACCAAGAATTATATATACAAAAAATAAAGATTGTAGGTTCAGAAATAAATGATCACTGGTATGATTAGCTATCGTCTTATCATTTTTAAAAATAAATATAGAAATAAATGAGCAGTTTGATTAAACAGAACCACCATGTGCAATCTTGTGCAACATTACTGTAAGATCCAATATAGTCGGCACAGCATAAATCTACTTTACTGCCCTATTAATAAAAGAAGCAGCCTTAAAATTACATGAACAAAGGGCCAAGTTCTCACTGCTGTGGTCTGGAACTCATGAAAAATAATGATTCCTATTGTTGGGATGTGAAGTAAGGCAATGCTGTGCTATTTTTTACGTACTGCTGCATTTTAATTGTTTACATATTTCTTGCTAAGATTAGTTGTAAGTAAAAAAGTCATATATAATAAAATCAATCTTCTGCAATTATAAGTAGTCTTTTTATTATTAAAATGACTGTAGTTAATTTCATTCTTTTATTGTTTCAAAGCCTAATGAAGAAAGGAACGTGCTGGAGGAGGCCAGTGGTTATGAACCCAAAGGAATTCTCCCTGCTCCCACACAGGTGCGTGTGTGTGCTCGCATGTGTGTAAATGTGTTGTCACTCAGTGCATGAACTAATGAAATGAGGTGTGTGTTACTGTGAGCAGCTGAAGCAGGAGGTCTCAGAGGACGAGGGGGTTTTGGCTTCAGTCTCATCAGTGTCTGCTGTGAGTTCTGCACAATCCCAACCTGACCAGAAGCTCCAAGAGAAGACAGAAGAAAAAACTCCTGAAATTACAGCAGCAGAACAGAAGGTATTTGGAGATGACACAATCTGCATTAAACAATATCAGTGTCATGCAGGGTTCTCAATGAATGTGAATTGTAAATGTAAGTAGATTTATATACAAAGTCAATGCAAATGCACAAATTGAGGTCAATTTTCCACCGGCTGGTACAAATGATGCAGAATGCCAAAAATGTAACTTAAGTGAAACATTTACATTGGGTGAATACGCATCGCACAAGTGATATGATCCGGGTGTTCTTTTTGCATTTGGTGTGAACTTCGCATCAGACTTCAGGTAACCTCACTTTTTGTTTCATTTGAAGGTCATTGATGAACTAGAAGATGATTTGGATAACATGGAGCTTGATGACATCGACACCACAGACGTCAATCTGGATGATGACTTCCTAGACGACTAAACCCCCTGCACTGAAGCATTGAGTTTATTTAAGCGACCAAATGTTTTTTTTTTTTTTTTTCGTTGCTGTTAGAAATGCAGAGCTGAAGTCGGACTGGGCTCATTATGAACACAAGTTTTAGGCCGTACCACCGATTGAAGAAAAATGTCCAAGATCTTTTTTTTGTACTTCTTTCTGGATCTTCAATTGACATTTTACCTGTATATCAAGCCGATTCTTGACCATGACAAATCATGGTGCCATTATTCATAATAAAGATAACTACTATACTAATATTTTGTACTGTCATTATATTGTTTCTGTTTTTATAGTTCGTTAATGGGATAGTGTGGGGCGACGCGGTGGCGCAGTGGGTAGCACGTTCGCCTCACAGCAAGAAGGTCGCTGGTTCGAGCCTCGGCTGGGTCAGTTGGCATTTCTGTGTGGAGTTTGCATGTTCTCCCCGTGTTCGTGTGGGTTTCCTCCGGGTGCTCCGGTTTCCCCCACAAGTCCAAAGACATGCGGTATAGGTAAATTGGGTAAGCTAAAATTGTCCCTAGTGTATGTGTATGAATGTTTCCCAGTGATGGGTTGCAGCTGGAAGGGCATCCGCTGCGTAAAACATATGCTGGATAAGTTGGCGGTTCATCCCGCTGTGGCGACCCCAGATTAATAAAGGGACTAAGCCGAAAAGAAAATGAATTAATGAATGAATGGGATAGTGTAGTAAAAATTCTGTCATTTACTCACCATTTTCTTGTTTTTTTTTATGAGTTTCTTTCTTCTGTTAAACACAAAAGATATTTTGTAAAATGTTGGAAACCTGTAACCATTGACCTCCATAGTGTTTGTTATTCTTACTATGGAAGTGAATGGTTACCAGTTACATTCTTCAAAATCTTCTTTTGTGTTCAATGGAAAAAGGAAACTCAAAAGGTTTGAGACCACTTGAAGATGATTGAATAGTGAGAAAATATAGATTTTGGGGTAAACTATCCCTTTAAATTGTAGAATAATTTAACAACAAAAGGATGCATGTTAATTCATTATTCATTAAAAAAAAAGAGAAACTTTAAAAAAAAAATCAAGGTTTATTTTAATATGACAAAATGGCATTGTGTTGAATTAATAGAGAATAATATGAAAAATAAGACTCAAGAAACAAGGTTTAGCAAAGAAGTATATTGCATTTTTCATATAAAGTAAAAATTTTTTTAAAACAATTATAAATGCACTATTCTTAAAAATCATTGTTAATTCTATACTTTTAAATGACTGTTCAGGTCAAATAGTGATTTGTGTGTCTAATTGACTCAATTAAATCTCTGTGTAGTTAGTAGCCTTGGTTTTTAAATCTGAAATAATGGAATTTTTCAATTAAAATCAAATCAAATAAATTGAAAAAGTTAAGCAATATATTGTATAAAGACTGTCCATACATCGGCAATATACCTGTTTTAGCTTTGATGATACTGAGCAAAATAACTATCAGTGGTTTTCCAGTTCTTATCTGTGCTGATACATAGCCTACATGCTGATGCTACGACTGATATTCTGCCAGAATTGAAAGAAGTTTCAAAGTGTTTCAAGCTTTACAGCAGATGAAAGATTCTGCAAGCCTCATTATGAGCTCTAGTTTTCTCACTGCAATAAACATTTGTCAGCCAGTTGCCAAAAAATCTCTTCCTCGTATCATTCCAACCATGTAAGCTTCCCTTTTCCTCCACAGAACACAAAGGAGATAAGGAACATATCAGAAGAATAATGCAGATTTAATAGAATGTTTATGCTGCTAGTTTAGGGGGAGTTCAGGTGGTTCGAAAGACCCACCCCCTCACTCACAAAGGTCCAGAATTTGTCCCATACATGAGCAAATTTGTTCTATTTTGACTGTTATGACATCATAAATGCTCAAAATAACCTATCGAAAAAGGTTTTAAGACCAAGCGGAGTCTGACACAAGTAAAGTCAACTTTCACTGTTTTGATGTTAAATAGAGGAAACATTTTACAAGTAACTTTTATGCTAAATATTGGACCTTAAGGGCGTCATGGTAGCACAATCGCCTCACAGCAAGAAGGTCGCTGGTTCGAGCCTCGGCTGGGTCAGTTGGCATTTCTGTGAGGAGTTTGCATGTTCTCCCTGTGTTCGCATGGGTTTCCTCCGGGTGCTCCGGTTTCCCCCACAAGTCCAAAGACATGCGGTATAGATGAATTAGGTAAGCTAAATTGATCATAGTGTATGAGTGTGTATGGATGTTTCCCAGTGATGGGTTGCAGCTGGAAGGGCATCCGCTGCGTAAAACATAAGCTGGATAAGTTCATTCCGCTGTGGTGACCCCAGATTAATAAAGGGACTAAGCCGAAAAGAAAATGTATGAATTGGACCTTATTCTTGAAAAAACAGACCAATAAAAAGGTGTGGGGACTTCCGGTTTCGTCATGTAGTGGAGAGACGTGTGGTGTCAATAAAAAGGTGTGAAGCACGAAAAGTGGCGTGTTTTAAAGCTACTTTTAATATTAGTTAGGCTATTGTTGTTATTTATGAATTTTCAATGTACTTCTTTACAGAAGAGGCTAGAAAAATCGTGAAGCTTGAAGTTATTGTTATTATTATTATTGTTTTATTTTTTTATAAAAAAAATAAGGAAAGTTGAATGTGCTGGCCAGTTTGTTATTTGCCTAAAAACTGACAATAGGCTGTGGTTTTTAATTTAAAACTTGAAAAGATTCCTTTTTTTTTTTTTTATATATATATAATGATATATAAATTTGCATTTTAAAAATAAGTATTTCTTTCATATTTCTTTGGTACATCAAAAAGCGTGACCATCTGACAAGCTAATCCAGCAAAAAGTGCCTAAAGTGTCACTAAAATGCAGTATTGAAACCTCATAATTAAATAGAAATTGAGGCAAATAACTGCAAAAAATGTCCACTTTTTGAGAAAAAAAAAAGAACCACCCCTTTCACCAGGTTGGCTACGGGACTGATATAGTTTACCCAAAATTAAAAAAAAAAAAACGTCGAAATCTCAATCGCGCATTTTGTTGAAAAATCTGAAAATTCAATCTGAGGCGAAAAACATTCCGCTGGTAGAGTGAAGTAATCCATGGCGTTCTCTTCGTGTTTGTCGTCAACCCAGCATCAGACTTCAGGTAACCTTACTTTGTAATTTTGTGTGAAGGTCACTGACGAATTACGAGATGGTTTAGATAACATGGAGCTTGATGACATCAACACCACAGATGTCAATCTGGATGACGACTTCCTAGACGACTAAAGCGTTGAGGTTTTAAGCGACCAGTTTGTTTGTTTGTTTTTTCCCCTCAGACCTGCAGAACTGAAGTCAAGGCTCAAGACTGGGCTCATTATTAACACGCTGTACCACCTGTGGAATGAGAGAGAAAAAAAGTTTTTGGTGATATAATTAATAATAATTTACTCCCATGCTATTTAAAACCAGCAGTACTAATTATGGATTCTTCTAATATAAGTCTGATATCTCCTTTTGTGTTGTGGGGGGAAAGTTAAACAGGGTGAAATTCGTAGGAGGAAGAAGAGACAAAGAAATAGTTCACCCCAAAATGAAAATCTACACACGATTCACTCAAGTGGTTACAAACTTTGGTTCCATTTTATTGTTGTTGTTGCTGAACACACAAAAATATATATAAAAAAATATATATCTTAGAAACCAGTAAACAAAGACTTCCTAGTAGGAAATCAAATACTATGGAAGTCAATGTTTATCGGTTACCAACAATTTTTCAAAACATCTTTTTTGTTAAACAAAAGAAAGAAACTCAAACAGCTTTGTGACAAAAGAAGGGTGAGTCAATAGCTATGTTTCCATCCAAAAATGCGAAATAACTTTATGCGCAAAACTGGAATATCGCATAAAAGATGTCAAAGAGAACAAAATCGTCACTTCCTGATTAAATGGCGCCAAATATCAACAGTAAAAACTGAATTTGCTGAGGTCGGAGAAGCTGCGTGAATCTTTTCTTCATTTAATAAATGACTTGCGCCTCAGAAGGCAATGCTGACACGCAGTGAACACGTGGCGGCGTTTGAAGGCGTGAGACGCGGAGCACAGACGCTCTTAACAATTCTGAAGGTCATTAATAATATAATAACACTAATACTGAAATGCTTAAGGCATTTTAGAATGACCAAAACAACATTTCAGATGTTTTACAATGTGGTCAGCCTGCTGGTTTGTCCATTTACACACATTTTTATCATCACATGATCTCTTATAACCAAATCACATGACCTTTTTTTAATGCGCATACAGGAATTTGTTCGGTAAAAGTGTTTTCATCGCAGTTTATGCGCATCTTTTCTTATCGAATAAAAAGTTTATCCTACTCAGTTATGCGCATACATTTTTTATGCGCATTTCCAAAATTTATGCGCATCTTAGCGTTTCCATCAACCGATTTTTTATGCGCATATCCAAAATGCGCATAAAAATAGGTGGATGAAAACGTACCTAATGATGACAGAATTTTCAGTTTTAGGTGAACTATATCCCTTTAATGGGCGACACGGTGGCGCAGTGGGTAGCGCTGTCGCCTCACACCAAGAAGGTCGCTGGTTCGAGTCCCGGCTGGGTCAGTTGGCATTTCTGTGTGGAGTTTGCATGTTCTCCCCGTGTTTGCGTGGGTTTCCTCTGGGTGCTCCGGTTTCCAAAGACATGTGCTGTAGGTGAAATGGGTAAGCTAAATTGTCCGTAGTGTACAGTATGTGTGTATGTCCTGGTCCTCCAGGTTGGGGGTTGAGTGTTGGGCTAACAACCCACCTCATAAAAACTAGATGTTATGAAACACCAATATGGTGTGGCTAAATATCAACTTTGATATAAAATGGCCCTGGGAGTAAGTAAGTATAACCCTTTAATACTGGTACAGACATACAGAGCTTTCAAATATACAAAAACAACCAATCTCACAGGGAAACGTAGCTATTTAAGCACTGTCAGAAAAGTTTCTAATTCACACAATTTCTTTCGTACAAATATGAATTTTTAAAAAGAGTTGTGCCTCTAAACCTACCCATCATCGACGGATGAGAAAAATCATACTAAAATGTACAAATTCATATTCAATTAGCCACTAAATCAAAAAGTTACGAAATGCTGAGAGATTGCGATGTAAACAACCATTGCATCCATTCTGAAGTTTATCATCTCACATCTTTTGAGTTCTGTTAAGCTTCAGGTTGCTATGATTGCACCAGACGATGACTGTGGTGTTGTCTACAAACTTCAGAAGCTTATAGTGAGAGTTCTGGATGTGAGTTTTCCAGAGCCTCAATGACTGCTGCCTATCTGTCAGAAAGCTGAAGATCCACTGACAAGACTGGGTCAGTCTGAATGACAGAAGATCTGGCCTGATGGTACTGAAAGCCAAAATGAAGTCCACGAATAAGTCCTTGCTTACAATTGCATCATCTACATCTGCAGGCAAACAACGAGTTCCTGGCAATAGACCAATGATTTCCTTCAGGTTGGCCAACACCAGTCACTCAAATGATGACCACAGATGTGATCGTGACATGCCTGTACTCATTAAGTCAAATGGAAGGATCCTGAAGTGGGACAATCTCATTGACATTGAGTGAAAAAGCCCCAGCAAAGGTTGTTCTTCCTTCAGTAACTGAAGTTGTTCAACCTGCCACAGAAGCTGCTGACACACTTCTGCTCAGCCGTCATTGAGTCTGTCCTGCGTTCAGGTTTGGTTTGGCTACCAAATCAGACATCAGTAGACTTAAAAGAGCAGTCTGGATAGCTGAGAGGATTATTGGTGCCTGCCTGTCCAACCTCCACGAAATAAAAGGTCAGGTAAAATCATCACAGACTCCACTCATTCCTGGCCACGATCTTTTGAACTGATGCCGTCTGGACCCTGGCTCATTTGACCAGGCACCAGTAGATCTAGTAAGTTTCTTCCCAGAGGTTCTTCCATTTTGAAGAGGTAAATGTATTCCAACTGCAGTTAGAGCATTGTTTATTTAATCCTTTTTATCCATATGTAACCACAAAACCAGTCATAATGGTCTGTTTTGTGAGATTGAGATTTAAATATGATCTGAAAGCTGATGAAATAAGCTTTCCATTATTAGTATACTTTAGTTATGCATAGTCTGTGTATAGTTTGTTAGAATTTGTTAGAATAAAAAATCCAAATATTGAGAAAATCGCATTTATGTTGTCCAAATGAAGTTCTTTAAGAATTACTAATCAAAAATAAAGTTGATATATTTACATTTACATATTTTTTGTCTTTATGGAACATGATCTTTACTTAACATTCTAATGATTTTTGGCATAAAAGAAAAATGTGTAGTTTTGACCCATACATGTGAATACGTTTATCATTTTGAAATATTTATTCAGGCTTCAGATTTGTGTCATTGTACTTGTAGTATTCTTATTTTGTTAAATGTGTGTACCAGAAGCTTCATTCCGTTCTTTCATTATGATCCTGTCCATTAGATGGAGTCAGTGCAACTGATTGACCAATGTTTGTCAGTTGAACTCATTTAATAGGCCAAAGAGGAAGAAGCTGTGGCATGGAAAAGATCACAGAGAAGTTTGGTAAAAGAGTTGACATTTGTTTCACACTTGACCAACTTAAAACACAATTGATTTTTTTGTTGTTGTTGTTATCATAATGTAATTGTCCACCTTGTTTGAGAAGTGATATGGCTGCCATCTTGCCCTTTCCAGACACACATCTTGTCTGCTATCTTTGCACTACTTCTTTAAAAGACTCTGTTGTTCTAAGATGTCTCCACTGCCTGTGCAGAAGCTGTCTACAAAGCTACTGGGAGCTCAACAAGTCCCTGGAGTGGCCTGTTTGTTTGAAGGAGACACGCTGTTCTGTTCTTCTTCATAATTTAAGTATTTCTCACTTTGCCTCAGAGGGTGAATTTTCTCAAGACAGCAACTTCAAACCACTCCACATGGAGAACTCGGAAAGTGAAATGGTAAGTGAGCTAAACTTAAGAAAAAGACTTTTGATTTTATTTTTGAAGAATTGCTGCAGCTAATGGTCTGCTCTGATCCGGGTGGAGATTTTCAGGACTGTCTTATGAAAACTGCAAAGTAGGAGAACAAAACTAATTGAAAGAGATTTAAATCAAGTTTATTTTTAACTATGGTATGCTACTATTTTATGGATTAAATAGCACAATCAAAAAAACATCTGTTTTAATTTGACAGATATACCATGTCCGTTTAAAAGGATACATAATTCTATTGAATGCAAAAGTAGATATTTTGAAGCATGTTGGAAACTAGTTGATGTTGACATTCATAGTAGTGAACAATACTATGGAAATCAATGTTTCCAACTTTCTCCAAAATATATAATTTTGTGATCAACAGAAAAAAAAAAATGGCCAAGTTTTGAAAAAGTTCAGGTTGTGTGAATCATGACAGATTTATTTATTTATTTATTTTTTTGGGAGGCTATCCATGATTTAAGTGACTTTCCAGAGAGGGAAAACCAAGCCAAGCCAAAAGAAATGTGGAAAAGAATTGGTTATTAGTAGTTATGTTCACCGTCATATTGAAAATTATATACAGATATATGGCTGATCTTCTGAACATCCTGCGGTTATTTTCAAGTAGGAGGTGGAAGATAGTTCTTAGCTGACTATAATGCATATTCCCTGCTGTATAAGTAACTTCTGACACTGATCCAGTCAAATTTTATTTTTGAATGCAATGTTGGTCACTTAGATGAAAGAATTTGCTTAATAAAGTTTTATTTAACAAATCTAGGCTATAGACCTTCTCGGAAGCATGCAAATTAAGTATACTTCACTATTTGTGTTTACGTACTGTATATGTGTGAACTTGTGAAATATGTATACAGTATGTGACCCTGGACCACTAAAGCAGTCGTAAGTGTATTTTTTTTTTTTATTGAGATTGATACATTACGTGAAGTTAAATAAATAAGCTTTCTATTGATGTAAGATACAACTATTTGAAAATCTGTAATTTGATGGTTCATAAAAAAAATCGAAATACTGAGAAAATTGCTTTTGAAGTCTAAATTAATTGCTTGGCAATCCACATTAATAATCAAATATAAAAATATACTTACAGTAGGGCATTTACAAGATGTTTTTATGGAACACAATCTATTCTTAATATTCTACTGATTTTGACATAAAAGAAAATCAATAATTTTGACCCACACATTCTGTTTTCAGCTATTGCCAAAAATATACCCCTGCATAAGACTATTTTTGAGGTCCAGGGTCACACATGTCTTTGCTTACACAACAGCAATTAAAGGAGACGGCCATATCAGAAGTAATGAGCACTATTCCCAGAATCAAGACAGAAGAGGACATGACCGCCATGGTCCAGATGTTGATGGAGACCAAATATGAACCAGTGGAAACAAGCATAGATGATCTTATATACAGACCTACAATTGAAGACATTGCCTCTGTGAAGGTAAGATGTCAAATCAACATACATCTTCCTAGCAGAAAACCCCTTTTCTAAACATGTTCTTGTTTTTTTCTTAAGAGGGAGCTATCCAATGAATTCAGGTGAGTGTATCATCATCATCTCATGAAATTGCAAAGATCTCTCATAGTACATAAATGTTTTAAAACTTGAAATTTGAAATCATACATCAGCCTCTAAACCTCTGCGTAGTCACCAAGTCATCTTCCTGTGCTTCTTGTAAAAGCATTTGATTTATACATGATTAACTGCTTTTAGGAATGAAGAAATACACACTGACATGATGATACATGACACCGATCCTACATCCAGCTCTGTTTTAATGGAACCCAATGACTCTGGAGAGACTCCTCATCCACCAACCACCACTACTTGTAGATTAAGGTCTAATCTTTGTTTAAAATGTGGCAAGAGCTTCAAAAGAAAGTCCGACCTCAGAGCCCATGAGAAGGTTCACTCCTTGCAGAAGTCACACCAGTGCTCTACTTGTGAAAAGAGTTATGTTAATAGACATGAGCTTTCCATGCACGAGCGGTTGCACACTGGTGAGAAGCTGTTTGACTGCTCTTACTGCAAGAAGAAGTTTGTCAGGGAGAGTGGACTGAAATACCACTTGAGGAGCCACACAGGGGAGAAGCCGTTTACTTGCTCGCAATGTGGGAAGAGCTTCTCTCGAAAAAGTACCCTAACCACCCACCTGCGGCTACACATAGGCCCCCTTCCCCATCAGTGCGATCTTTGTGGGAAGCTTTTCAACACTGCGGCAGCCATGAGAGCCCACAGGGCAACCCATACGGGAGAGAGGCCTTTCCCTTGCCCACAGTGTGACAAGAAGTTCATCTTCAAGGCTGAGCTGGAAGTTCACCTGGATGGCCATGCAGGCAACAAGCCATTCAAATGTTCCGTGTGTGGGAAAGGATTTCTGAGGAAGCAAGAATGCAATGTTCATCAGACTGTTCACCAAGACAACCGTTCCTTTCATTGCACCTACTGCGATAATAGCTTCAAAAGGTTGAGCCACCTCACGTCGCACCTGAAGATCCATTACCCGGATGCCCCGCACAAATGCACACACTGCAAAAAGTCCTTCAAGCATCCCAACAGTCTCAAATTGCATGAGCGTCTTCACACCGGAGAGAAACCCTACATTTGTGAACACTGCGGAAAAAGGTTTCCTTCTTCCGGAGATCGAACTAGACACCTGGCTGTACACTCTGAAGTCAAGTCCTACAAGTGTCCTAAGTGTGACAGGAGGTTTCGCTTTAAGAACAGTTTGAGGTCCCACCAGGTCATGCACACTGGAGAAAGACCCTTCCACTGCAAGAAGTGTGGTAGGGACTTTGCTAGGCGCACAAATCTCAAGGCGCATTCAGTGGTGCACACTGAAGAAAGAAGCTACAGCTGTTCTCAGTGCGGCCTGGCATTCAAGTGCTCCTCTACTCTCAAGAGCCACATGATAATCCATTCCAGCAAGACCCTGTTAGACTGCACCACCTGTGGCAAAACCTTCACTCGCCACGACACCTTAAAAAGGCATCAAGACATTCACGCAGGGATCAAAGTCTACAAGTGTTCGGAGTGCGGGAAATGCCTGAGCTCAGCAAGTTGCCTGAAGCTGCACATGCAGGGTCACTCTGGGAATAAGAAAATGTACTACTGCGATGAATGCGAGAAGAGTTTCAGTTCCACAGCCTACCTGCTGAAGCACCGCCAGATGGCTCACTCTGACGAGAAGCCGTATGTGTGCTTTGAGTGTGGGGAGAGCTTTAACACAGATGGGAAATTGGTTACTCACCAACTCCAACATTCGGGACGGATGGACCATGCTTGCGCTGACTGTGGGAAGAAGTTTGCACGGAAAGAGACGCTAAGACGACATGTGAAGACGCACTCAGAGGAAAGGCCTCACCAGTGTTCCGAGTGTGGGAAAGGATTCAAAAGGAGCGATCAACTAAAACAGCATAAAATGATTCATTCTAAGAGAATTTAAATGGATGTTTTCAATTGGAGTCCTACTGGAAATTATGATTTCTACAAACGTAGGCTGTAAATATGCACAGCATTGCTTTGATTACATTTTTTGCAATTGAATCATCTTGCATTTGAGTAAAGAATCCCCCCACTTGAGTTAATTTAGATGTCACTTTGTATTAGTGGCACTAGATGGCAGTCTGTGCTTTGAGACAGAATTTGAATGAATTGTAGTACTAAAAAGATGCCCAAATGTTGCAGAACCTTCTGTAAAATCGAGAAAAATAATTTATTTCAATGTTAAAGTGTATAAATATAAAGATGGGTTTGGGACAAATTGTGATTTAGTTTTGATTCAGTATCTCAGGAAAATTATGGATGTTGTGTTCTGTCATTAAAGACCTACAATATGTATATACTGATGTGATGTGCTTTTTATAAAAACAAAAGGAAATCTCCAAAATAACAGTCCACTTTTTCAAACAACACTTCATGTGTTTGGATTGAGAGTGACAAATGTTTAGGTACTTAAATATCTAACAAAAGTCCTTGGGTATGAAAATGAAATTTTAGCCAGAGGTGAGGACCAGCTTCTGTGATTTAAATATCTTCACTCAGTCTGAATCTGCTGTCTTGCATAAACCTGCTCTTGTACCCAGAGGGTATGATAATGTCATGCAAAATGAAGAGGGATCATATTGACATATTAGGCTTTGGGTCAGTGTTCCAAATTAGGTATTTTTTGTATCTGGTTTAAAAAACAAAAAAAGACAGATTTTAGCCTTTCTGTTTAATGCATAGATTAGAATACAGTGCTATAAAACACGTTCTTGGTTCTATATTTTGTGCTCTAAGCTTATTAAGTGATCACTGAAATAGAATTCATAGTGGCACAGGTATCTAAGAAATGTCCTAAAAGAAACTGCGCTGAAAATAGACTGAAATTATACATTTTCATGATAATGATAGTGTTCACGCTTCACACTCTGAAAAGACATTTTAGTGAGTTCATCGCCTAGGCACTCATGCAGATCTTTTCATTTTGTGTCTTTTCCCAGATTCCTTTGATTTTGTTTCCAACCAATCAAGTGTTTTTAAGCATATTCCCATCCGTTCATGTGGCTGTTTGCAGACTCGCATTCCACTCCAGCTATTTCATTCCCAGTCGAACAAATAAACATAGTAAGAAATTCTAAGTCTGGTCAAGGGAGAGTCGCACTCTGTCTCCCTGACAACAGTCGCTAGGCAACTAACATTTGTCATCCCTTTTCTTTCTTACCTCATGTCCCGTTTCCAACCATCTGCCTTTAGAGTGAAGCCATCAAACCCTTTCAAATACAAATATAGTTCCTCACCTAGAGGAGCATCACTGCTGGCTTCAGCTGTTGGTTTACTTGTAAGAATCATTTCACATCAGAAATGCAGCGACAAACCACAAGTACACGACAGGGCATCATTACAAATCGTCTTTATTCTCTTCGTTTTCAAAGACAGAGTGGATAGCATTCATCAATAGTGAATAACAAGTGAATGGTGCTGCCATGTTTGACCTCGGAACGTTTCCAGAACGTTGTGTTTTCGTCGTTGTTGCATAAGCCTGTGTGGCCAGCCCCCACAGAAATGCACGGTCCTATGGCATATTCAGTGGATTCCATGAGATAATGTGTCGATGGGTCTGAAATGTGAACAGGTGAAAGTACAGACCATCTCTGTGGGCTCTGTGTCTCCTCTTATGGCTCTTGTTTAATAATAGGCTCACATGATATCATCCTTAAACACTCATACGACTCCAGCCATATCAATTTGTGGTAACTCTCGCAATAAGGCTACACTGATTTTACTGAACATTTTTGTAAAACAAACAGTTTCTTAACCCTGACTACCTCTAAAATCAGAGGGGAAAAATGGGTTGATAAAAATGATGTTTAAAAGGCATGTCATATGACTTGCATCAGTCTTGCTTAATGCATTGATTCTGATATTGCCTAATGCAGAGAGAATCATTACATGGTTTCAACACTGACCACATTTAAAATTGGACAGATCCGATTGCATCTACTCTTGAGACAAAACCGATTCAATACTGATTCAAATGATCCATTTAGAGTGAGTTTGCAGTTTATGATTCACTGAGTTAATTGATCCATTAAAAGAGAGTCTGCCGTTTATGACTCACTGATTCAAATGATAAGTTCAGAGCAAATTTGCAGTTAACAACTAACTGGTTCAAATGATCCATTCAGAAAGAGTCTGCAGTTTATGACTCA
>CAIGQV010014432.1:13614629-13649595 GCA_903798115.1 Danio jaintianensis | reverse complement strand
TTCAAATGATCCGTTCAAAACAAGTTTGCAGTTAACAACTCACTAATTCAAATGATCCATTCAGAGCGAGTCTGCAGTTAATGATTCACTGATTCAAATGATCCATTCAGAGAGAGTCTGCAGTTTATGACTCACTGATTCAAATGATCAATTCAGAGCAAGTTTGCAGTTAACTAACTGGTTCAAATGATCCATTCAGAGAGTCTGCAGTTAATGACTCACTGATTCAAATGATAAGTTTAAAACAAGTTTGCAGTTAACAACTAATTCAAATGATTCATTCAGAGTGAGTCTGCAGTTTATGATTCACTGATTCAAATGATCCATTCAGAGAGTCTGCAGTTTATGACTCACTGATTCAAATGATCCATTCAAAACAAGTTTGCAGTTAACGACTCACTAATTCAAATGATCCATTCGGAGCGAGACTGCAGTTTATGATTCACAGGTTCAAATGATCCATTCAGACCGAGTCTGCAGTTTATGATTCACTGATTCAAATGTTCCATTCAGAGAGAGTCTGCAGTTTATGACTCACTGATTCAAATGAAAAAATTCATTATGAGTTTGCAGTTAATGACTCACTGATTCAAACAATACTGTCAGAGTGAGTCTACATGTAATTTACAGAAATTATAAACGGATTCAAATTGGATAATAAAACGGAAGATCCTATTATCTTGAGTGCTTACAACGGACAGTATAAAATGTAAGTTACTAATAGTCTACTTTTGGATTCTGTAGTGCTTACATGAAGTGCTTAAAAGTCTCCATATTTGTGTATTATCAGATATCAGGTAGAATTTATTTAAAAACATGATATAAAAAAATAATATGCATAACATAATATTAAAATAACCCAAATTAATGCTCATACATTTTCCCTGCTGCTGTAGCACATAATAGACACACAGCTACACTGCTCAATAAAAAAGCAATATATATTAGTTACATAGTGTTAAACAGTGCTAACAGATCTTCCCTATGCCAACAAATATTTATATTGTACGCACACATTTTGTGTTTATTCATTTCTGTAATACATGTATGGTATATTTTTGTTATTTTTGCACGTTTGCATGCTTGAATCATTAATGAGTAGTAGTTATTAGTATGTGAAAAGTTCTGGTAATACTTAATACTTTATATAAACAATACAAAATTATGCTTTTGTACTAGTAATCCTGAAAAAGACTTTATACTTTTACTGTAGTAATATTCCATTTGAATATCTGTACTTGTACTTAAGTGCTTGATTTGTGTACTTCGTCCACCACTGTCCACCTGTGATCAGATTGACAAAAACACATCTTAATACCAGGTGTAATCAGGTTCTGAGATGCATCTGGGCTAATGGCATGGCAAGTCATATGAACAGACCTTATTTCTTCAACAACACTCCTATCAACCAATCATTCATATTCTACTAGCAAAATCACAGTAAGCCTTGTAATCAAGACTAATATGGGAAAAAACACAGTACACGCTTTAAGACTACATGACAAAGTGGGCCATTCTCAATATTGCTTCTCCCAGCATCTGCTCTTTTTTTGGTGACAAGAAGTTAGGAAAGTGAGGTGATAGCAAATTTAAAGTACTAGTTTAAACCTAGGTTTTTACCTGAAACCAGGGCTATATATGGCATTGATTAAAAGTGCCTTTTTTCAATCTCTGAGATTCACATTTAGCTACTGTTTGCAGCTAAAGACCACACGCTATATTACAGTTGACCCGTATGAAAGAAAATGAGTCGGTTTATTCATTTTAAAGAGACAGACTTGAGTGTGAACATGGCTTGCTTTCATTATGGACCGAGGTGTCAAATTAGTTCAGAGGCAATTAGACACAAGCGATTTATTCTCTAGAGTTTGTTCAAGGGACTCTATCAAAGCGCTCTCCGCAGACCAATCTGCTTTTCTCTGCCAACACTGATTGCCGAATATTGCCTGCTTTCTTATTTTATGCTCATTAAATAACAGGTCTGTGAATTGCTCCCACTCCATTGGTGGAGTTTAATTAAGAGTGCATATAATTGCGCTTTTAATTTGAAGATAATATCAGAAGAATAACAACATTTTGTTGTTGCATTGCCACACGTCCCATTATCGTACATCCCAAAACAATCAATTAGCAGGTGATTTTACCGCCTCTCATAATACGTGAATGTTTCAGTACGCACTTTTGTCCTGATTGACTGAAGTCATTACAATGCGCCGAAGATTGCATTTCATTACGGATTTCTTTGAGGGAGAAATCATTAGTAGCTAATCACAAATATTGCTTCTGTTTGAAAATGTAGTCCTGTTCAAAATTTATGACAGGTCAATTAATTCAGTTTTTTTTTTTTTTCGATAGGATGTTAAATCGGCTGTATGCCACTTTTTCACATCAATCATTCATCATCACACATATGCAAACTGTTTTAGCAAGTGCTAATTCTGCCCTTGAAGGCCCTTGAAGGTACAATTCGCAATTACCGCAACTGGCCGGCTGTTTGTCATACAACTTTAATAGTAATAATAATAAAAACAATCTTCTGAATATTATTATCACTTCTCCGGAGTTCTGTGCTGATGCAGCCCCATATGTTGCACAAAGCTTTGCAATTAGTCTTGAAGCTAATTTCTCTGTCGTATAATTTTGGTGTCATATGCGAGAGTGCATTAGGAAATATTACAATTTGAGGGGCAACACATTTATCTATTGGATAAGATTAGCAAATAAATATATATATATACACTATATATTCTACATAAAGAACAGCTGACATTGTATTAACGTCATGTCCTTATCAGAAATGATGTAATTAAGTGACACTGTTTTGTTTTTTCCATTTCTGTGCTGACAACAAATAGCCCCGCCCCCAATTACATCTAATTGGTAAAAAATTCCTGTACCATAAAACTGTATAAAGCATTAAATACTTTCCCACTGGCTGTAATATTGTGATAGAAAGTTAGGCGATGTTACAAAATACCAATGAGCATTTTTGATGAGGAAATAATCACTGGTTCTGCAAAAGTTTGCCAGGTTCACAGATCTCAAGAGAAAAATGTCACATTTTTACACATATATATCAGATATATATTTTTCTTTTTTCTGTAAAAACATTTGTATGCATTTTTTTTTTTACACAGCTGTCTTTTGTTGTGGAATAATCTATTTCAGACAGACTCACACCTGAATGGTGTTAAAATAAATGAATTGTATAGTAGCTAATTTAACAATGTTTTGATTTTCTCTTCTTCCAGACATGCTAGTCTAAGTGAGACTACATCAGGTTAGGACACAGTGTTTTCTCAGAGCCGTAACCGCCTTAAACACTATTCCTATTAGCAGTCAAATAATAGGGCTGCACAGAATATCGGAAAAATAATCACCAGGGTTTTTATTCAATAAAATACATTTATGCGCTGTGTTTTAGAGTGAAACATGACACAATAGCAAATTATGAGGAAATTAAGACATAACGACACAATTGGGACATAAGTACTAGTATTGTATTTTACTACTACTTTCTACTATATAGCCTATATTTCTTATTTTGTTTAGTACTTATATTTACTATAAATCACAATAAAAAACATATTCAGTCAAACTGAACAGCGAGAATGTGACTTCCCAAAAAAAAAAATATTTTCAGAATTTGTCTTTATGGGCAATTAAAAAAGGGTTGAGTTTATTTGACTAAATCCCCAGTACATTGGTTTAATAAACTAAATATATGCAATGCATGTTTCAGAGTGATTGTGTACAAATCAAATGAGGAAATAAAGGGCAACACAATAAACGATGCATTAGATAACATGAATTAACACTGAGAAATATAGCAAAATGTTATACTTTGTTCACATTAGTACACAACGCTCTAACTATTGTTAACAAATGTATTATCCACATACAGAGTTCTATTAGTAAACGTAGAAACTAACAATTACCAGATAATAAATCAATGAATTCTGCAGACATATTTTTCATTGTTAGTTTTTGTTAACTAATACAGTTAACAAATTAAACATGACTGTAGTGTTACCTAATAAAGACACGAAAATGTGTGTTATCAAATCTTCAGACTAAAAAGCCTTTTAAAAATGTCCTTTTTTTCACACAGATGCACTCAAAAAACTTCCAAATCATTCTAGAATGATGAATCCTTCTAAATAAAGTGATCTGAGCATCTGCCTTTTTCATATTGCGGAAAAACTAAACACTGCAATATCGGTTTATTTCCAAATACTGTGCAGCCCTATTGACCATTGAATCACCACATCTGGCTCTCATAAATCTGAAATCTGAATTGTTTGGGTAGAGTTAAAAAAAAAATCTATCTAAAAATCTAAATCCATGCATTAAATAAAGCATCGTATTCAGTGCCAGCTGGCCTTTTTCCATTTATTTTTAGAATATTTTTTTTACTACAGAACTTTTACTACAGTTCTGCATCCGTTCTGTGTCGACATGCTTCTCAACAGGGACTACAACAGGAGCTACTCTATCAGCGCTAACAGCCTGCCACAACCAGCACTAGATCCTCATTATCCTGACATCCTCTGCTATATCTTCATCGCTCTGTCCGTTTCACAGGCCTCTCAAAGGTCAGGGATAGTTTATACACTGCTAGTTTTCGCTGCACCACCGTCATGTTCAATGACTGGTATAAACAACTAATTTCACACATACTAGTTTAAGGTAATAATGATCTCCTCGGTGGTCTCTCTCTCATCTCCTCACCTGTCAATCCTACATGCAGCTCTGCCATTTTGGCTCACATTAAAGCGCTGAGGTCGTGGCATGATCGTGATTTCTGCCTGAGCATTCGGCTTCCTCTGTGTCTGCTGAGGTCTCTGTCTCTGCCGGGCTCACGGTCTCTCTCTCGGCCCAGATGGGAACGCGGGACGAGCCCTGACAGAAAGCGTTTGGCCCTGCTGGTCAAGCTCTCTCTGCGTGCCGCGGCGGGGGAACCCTCTGTCCAGCCGGGCCCCAGACTGTGGCCCCGGGCTGCTCTGACAGCCGCTTCCAGGAGATCATTGGTGCGGTGGTCCAGGGAGACGGAGAGCTCCAGATACAGACAGCCGAACATCATTGCGCTGGAGTGAGCCTCTGAGAAAGAGAAAAAGAGAGAGAGAGAAAACAGGGAATTGAGTGATCCAGATGCAGATGGAGTTTGACAATCTCTTGTCATATCAACACAGATTAGCGTTAGATAACTGAATCAATTGAGTGGGACTTAATGGAGGGGCCGTAGGAAAAAGAAATAATGGCTAAATGCTTGCCGTGTGTGTGTGTGTGGGTGTGTTTGTTTGAAGGTGTATGGACGGGATTGAATTAGATCACTTTAGATGTCGACTACATGGCACCATTATGAAGGAGCGACATGACCTGAGACAAGACACAAACAGATGAGGAGACAGGGGAGGAGACGGATAAAGGGGAAAAAAAGGAAATTGGATAACATTTATGGCAATTCACAGATGAAGAGAAGTTAAAAAGGTGTTGTATCATGGACGTTTTAGCATTTTTAGCAGGTTCTGATTATAAAGTAACAGTAACAGTAACAATTTAACTTTTCCACAATCTGAAAAGGTAAATACTAATATACAGTTACTAGCCCTACTGTGACTTTTTGAGAATTTCCTATTATGAGTTTTTATTTCAGTTTTTTCCTATTATACATCATATTTTAGTAGTTTGACTGGAATTTTTTTTATTCAAATTAAAAACTACTAAGGTGAGATGAGACTCACATATCAGGAATGTATGTATTTTGTGTTGGCCAGTCTTTGTATAACCCTGAGTTTCTTTTTGGTTGTTTCTAATGAGTCTCCTGTTTTCGTTACTGCAAACTAGTTCAGTAAAAAGAAGGAAAAAAGAAATGCCCGCATGTGTTTAGCGTTTTTCCTTATCGCAAACACAACAGTAATCTGGTAGTGTTTGCGTTGCTTTAGCTTTTTTGGGGTTAATTATTGTGATATCCTGATTGCAACAGAGAAATACTGGGAAATGTCTCTAGACTGATGGCATTTCATGCCGTTCAGCCTTATAATCTTAAAATGTCAGCAAAATCACCTGTTCTGTCATCACTTTAGAATAATTTAAATACTAGCTCTAAAATGACGTTGGTAAATTAGTAATAGTTTCTGCTGTTCTGACATCAGCTGCAGATGTGAATGAATGGCGGAAGAAAGTAGTTCCTCATACAAAAGGATTTTTAGACTCTCCGTGTTTGATTTTCTTTTTTATATACACGATGATGCCGTCACACTGTTGTGTAAACCCAATATCACACTCGTAGCAGAGTGATATGGCTGTATATCGTCACTGGTGGGACACTAAGCACGCCTCCCACCAGCACTGATATACAGCCATATCGCACTGCTACTCGTGTGATTTTGCTTATATATATATATATTTCGACTGTATATATATATTTTGATTGGCTACATAACAAACCACTGCTGTCCAATGACTTGTCCAATTAACCTAACTTGTATAGTTAATCAAATAAATAAGGTTCCTGTATGATTTAACTGATACAAACATAGTTAAGCCTTTAAATTGCACTTCAAACTGAATACTGGTATCTTGCAAAATAACTAATAAATATTATACACTTTCATGTAGGAAAGGTATTCCATGTAGGATTCCTGCATGTTTCCTGTAGGATTCCTGAAGGACTTCTGCATGTTTTCAGCAGAATTCCAACATGTTTCCTGTCGTATACCTGCAGGAGTCCTCCATGTTTCCTGTAGGATTCCTGCAGATGTCCTGCACAGGATTCCTGCATGTGTCCTGTAGGCAGGTTTCTTGCACATTTCCAGTAGGGTTCCTAAATGTTTCCTTAAGGATTCATGCAGGAGTCCTTCACATTTCCTGTAGGATTCCTGCATGTTTTCTGTAGGATCCCTCGAGGAGTTGTGCATGTTCCTTGTATAATAGGTCTGCGGGAGTATTTCTATTTTAAAAATGAGGTATTTTGCCTTTAAGTTCTACTTCTGTAATTATTTCAGTGAAAGTAACTCAAAAGTAATACTGGAGTAATGTAATGAATTACAATTCTGAGAGTAATACTGTATGGTAAAGGATTACTTTAAATCGACAAAATTTATTTTTATGTAGCATTACAATGCATGTGATGTTAGATATAGTCTCTAAATATAGAAAGGGAAATGTTTACAATTTTTTTTACAGTATTTTTCTTTTACAGTATTACCTTTTAAATAGTTTTACAGTGTAGGTGTTTTTAATATTTATCTTTTAATTTATTTAAATAAATAACCCAATGCGTAATTAGTTTTAATCAACAATAACAACACTGACTGAAACAAAGCAGGCTGTTGAGAAATCTGACAGCACAACAGTAAAAACATTCAACTATAATGTAGTCAACTATACGCCTATTCAGAAACTTGATCTGGTCTGACAAAGTAAGGACTTGTTGTGGAAGGAAAATTATAAAACACCACAATAAGAAAATGCTAACAGTCAATATCATTTTGTTATTCTTTTACCAGAATCAGAACATGCCATTACATTTAGTCCAGCAAACATTGTGCTGATGCTTGTAAAATATCTCAACCTTAGAAATAAGTGGCGCGTGTCTATTTTTACCAAGGTCTCTGATCATTTCAGTTCAGCCTTAGCAGTTTGTGTGACTCATTTGGGATTACTGAATGAAACTCTGTTGCTGTTGGCCTGGTTTTGCATTTTCACACTGTTAAATAAAAAATCTGGCTTCATACAGAATATATTGATTGGCCAATATCGATGTTTGAGACAGACTGGCTCATGTCCTTATTTTTAACATATTACAATACAAAGCAGTCATTTTAAATTGTAACAATATTTCACAATTGTAACAATATTTCACAAATAATATTTTAATGTATGCAGCCTTAGTACACACATGAAATACTTTTTTAGAAACACACATATACACACACATATACACATATGCATACTATGTATACTGTATATGCATTACAGACAAGGTGAAAATGTAAAAAAAAGGTGAAATTAAATTTAATCATTAGATAGATTTATCCAAATTAACTTACAAATGTGGACAATAGGGCTAAACGGTGGCACAGTGGGTAGCACGTTCGCCTTACAGCAAGAAGGTTGCTGGTTCGAGCCTCGGCTGGGTTAGTTGGCGTTTCTGTGTGGAGTTTGCATGTTCTCCCCGTGTTCGCGTGGGTTTCCTCCGGGTGCTCCGGTTTCCCCCACAAGTCCAAAGACATGCGGTATAGGTGAATTGGGTAAGCTAAATTGTCCGTAGTGTATGTGTGTGAATGAGTGTGTATGGATGTTTCCCAGTGATGGGTTGCAGCTGGAAGGGCATCCGCTGCGTAAAACATATGCTGGATAAGTTGGCGGTTCATTCCGCTGTGGCGACCCCAGATTAATAAAGGGACTGAGCCGAAAAGAAAATGAATGAATGAATGAATGTGGACAATAGAAGTAATAAAAAAAAGCAGTAAGTCGATAGTCAAGTAAATAGAGAACGTTTTTGTTAACAGGCAGATTAGGTTTTTTATCTTTACATAACAGAACATATAAAATGAATTGTTATTAGCGTTGGAAGATCAAAGCAATGTTTTTTTTTTTTTTTTTTATAAATATACTTTAAACAAAAACAGAGATTAGACAAAAGTAAAAAAAAAGTCTGGTGGTTTTTTTATGTAAATACTTCCTAAGAAAAAATCAACCAGAAGAGACACAGTGGTAGCCTCAGAGGAGGCTTTAAATGAAATAAAATTTGCATTAAAATATTAACAGAGAGAAACGAAGCGTCCAAAGGGTTTATGTGTAATAACTCAAACGTGAAGTGGAGTCCTTGTTGTTAAAGAAGAAAGAGACAGTAGAAGGTTATGCAGGGGGAAAATAAACAGATTAAAGGTTTCAGGCATATGACCTCAATAAAATGATACTGTAGGAAGCCATTTGTTCTGCCACAACACATGTGATTTACTGCATGTGTGTAGCATTACAGTCCTTTAAAACTGTAAATTCTGTTTATGGCTATAGTCTCATCTTCTCTGTTTTCAGTGATTTAGCCTGAATGACCTTACGGCATGTACTGTACGCATCCGGAATCTGTGTGTCTGTTTAAAGAAGGCTTGAATGTCAGCGTCAACTAGCTGACTCGCAAATATATGATGTAAATGAAACCCATTTACATCAACTTGAGCATATAATGAGTGTGCAGTCCTGTGTTTGCAGGAAGCAAAACTCAGACAGAAAAAGATTCAGGACATTTCCGTATCGATGAGCACACGAGCCGCAGCTCCCGGAGGAATAAATATGCTGAGCACAGATGTGTCCGCATAAATGTCCTCTGCACTTCCTACAAGTCCTCCTTTTCTCCCTGACACACCCATCCTATAATAGTGCTTAAACTAGCACTCACACTGGGTGAAACAGTTGAAAGACTAAGTATTAAACTTTGGAGCATAACTCGACCTAAACAATTAGCATTCAGGACATAAATACATTAAAGTCGATGCTTGTTCCAGCTTACTAAAACTTTTGCATGGAAGGCACAGTATATAATTCTCACCACTAGAGGGCATGTATTCACAAAAAACAAAAGTCATAGTTTGATGAACCCATGACTGAGTGTGGAATCATGGGAGTTGTCGTCTTCATTACATCCTACAGAAAATCATATTCATGGATGAGCTAATGTATTCAAAACTCATTATCATCGAAGCAAAACAAGACCACAACTGCTGATGGCAGCGGAGCTTTTATTATGCCACAGTTGACCGCTTGCGGTTCCTCCAGTCGGGATGATGTGTTGTTTGTTATACTAAATACATTTTAAAGTTCTGTTATAATGCTACTCTACTACAGTCTTAATAAAATGCACAACATATTAAAGGGGACCAATTATGCCCGTTTTTGCAAGATGTAAAATAAGTCCCTAGAGTGTCCCTATGTTAAGTTTCAGCTCAAAATACCCCACAAATAATGTTTTATAATTGATACTGCCCCATTTTAAGCTTTGATACTAATTGTGGAATTTTGGTGACTGTCGCTTTAAATTCAAATGAGATTGTGCTCCCAGCCCTCTTTTAAAAAGAGGTTGGAGCTATAAATGCCTATGTATAGTGGCAGATTTAAAAACAAGACTTATGTCATATGCTAATGAGGGAGAGATTGTAACTAATAGGTGGGGTTTTCCCCCTCTGATGACATGTACAAAGGAAGAATGTCAATCAAAGTGTTTCTGCAGACTCATTTTATGAAGTGTGATTATAAAAAATAAAATTAATACATTTTTACCATTAGAAGCTGATTATATTCATAGATTGTTGCTTTAAAACTTTTATAAATGGGATTTTTGCATAATAAAGCATCTTTGGTGTTTCCCTGTTTTCTATGAAACCTTTATGAGTTTCTTTCTTCTGTTGAACACAAAAGAAGATATTCTGAAGAATGCTGGTTGCTGGCACCCATCTACTTCAATCGACTATGGAAGTCAATAGGTCCCTGCTACCAGCATTTTTCTAAATATCTTGTGTTCAACAGAAGAAAGAAATTCTTAAATAGGTTATGAATAAGTCAAGAATGAGTAAATGGTGAGAGCATTTTCATTTTTGGTTGAACTATCCCTTTAATGCAGAATTGTTGATTAAAAATTGTAACCTTTTAATAACAATAATAATCTCACTATATAAACTTTTAAATAATACATTTAAGATATGAATGAAATAAATGTTTGACAACTTAAATCGTTTAACATTCACTCATTAGAACTGATCTTACAATTTTAAATCATGATTAATATGTAAATCATTTGGTAAAAAGAAGTTGTAAAATATTGAATAATAAAAAAAAAGCTACAAAGTCATGTAGCAATTCCCATGCAAACTTCAATAGCATCCAACAGATTATCCCCTTCAAACCACCCAGAACACCCTAGAAATACTCTAAAAACCATCCGGAGCACCACAGCAAGACACTAAAAACCACTCTGAACCTCTTTGCAACTGTGTATCACGACCTTTGCAACCACCCACATCACATCATGGTGCCACTTACATTTTCTTCTGACAATGTAAAAATCTAGTCGTTGCCATATTGGCGACCAATGGCAGAGTAAAGTGATGGTGGTGAATATGAAAACATATAAAGAGACTGAACAAAAAAAAAGTTATTATTACATTAGACTGATGTCCACAAACATTTACAATATAATACTCCAAATTCCATATACTCCATCTCCATTTAGCACTGTAAATGCTAAATGTAAATGCTGTAAATGCACTGTAAGTATACAGAAAACACAAGTATACGGTTATGAATTATATATGTCAATTACTTTGCCCAACTGTTGGTCATAGCATCGGAATATCAGCATCAAAGTCATTGGACTGAAACCAAAGAATACGGCTTATACGAAACGAAATTTTCCTAAAGAACAGAGCACTTCTGATGTCATCCTCTTCGGGAAACGCCCTGTTATCTTCTCTAATACACGAAAGTGCCTGCACACCATTTTTATTGTAATGATTACTGAATAGACTAAGCTTCAGTGTCCTCTTTCCTTATCCTCCTTATCACAGTTCTGCATACACATGGCACAGGGGGGTTCACTTTAACACACAGGCGAAGGAGAGATTTACAGAAAGAAAGGTGTGAGAGAGAGAATTTGACTGCATGTACCAGTATTGGTGCACTTGCACGCACGCACACACACATAAAGATAGTAACACCAACACATTGTGTGTGAGAGATAATATAGCAAACATAAAAAAAGTCCTAAACACGCCAAGAATGACAAACAGATGAGAAGAAATAGGAGTGAGTGATAAAGAGAAAGAGAGAGAAAGAGAGAGACTTTGCATGACTGTGGAAGTAGCAAGACGCCATTATGAAGTGAAGTGAAGTGAAGTGTAGTGTGGCCAAGTATGGTGTCCCATACTTGGAATTTGTGCTCTGCATTTAACCCATCCAAGTGCACACACACAGTTAGTGAACACACACATACCGTGAACACACACCCGGAGCAGTGGGCAGCCATGCTGCGGCGCCCGGGGAGCAGTTGGGGGGAACGGTGCCTTGCTCAAGGGACTCACCTCAGTCGTGGTATTGAGGGTGGTGGAGAGTGCTGGTCATTCACTCCCCCCACCCCCAATTCCCGCTGGTACCGAGTATCGAACCAGCAACCTTCGGATCACGAGTCCAACACTCTAACCACCAGGCCACGACTGCCCCATACAGCAATTGACCGCATATATGTGCTAATATATAATATTATTAAATATATATTATTATATATTATTATATATATATATATTATTAAATACAATTGTTAAATAGAGATTTTCAAATACAAAAGGTTGGGTTTAAAGTTAACATTTTACCTCAACAGCCACTTCGGCGACTACATTTTAAGTTACTAGCCATTCAGGATTTCCATAAGCAAGAAGAAAATATCAGAAATAACCAATCACAGCGTAGCAATGCTTGATTATTCTGTACTCAGGTTTACAAGTTCAAGCCAGCAGTTCAAAGCAGAGAAATCACCATGCATTTGAAAACTTGAACAAAATGTAATGAGTTTGAATTAAGATATCTGAAAAAACCAGTGATCCATATTATTTTATTTTATGTTTGTATTTTAAATATGTGCTAATTCTCTCTCTTTATGTTTTCATTTGTTAATGTTTGAGGTTTCATTTAAAGGTAGGACTCTGAAAGTAACTCCATGCAAAGTAATATAGATTTTTACCACAATTTGGCAGGCTGGTAGGTGTTAATTTCATAATATGCTGGATAAAAATGCTGTGGGAGAAACCACAGAAATTGAATTAAAAGTCTACAAACAATTCATTTAATAAGCATTTCATTAGTCTTTAAGATGTAAATGTATCTGTTGAACTGGTATCTGAAATATAGCAGTGTCTGCCCTGCCGAGAAAACACCAGCACGGAGAATCTATATTTCTTATTGGCCGCTAATGTGTCCACTTTACAAATGCACGTCTCCTAGCAGCACCTGCTCATGCCGATAAGCTGAGTGATTTTTCTTGCCAGGAATCCACGAAGCCTCTTATATAAATACAGCCAGATGGAGATAGAAGCATTTAGACAAAAGCTGAGTCACAGCGGCAAGGTTAATATAGATGACTCACAAGTGCGAGAGACAGAGGTGGACCACAGGGGATCTTTTGTGAAATAAGATACCTGTTGATACATATGGCGTATATACTCAAAAAGCGCTGTACTGAAAGTCAATACAACCTTTTTATACATTCCATACATTTTATTATTTTATTTTTTTCTCCATTAGTGTTTTCTAAATGCATGCAATTGATCTTATTGAGAACCATGCACATTTTACTTTGCACGTTGCAATCACAAACCCACATTCAGATTTAGCTCAAGTGAATTGATCAAATAACAATATGATCTGTCGCTACTTCCGTTTCATTTTATCTCAAATACGCAGAATGTGTATGTTCATGTTTTGTTTATAATTACAGACTGTTCTGTGTTTTCTAGTTCAAACTAGATTAAAGTGTTGGAAAATTGTGTTTATGTTGGAAAATGGTCAGTCAGACATTTAAAATGTCACGACTAAAATTGAGCAGCATGACACGCACGCACACACACACACTAGTTTGCCCAATTAGTTTGCCCTTATTACCAATATAACTCCCAGATCTTCATTCATTCATTTTCTTTTCGGCTTAGTCCTTTATTAATCTGGGGTCGCCACAGCGGAATGAACCACCAACTTATCCAGCATATGTTTTATGCAGTGGATGCCCTTCCAGCTGCAACCCATCACTGGGAAACACCCATACACTCCCATTCACACAACTACACTATGGACAATTTAGCTTACCCAATTCACCTATAGCACATGTCTTTGGACTTGTGGAGGAAACCGGAGAACCCGGAGGAAACCCACGTGAACACGGGGAGAACATGCAAACTTCACACAGGAATGCCAACTGACCCAGTGCCAACTGTGCCATCGTGCTGCCATAGATGTAGAATTACTTAATATTTACATATGCCCCATATCTATTTTTTGACGCTCTGAAAAGCTTTATACACTAATTTCTCCTTAAGAATATATTCAAAGTTAGGGGTCTGAAATAATTTATTATTGATACACAAAAAAATCATGGCACTCGAAATGTACAGTAATACTTTTAATACATGTAATAATTTTTTTGTGTATCTTTATGAAGATACTTCATGTGTATTCATAAAAATACAGATTTGTGTATCTTTATGAAGTGAAGTGTGTTTATTCTTAAAGATGCACAAAAAAAAATCATAAGTCCAAGGCACTCAAAAATTTGTGTACTAAACTACTTTTCATGTGCCTTGGAATTCTGATTTTTTTTTTTTATTTCTTTATGAATGCCTTATCCAAAGAGAACCTCAATTACTACTGAAGCACTTTTTGTTTGATTCTGAGTCTATTCTTGTTTTTTACTTTATTTATTTTTATGTTTGATTAGAGTTTATTCATCAAAGGAATTGTGATATACCCCGTTACGTCCCAATAATTGTGATATAACCCCAAATCAGAAAAAGTTGGGACAGTATGGAAAACGCAAATTTAAAAAAAAGAAGTGATTTCTAAATTTACTTTAACTTGCATTTCGTTGCAGACAATACAATACAATCATTTTTACTGTTTAAAAACGTATTCCAATTTTGGTTCTTGCAACACATTTCAAAAAAGTTGTAACAGTAAAGCATTTGGCACTTTGTAATGTTGCCATTCCTTTTCACAACACTTAAAAGACGTTTAGGGACTGAAGAAACCAAGTGATGAAGTGTTTCAGGTGTAATTTTGTCCCATTCTTTCTGCAAACAAGTCTTAAGGTGGGCAACAGTATGGGCTCTTCGTTGTCGCATTTTGCGCTTCAAAATGCACAATACATTCTCTATTGGAGACAGGTTTGGACTGCATGCAGGCCAGTCAAGTACCTGTGTCCTCTTGCCTCTGAGCCAAGAGAAGTCAACGGTGCTTCTGGACACTGTTAACATAGGCTTCCTTTTGGCATATTTTGTTTAATATTTTTGTTGAAACCATGAAAGTTTTTATTCAAGATCCCCTGACTGCTTATTTATTTTTAATATTGATCATGTGACACTGATGTCTGGACTAAAGAAAAAACATTTTTACCATCATATGAAATAAATTTTAAACATATTAAATCTATTTAATATATACTATTTAATAACATTACAGTCATATTAATATTTCATAATATTTTGAATAATTAAAATTGGTCTTTCTGTTATCTCTTTTTATTACCATTAGTCTCTCTCTATCTTTTTGTGTTCTTACTATATTTCATTTACTCTAAAACATTATTTGACCTACTCCACTTTTCTTTAATTTCTCTGCAATATATGCCAGCTCTTGAACATTCATGCAAAATTATGGGATCTGTAGCTCAAGGACATACAGTAGATTCAAAACTGGCCTACCCTCTGTGCTGATCTCACGGGATCGCACAAGGTCGCTCTTGTTTCCCACTAGGATGATGGGGGTGTGCGGCAGCGACTCTCTCAGGAGCAGGCGGAGCTGAGCGATCCGGTGGAAACTGCGCCTGTCCGTCAGGGAGAACACCAGGATGCACACCTCACACTGCAGGGTAGACAGCTCCTGCCAATCAAATCAGATCACAGGCACACCAATTACAGCAGAGCTCAACCACTAGTGATTAAAAGTCAAGATATAATTTACTCACCCACATGCTGAGCCAAACCCATAAGAAATATGTTCATCTTCAGAGCAGAAATGAAGATAATTTAATCAAATCCGAGACATTTCTTTCCTTTCACTGAAAGTCTATTCCCTGAATACTCTCATATAAACACTATTGTGCAAACATTGGCATTCAAATTTTGGTTATGGAAGCTCTAGCATGTTTGGTTGATGCCAAAGGACCAATGAAGTGTCACACAGCAGGTTTACAGTAAGTACACTGATCAATATTTGTATGTGGAAAAAAGCCATTACCCTTGGTTCTTCTTGTGAAAATCTTCAGAAGAACTGGATTGAACGACATGATTCATTTGGGTTTATTTTTTAAAAATTTATTTCTGTAATTGTTTTGAATAGTCATAGTTTTTAACTTTCAATCTCTCAGAAACCTCTCGTATTTCTTAAAAAATATATATCATTAATGTTCTAACATCTTAATGTATTAATGCATACAAAATGTATATATATAATAAATCAATAAATGTATCATGGCTTATACACTCAGAAATAAATGTGTTGTCACTGTGGTACAGTTCCACATTTGTTAAAGTTACATTTTAGCACTTAAAATGTACAAAAGTGTGTCTTTAAGGTACCAATTTGAGAAGGGTCTGGCTGCAGACCGGGTGCAGATGCAAGCTGAGATGCATGCAATGCTTTTAATGCACACACTTTACCCCGCCCCTAACCCTACCCCTGACAGTAAAGTCACTAGTTCCACTGAGTGCATTGTATCTGAGATTGCATGTCTCAGCTTGCATATGCAAGTCTGCAGTCAGATATTATTGACCAATTTGGACCCATTATGTACAAACATGCACCTTTTGAAAAGGTACCACCCCAGTAACAGCTCTCATACCTTTATTATAATGGCTAAAGGCATTATGCATGCCTCATAATACATTAAGAGTACCTTTATAATGCATTAAAAACAGGCTCCATAGAAATTGTTACCCACATTGTCTTATAGGTTTGGAACAACATGTGGATGAGGAAAAACATATTAGTTTTGGGTTGACTAACGCTTTCATAAACAGGCTATTTACAGATGATTATTTGTCAATGGTACCGTAAGTCAGTAATAAGAGGAGGACCATTTTTGTTAGCTCATGAGTGTTTGTGTCCATGAAAAAGAGGATTAACAGGGATTTAAGAAGGATAACCTCAAATCTATGATGGCTTTGTTGTTGTTCCAGTGCCCAGTTTTGCAGACGCTGCCACAGCAGAGCTCAGGTGTGTTCAAACCGCCAGCAGATGCCCCAGTCAAGCGTTTACCCCTCGAGAACATCACGGTACATCATCACAAACACATTAAAGTGCCAAAGTACAGCCACACCGGGGTCGGCCACTCTCTTCGTGACAGCTATGACAGGGCGGCTGTCGTCTCTATCTTTAATGAACTAAGAGAAGAAAGAAACGCTTCCACCCCCTGTGGACGGCTTCCTATTTCATCTCTGAAACAGAAAATGGAACGGATAAATAGATGGAAAGCCTGTGTCCTACATCCTTGTGTCCCTGAAGGCAAATTCCAGCCCTCTGGAGAGCTGCCTAAAAAATTCACATTGCAGCCGAGCCAATCGCACTCGGCCCTGGAGCGTGAGATTCACAGTGCCTCAGAAACACTGAGTTTCTCTGGAGGAAAGAGTCTACTGGGGCGGAAGCAAAAGACACCTGCCAAAACCTCACACAGGAAGGGCACGGAGGAGGTCTTCTTCTTGGAGGAGCAGACATGTATCGTGATGAGCGGTGAAGACAGCACGACACGGTCAATACTGTTTGATGGAGGGGCTCTCTGGGGCCGTACGGGAAAAGTAAAAGGTCTTTCCATCAGAGACAGCAGAGCGTACAGTGGTGTCTGACTAACAACATAGAGCTCTCTCCGCCACAATATAGACCCATCTGTCATTGTCTGTCCTTTCATGGCTGGATATATACACAAAACGATAGCTTTAAATGGCTCACACATGCAGGTGTGAATGTGAAAATTACTAACTTACAGTAGTAACGAAACACACTCTTACTATATTGCTTTTTATCAGACAAACTGAGTGATTGTGGTCATGAAATACACACACACGCACACCCACCCACGCACACACACACACGCACGCACACGCATGCACACGCACACACACACACAAATCCGTGCCATTCTGTCAGCAGATATGCCTGCCAGCTTCTTTTTTTGTCTCCTAGTTCAGATTTAGATTATTAAATCCAGCAATCGTAATAAATGCTGAAATAGTCTGTATAGCGTTTACCCTATAACAGCAGGTTCATGAAAACTATGCAGACTAATCCAGCTAAATGCTTATCCGCACAGCGTGATGCTTTTTGTACAAACATGTAATGTTATAAACTGCTTGTATGTGTCAGTAAAATTTTAAATCAGTAAAAGATTTTGTATGTTGTTGCAATCAAAACATCCCAACAAAACACTTCATTAAAAAGAACAAAATTAAATTGACCACCCATCCACCAAAATCTGACACTTATCTCTGCTGTGTTCTAGTGTGCAATTTGTTTTTCTTTGTTAAAATACCAGCAAAATTTTGCGATAATAAATTTTTCAATAAATGTACAAAGTTGTTTCTATGAATAAAAGGAATGCAATGCTCCGCTGGAAGGAGCAGTTTATATTACAATATATTCGTAGCTTTGTCTTTTTGTCTAATTATCATATACATTTTTGTTCAAAACAATGTTTGTAAGGTTGTTGTTTTCCTAGTTAGTTGGTTTTGGTTCATGGCTTACACTGTTTTAACTGAGATAAAAACAAAATACTATGGTACAATCCAGCACTGCTGAAAAAGTGAGTTGAAATCAGTGCACCCTATTTTGTGTTTTTCCAACAACAGAAGCATTTTACATATTAAATGGTACCAAATCAACATTCATTACAACTAAAAATCAATAACAAATGGCTCTGATGATTAATAGTTTAATAATATTTAGTAAGCATTTGGCAGATTCTCACTAAATTCAAAGTATACTGCTAGTATACATGATAGTGCCATGCTTTATTGTTTGGGCTACAGCAACATAGAAGCCGATGTAATGACCTGTGTAATTTGTGTAAATGCATGAGTGCTGATCTAATAAATATGATAATTTTGGCATGAAACCACCAACAGAGTTATTCATGACATCAGCCATGTGTTCAGTCTAAAAGACTAATTCAAATTTAAATTCTTTTGAAAAGGAATTTCGATTTAGAAAAGCTACAGTACACCAGAATAATATTTGTTACAAAAACATGGTTTTATTTTTGTATTTTTGCTAGAATGTTGTTACTTATGTAGTCAAAGTCATCGGTTCCTTACTAACATTTAAGCTGGCTCAGGTAACCCAACTATGTAAGAGAGACACACTAAACCCAGCCGTTTTAGAATTTTAGGCTGGTACATTTATTGCAAAAACACACTGACGAACTGTGTATTACCAAGCCTCTGCCTCTCCTGCACAGAACAAACTCTTGGAGATCAACCAGTCTGGCTTCAAATACAGAAACTCAAACAAGACTGCACTGTTCTCTGCAGCTGAATCTCTGAGGCTAGCAAGAGCAGCTTGCAAATCATCAGTTCCCATCTTGTTGGATTATACACGATTAACCACCAGATTTTCTTGTTAATCCTCGTGACAAGGGGCAATGTTATGAACCTCACTAGTTCTATTCTTCAGATCTAAGGTCTTACAGGGTGTCATGGTGTAAGGTGTCCATGTTGCAACTACTAGAGTGGCCCAGGGCTCAGTGCTTATACCACTTCTCTTCTCCATGTACTTCACTAGGATTTGTCATACAGCACCTTTTTTTTAAAGCCTGATGATCCTGTGGTAGCTGCTTACATTTCAGTTGGCCTGACTGACATTTCTTGCTGCATGAACTCTGCCAAAACAGAACTGCTTAAGGTCTTGGCCAACACTTCATCACAATTTCTCCATCCAGCTAGGCACATCAATGATTACTTCTTCCAGGATTGCCAGGAACATTTGAGTTGTAATTGATGATCAGTTTAACATCACAAATGACCAGTTCTGGGTATTATACTGCCTTTTACTGTACATATAGGGGAGGGCTGTAAGGAAAAATTTCATATCACTGTATTTTTAAAAGGAAAATTTCAATTTTATCACGATTCTTTGTGATGTTTGATGACGTTGTCTGAGCTGTACAGCTAAATTAATTTCCTTATTTTAAAACAACAGTAAAAATATGAAATGGAAAGGAATGGCAGACATTTAGCCCAATCATATTTTTTTATATTAAAGAACAAAAATTCACTTTTTCAGGTACAGTAGATGTATTTGGCAGTAGCGTCCTCAAGTAATGTTAACCACAGATAGTATTTTACCTAAAGATCCAAAAATAAAATGCTAATCTAAAAATGCAAAGGAAATTCTGGTGGGAACTCAGGACCACAAGATGAACAACTCTATTGAAGATGAACATTTATTCGGAAATCTTTTTTCTTTTTTTTTTTATTCCCACTAGTGGTGTAGAAATTGCACACTCCATCTTCAAAATCCTGAAACTGATTCTCTCTGATCCAGTTGTTGTGGTTAAGCCTTTGGTTGAGAATAAAATGAGTTCACGGTAGGTCACAAAGCAGATTAGAATCTGGACAAAACATGGCATTAAAAAATACCTCATCTCATCTCCCATCATAAACTCATTCCCAAGAAATGTGTTCCTACTCTGCAGGGTCATTTAACACAAACATGCTTTCTTTCCGGCCATGTTTGGCACAGGAAGACAGATTACACTGAAATCAGGCCAGATCCTGGTCCACGAGCCAATACAGAAACTGCAAAAAATAAATTGTTTCCACAAAAAAAATTGATAATCGTTTATCAAGGAAACAACATGAATTTTCTTAAGTACACATAATATTCATGTATACTTAAGAAAATAGTATGGAATATGATTATACAATGACTATTATATAATTAAATATAATATTAAATATTATTATATAATGCTGGATATTATTATATATGAGGACGCTGGAGCTTATCCCAGCATCTCAGGTAGTAGGCAGGAAAAAAACCTGGGATGGTTGCTATCATATAACATAAATATTATGTAATAAATAAATTATGCACAAAGTATACAAAGACATTTGGTAAATATAAATTATTATAAATAATTTATAGATTGATTGATTTTTTAAATGTATTTTTACATTAGTAATGGTTACAAAATGAACAGGGGCTTTTGTATATAGACTTTAATTTGTAGGGGAGGAGAGGTTGAGGCTGATAATTGGATCCTGAGATTTAACCGTGTCGAGTTGTTTCAGTGCAGGATGGTGAGGTCCACACCCCTGCAGACAGTCACCACAGACCATCTGTCCACACATCCCCTCCTCCCAAAACATACACACTTGGTCCACACACAGCATCCCATCTAAAAGTGCTTTCTCAGCCCCTCAACAAGCCAATTCTGCTGCTATAAACACAAAACACACATACCTCCACAGAAATAAAAGCCCACTTTCTCTGCCAAACACAGACATCAAAGTAAAAAACGTCTCCCTAATGAACATTACACAGTCCGTAATGACAGTAAGGCTGAGCTTGTGGTTTACTCTACTTAAGCATAAGGCTCCCAGCAGTAAACTGCAATCTGAGTGAGATAAACAGACGTATACTTTACACATTTATCAACTCCAAAACGCCTTGTCAGTTTTCACACACAATGGGCCTTTACTCAATAAACAAAAAACATATGAGACACTTAGCGTCATCAATATTTCACTTCAAAGTGATCTATTAATTATAGGTAAGCTGAATAGCCCCAGTCTGTTGGATCACGATATGTGAGACGAACAGTGATAGAGACTGCTTGTGCTGTGTTTATGCCTGGCAAGAGCTGAGTTGGTCTAGGCTATGTTTAGAACAGAATACTAGTTCATACTGCACAATGCGTGACCTGCTATTTTTAGAAAAGAGTATGCAAGTATGTGATAAGCAAAGATATATATATATTTTTTTTTAAGGAACACTCCACTTTTTTGGATAATAGGCTCATTTTACAACTACCCTAGAGTTAAACAGGTGAGTTTTCCCCTTTTTGAACCCATTCAGCTGATCTCCGGGTCTGGAGAGAGCACGTTTAGCTTTTTAGCTTAGCTTAGCATTGATCATTGAATCAGATCATTGAATCACCATTAGCATCTCACTCAAAAATGAACAGTTTTGATAATTATCCTATTTAAAGCTTGACCCTTCTGTGATTTCATTATGTACGAAGACAGACAAAAAATTAAATGTTAATATTTTCTAAGCTGATATGGCTAGGAATATACTCTCATTCCAGCATAATAATCTCAAGAATTTAAGAACTTTGTTGCCGACCATAGCTGCAGCAGGCACAGTTAAATTACGCAGTTCCTGAAAATTGTCTAACTTAATTTCGTCAATATAACCAATGTGACCACCTGCTTGCAACTATGGAGACATTTGTGAGACATGATTCAGAACTTTTTTACCTATTTCCTGAACCGTATCTGTTTGAACCAGAATACACAATATTCAGGTGCTGCGTAATATCATTGTGCCTGCTGCAGCCATGGTACTGCAGCAAAGTTCCTTGATTATCATGCTGTATTAAATGTACAGTCCCTAGGCATGTCGACCTAGAAAATAACAAGCTTTCATTTTCTGTCAGTGTAGTACATGATGTAACTACAGAAGAGACCAGCTTTAAATTGGAAAATTATTGAAACTCTTTCATTTTTGTATGAGATGCTAATGGTCTTATCTGATTCAATGACCTATGCTAAGTTAAGCTAAAAGTGCTACCATCAGACCCAGATATCGGCAGAATGGATTCAGAATTGGTAAAACTCAACCAAGTGCACTCAAAGAAAGTGGAGTGTTCCTTTAACTAGTAGAATGTCACATGCTAACTTCACCTGATTACATAGCAAGTTAAATCTCTGAAATGAATGCTAATGTGACAGGGCAAGTTAATCTAAAAATAACATTTTTGTCATTATAAATATATTAATTTGCCATAATTTTGTTCAGAAGAACTGATATTGGGTAGAATGACATGTCAGCATGACACATACAATGTATTCCAGTCCCACAGCATGAGGAAAAACATGAGTATACATAGATTTGAGTGTATTATATGTACTCATGAGAAGATATTTTCATTTCATGTGCCAAAGGAGACATTTTGCACAATATGACAAAATACAAGCAAAAAGTTGAATTGGAAAGAGGGAAACATTAAACCTGTGTTAGGCATAAAGCAGATAACAGCTTATCTTGTAAAATGAGTTTTAATTTACTCTCCAAATTTTACAGGACATAAAATATAAATTGACTGCAATGTAATCATCTATTGAAATTTCCTTCGTTTTGCTTTAAATGTGTTCAGTGGCAATCCTCCTGAACATTTCTCGGTAAGCATGTTTCCTTGCGATCCTTCTTTTATCACAAATGAAACAACTGAAACGTGGAGCACATACAAAAGATTTACACCCTCCAACCACAACTGCGCAATATCCATAGTAAATCTATATTAACATAAAATCAATATGTTTGAATAAAGGGCAAAGATACAGTATAAATTTTCTTAAGCCGGACATCTTATTTGTAGACCTACATAATTTAGTACATAAAATGCATGTGTGCACTGGTCTGCACTTCAAATTTTTAGAGGAAACAGCAGACCATTTGGGTAACTCTGGAATACTCATTTAAACAGACTATGATTTGGGACACATTCATTCTAATTTAGTAATAGTGATGTTGACTTTAGTGCAGGATACAAAGTTACGTGATAGAGTAGGTGCCAAAAAGGGACTTTATGAGTCAATAGCAGCCATTATTATTTAAACTTTCAATAACACCTTGTATTATGCAGCCAACAACTGACTAGTGTTGCATTGAAAATCCCAAATAACATTAGCTGGGTTTCCATCACCCAGCGTTAATGCGCATTTTGAACAAGCGAAACGAGTCACATGAGAAATGAGAGATGGAAATGCTGCAGTTCCAATAAAACATTTTAGGCTCGCTTGAGGTGATCTTGGAGTGTTGATGTGAATAAAAGAAGATGGAAATGTATTTGCCAAAAAAAAAGAAAACTCTGAGGTAGCAAGCATTACACCCACATGACTAATCAGCATTATGTTTGCCTTGTTTACTGTTGATTATAGTTACTGATACTACAGTCAGCTGCTCTAACAACTTGAAAGAAATGAACCCAATTGACGTTTATTTTTTATTTTTGCAAACTTTAAAAAGATTCGCTTCATTTTAGGCAGGAAGCCCAATATCGATACAAAGACAATGATACTGCTTTCCTCAGAGGACATTCAAAACATTTTTTGTTAAATTGTATTATGAATATGAGATTGATCTGAAGAATAAATGCTAAATGTAACTCGCTCATTCGATCTCTCTCCCATTCTACTCTTCACCACATAATCCAAGAAGTTTTTTACTTCAATGAGAACTCTGTGTTTCTTTGTTACTAATTCTTATTAAGTTACATAGATACTTTTTTCTGGATTTGTAATATATAGTTTTGTGTTTGGTTAAAATAGATTTTTGTTGTATTCTGTACATTTCTTCCAAATTTTATAAAAAAAAAATTTGTAATTTAGAACTGTGTTTATTTATATATGTATTTTAAGTCCATGTGAAATCAAATTTTAATATGTTTTTTTGATAGCACACATTGTTATTCTTTAGTTGAACAATTAATCCATGAAAGTTTATTCATTCATTCATTTTCTTTTCGGCTTAGTCCCTTTATTAATCCAACTTATCCAGCATATGTTTTTTTACACAGCAGATGCCCTTCCAGCTGCAACCCATCACTGGGAAACACCCATACACTCCCATTCACACACATACACTACGGACAATTTTAGCTTACCCAATTCACCTATAGCGCATGTCTTTGGACTTGTGGGGGAAACCGGAGCACCCGGAGGAAAGTCACGCAAACATGAGGAGAACATGCAAACTCCACACAGAAATGCCAACTGACCTAGCCGAGGCTCGAACCAGCGACCTTTTTGCTGTAAGGCGACAGCTCTACCCACTGCGCACCGCGCTGCCTCCATGAAAGTTAATCCAATGAATTCATTTTTTTGTAATCTTCAATCAAAGACTGCACATTTGCTTCCATTTGGAGCGAGGATTCTTTTCTGTTGATGTCAGTTAGGCTGCTTCAGCCACAACATTTTTAACCACGTCCCTCTTACTGTTAGTTTGCTAAAAGAGAATGATGGACAAAAAGAAAGCTCCATCCCGTAGTCAATATTAAATTTCAGTTGGAAGTAAATAAACATACTGAAATAAAAGTCTCAGCAACTTCCAGTTCATGCAGACTTTTAATAGAACTTCAGAGAAGCCTATAATGTATTGTTCCCAGTACACTGAAAAAAAAGATTCAAAGATGACTCCTTGGATTTACTATTTTTTGTAAGCAATTTATTTGGGCTGAATTTAAACAAACAAATTAAGTTGAACATGGTTGTGGCTGGAAGGGCATCCGCTGCATAAAACATATGTCGGAATAGTTGACGGTTCATTCCACTGTGGCGACCCCTGATAAATAAGGGACTAAGTCGAAGGAAAATGAATGAATATAATGTATTGTTGGCCACAAAATCCAAAACAACTGTATTAATATAGTATTTCAATAAATAAAAAAAACTGTGCACAGCAAAACAACAGCTCTTTTCCAAACACACCCTGACGTGTTCAGTTTCAATTAGCCAATGGAAGAATTTAATCCAGTTATGGCTGAATTGATTTCAAGGTGTGTTTTTGGCCAGTGTAGTGAACACAGGTGATCAGAGATGGTTTAGATCCTGCTGATGCCTCCCGTATGCTCAAAGTCACTCATGCTGGAAAATGGAAAAGGGAGCAGCGTGACGCAATTCCTAGCATGGACCAACAGAAAGCGGGTGACGGCATACTCCGTGCGTAAGGATGTGGCTGACCATGTGTCAGCTATTTTAGGAAAGAGAATGACTTATTAAAGCCATTCCCGCCCTTGCTGTCAGAAGCATTTCAAGTCTCGGAGCAACCCGAGGCAGTCTAGACTCGGGGCAATGTTCGTGATTGTCCATTTCTGAGCATGTGAGTGCATGCATTTGAATAATTGCCTGTGCGTAATCCAGTCTCTAATTGGTATGATGTGTCAGGTGTAGATTGGGTGAACTTGGTGAATCTGTTACAGGACCAAAATAGACCTGCATCCACTGCAGCTACTACTGATGCAGCGCTGTGTGAAAATGAGTTCATTCACTCTCTCCCTATCTCCAATTGTTCATGCTTCAGTGAATGCAGTAAGTTGACAGTGGGGCTGTAGTCTGCAGAACAGACTGCGATGTTACTGTAAACTCTCCGCATCCTCTTCACCGCATCAAAATATGCTGACCTTGTGTCACGGTACGGAAAGTGCTGACCTTCAGTGACTCATCTAAGACATGTACCATTAATTAATAATGCTTACAATTGGTCTTGAAGATACACAAGGGAGAAGTGCTTATAAGGCGTATTTTGCCCCCAATACAGGGACTGCAAAAAAAAGAAAAAAGAAATCATGCAGTGATTTAAACACATTGTGACTCAATCTGCAATTTGATAAGCATTTAACATTTCAATTTGGCTGCCATCTGGATAAGAGCAAACCATAAAAGGCATACAATTATTGAATAATCAGCTCTCGCATCCAAAAGATTGTGCGGGTAAATAACTCAATTTGGAGAAATGCCTCATGCATTTGAGTCATGTTTTGCCCACATTCTGCTGCCAATGGATGGAGTTACTCTTATAAGCAAAGCGCATGATATTCTGGGATTGTTTTGGTTTGTGTTTAGAGGACCTGTTTGACTGTATTTATTTTTTTTACTCCTTGGAGAGCCCTGGACTATTTATATATTCCCTGGACCACAAAACTAGTTTTATGTTGCACGGTCAAAATGGTACATTTTTTATTTTATGCCAAAAATAATAAGAATATTAAGCAAAGATAGATTATTTGTAAATTTCTTACTGTAAATACATCAACACTAAATTTTTGGTTATTAAAGTACCTAATTTAGACAACTTTAAAAGGTGATTTTCTGAGTATTTAGATTTTTTATGAACCCTGAGATTCCAGATTTTCAAATAGTTATAACTTGGCCAAATATTTCTAAAAATGTACATTTATGACCGGTTGTGAGCCAGGATCCCATATGTGCATTTGCCCCCAACTACCCCATCAGAAACAGTCAACACATAAAATACTATATTATGCACTTTGTTCAACTGAAACAATCGATATTGTGAATAAAAAAACACCAAGTGCTTCAGCTTCACTTTAGATTGTTGGTCTACCACACGTTTTGACAGTTCTGGGGCAAAGAAAAAAAATCTTTGAGAAGGAACCTTTGTTTTACTGCAAACTTGTTTATAAATAAACATCAGATGGGATGTTTGACGAAAAGTAAAGTCATTTAGGAAGTTATAAAATTTAAGTATCGTCAAGTATAAAATCTCTTCTGGGAGAAAACTAAATCTAACACCAACACAACAGTTTTTAAATAGTGTCAGAATTTCTTGTTTTGAAATATTTTCTCATGATTGTATTGACATTTGTGTGTTTTAAACCTCTTTTAACAAAACCTAAACAACAACTGCCTGCCACTTACCAATTTGAGTTACCAATGCTGTGTCTATGTTGTCTAGCTTGCCTGTAGACAAATTTTTACGGGAAGGACTTATTGTTTAATTTAAGACTTTTCGCTATGCTCCTTTTTTTCTCCATGACATAGGAAATGAATCCATATAATGTTCAGGATAATGACATTATAAAAGAATGAAAATGTGTCATGTTTCCACAAAAAAATAAAGCAGATAATATGTTTCTTAAGCAGAAAACCTGCATATTAGAATAGTTTTAAAATAATCATTTGACAGTAGCTTATTTTTAATTACAGATTTGTGCAAAACTTTTGTACTTACTTTCTGATTAAAAACATGCTACCACAAAAGCATCAGTTTCCATTGATGCTGTATATGTGACTAAAACTTTTTTTTTTCCTCTCGTGAGGAGTCTATCCAAAAATTCACAGTGATATTAGGTTAAAGTATACACAGACATTAATTTTAATCAAAGAAGACATGTTATCCAAGCATTAATGGCAAGAAAAGCTCCTTATATCTGAGAGCAGCCACATGTCAAATGTTCCTGGGTGGTGATAGTATGTGATTTCATTTCACAGAGGAACTGAATTTCCAGATGAATAGATGGCTCTTATAGTATCATGCCTATGATAGAATGTTTCGACAAATAAATGTAAAGCAATATCTTTGAAGAATGATATTTTAACTTATATATGTTGTCAGGTGACCTGTAACTGTAAAAAAAAAATAATAATAATAATAATACAAAATACAAAATATTGATTTATTGAATAGCTTCAAACACCTAATGTTTCAAACATGTTTCCATTAGGCGTATTTCAACTTGCAATTTTCAATTTGTGCAATTTGAAGTGTACTGTAAACTGCAAAAACAATTACCTCATCATTACCAGAATAAAATATATATATACACTATAGATAAATAGTAAATTATTATAAATAAATGCAGTCTTGGCAAGCAAAAGAAACTTCTTTTAAAAAAGCATCAAATAATTTCACCAACCCTAAACCTATGAGCAATAGGATTTCCTTTCCTCAAAAAGGAACAGAATTTGTTAAAGCAATTACTATAAAAGAATACTAAATCCTGTGATTAACAACTTTAATCTTCCGCCAGCCTTAATTTCCCCCTATTAAACCTTTTTTTTTTTCATTGAACGGGTTTAACAAAATCTAAATCTTTTCAAGCATCCCTAGTATATACTGTAAAATATCAAGATGCAAATCACTGCAGACAAAACAGAACACCACTAATTCGCTTCCAAAAAAAGATCTAGACTACATTCTTTAATGAAATCACAGCCTTTTATAGTTTATTGTACAAGGAAATATCTGTTTTGATTGGATCTATTGTGCGGTCATAACCACTACTCAGATAGACCCTGAAATGAATGACAAAGTAACTGTATTATTGACAGACTTCAGCTGAACATTCTTCATGCTGAGGCTTCAGTCCATGAAACTGCAATTGCAATCGTTGAACCATGAAGCCATAAGGGCTGCATCTCTGCATCTGTAAAATTAAAATTAATCACTGGATACTTTATCTGGGATCCTTTTGTTTGCTGTAACCAGCAGTAGCCATGGCAACAGGCGGGTATAGAACGCAACACAGTGGGTGAGGTCAGAGGTCACATGACACCATGTGCCACATAGGAAAAGAACCGGATGGTTATGGAGATAGAATGCTATGAAAGAGGAAGATGGAGAAAGAGAAATGATGGGATAGGGGGAGTCTGGAGTTTTTCCAGCCACTGCTCTCTCTCACTCTCTTTCCGCCCTGGAATTAATCCACTCGCAGTCATTCTGTGATAGAAGTATCGCTATTGACATTCATCCTTCCAACAAACAGCCTCTGATTTAGGATGATTTTAGATGTAATGACACATACGCATCATTCAGAATTTTGGGAAACGAACAGACCGGTAAAAGTCATAAATTTTAATACATTTGAATATTTAAATGAACTGAAAAAGCAAAGGGATAGTTTATAGAAAGAAATTTACTCACTTTTTACTCACTCTCAATAGGTTCCAACCCTTTATGAGTTTCTTTTTTCTGTTAAACACAAAAGAAGATCATTTGAAGAAAGCTGAAAACCTGTAACCATCGACTTCCATAGTAGGAAAAACTAAAATGGAAGTCAATAATTACAGGTTTACAACATTCTTCCAAATATCTTCTTTTGTGTTCAACAGAAAATAAGAAACTCAAAGTAAACGGAGAGTAAATGATGACAGGATTTCAGTTTTGAGTGAAATATCCCTTTAACAAACCCCTGTTGTAGGATAAAAGTCTATATAAACAACCTTATGATATCACAAAACATTCACAGGTGTTTGAATAATTTCTAGTGAACTATGACACAGAAAAAAACACTCTATGATTCAGATGAAAATCACAAGCATGTGCTCATGAGATCACTGTGATACATCTGAGTGTTCCAGGCAAAATCATCATCATATATCTCAGAGTATAAACACAGCACTGAGTGGATGATACTCCCACACTACATGCTTTGGTCTGTCGTATGAGCGGGTGTGAGGAAAATACATGCATGGCACATGCTGTATAATCAATCAACGCAAGGGGCTTTTTAAACTCATATTCAGTCCCCTGGGGATGTACTTTTAGTAAAGGGAAGGTCATATGGACTGCATCATCAGACAAAGAGGAAAAGGTGGTTGATAAATTAAGAGAGAAGTGATGTGGAACTATATGAGGCATCAATCATGGGCGAAGACGGATATAAAAAATTTAATCACACAGATGGTTTAAATAGGATGACGCTGTTCGTAAGGGTAAAAAATTTGGCCTTGAATTAGAAATTAGCATATTTTATGACCAATATACACTACATGATCACAATGTCAATTGATTATTGGGCTTGACCGTTTAAAGAAAATCACTACAGCCATGGAATGGTTTTCCATAAGACAACAGTGGATGGGAGTTTACATTTTGTCTCTTATACTCAGAAAAGCTGCACATACTTGATTAAAAACAGTAAAACTGTGCAATTTTATTTTTTTATTTTAAATTACCGGTTTCTATTTTAATATATTTTTGAAATGTATTTTTCTCAAATTTGAATTTACAGCAGCAATTACTCTGATCTTCCAGATCTACAGTACAGAAGTCAGCTAATTTGATGCTCAGATAACATATCTTATTATTAACAATGCTGAAAACATGCAGTTCACCATTTTTTTGTGAAAACTGTCATTTATAATTTTTTACAGGATTCTTTGATGAAAAGAAATATCACGTACACTTTTTAAAATATTGAACATAATAAAAGTCTTTACTGTTACTATTATATGCCATAATTAAAATGGTCACAGTCTCCAATAAGGTTTCATATTAGTCAATGTATTTGCTAACATGAGCAAATACTTATTATCATAGTTCAACATTTACTTATGCATTATTAAAATCCAAATTCATTCTTGTTATTAATGCACCTTGAGTTAACATGAACAATGAACGACTTTATTCCCATTAACTAACATTGACAAAGATGAATAAATACTGTAATAAATATTTAGTTTGTTCATGTTAGTAATTAACTAATACAACCTTATTATAAACTGTTACCGTTAAAATTGACAAAATTCTGATTGAACATGTTTAAATAGCATAAATACTTTTAGCCAGTGTATACTTTCAGTTCTGTATATCTTTTATTTGACAATATGTCTACATATTATTGACGTGAAAAATGGCAATCCTTTAATGCACGGATGCAAATGCAGTAATCGTGACTAAAAGGCTTAATGAAGCAAGCCACAGTGAATTGATCCATTAGATCATTTTAGATTACTCTCAAATGAGTAGCTTTTATTGTGTAAAAGCAAAGGTCATAATTCACTGTGAAATAACAAAGAAACCAGTCCAGTGGTTTTATAGAGGGTACACACACAATGCTTGTAAAAGGATCTTTAAACCAGCAGTTACTTTTAGGAGAAATGGAACAACTTACGGGAAACTGAAAACAATTAGCCCTAAAGTAAAAGGAAACAGAAATGACAAACAACAGACAAGCCTCAGCTGGAGGGTCAAGAGCTGATTTCTCTCATCTTTCTGCATCTCTTCTTCTTATGTCTCCGTTAACTTCTCTATCCTTCTCTCTCTTTTTTTTCCAAACCACTCTAATATGATGGATGGGAATGCACAATTAATACAACTTTATGCCAATCATATGTTGCACATTAATGCAGTTAAGTCATGTTAGGGAGTTGGATTCGTTTAGTGAATCACTTTGCATGTAAATATATTATGTTTTTATTGATGTATTATGTATTTATTTTAGGGATAACTCACCAAATAATTGTCTAATGATTACTCATCCTCATATCATTCCAAAACAGTATGCCTTTCTTTCATCTTTGAAACATAAAATATAATGATAACCATAATGGTAACCAAAGTTAAGCTCAATAATGTTCTTCAAAATATTTTTTGTGTTCTTGAAACGACTAGGAGTAAATAACGTATTTTAATTCTGTATGACTATCAGAACTATATTGTACATGTATGTGAGAAATTGTTATGTTCGTAATATTTGTGTATTTGAGTTCTAAATTAACATCAGATATTAATAACCATTAAATACTAATTAGTAACACAATTTAAACTACTGATTTACCTAAATGGTAAAGCAAATGTAGTTCAAATAAAAGAGTGTGCACCAACCAGCTTACTAGTAGTTGTGTCTGAAACTTTTTAATGACAAAGGGAAGAATGGGGCATAATGAGACACAACATATTAAATGATGTGTAATTTGTAGCTTGGCTAACTACAGTTTTAAAGCACCTTTCCTAAGTCTGCAGTGAAACCATTCAAAGACTAGATTTGCATTTCCTGACGCAAATACCAGCAGTTGCAAAGCTGCAAAAGAATTATGTCAGGTAAGCTTTTGGAGTTTAGTTCAGCAGAAAATGAAATGCATGTTGTCATGACAATAAGTCAATAGAAGAATCAACACCTATTTATGTGCATAATGTGTACGCAGGGAAGGCAGGATCAATTGCAAAATGGTAAGCATATATAGAGAGTGCAACAGTCGAGGTTTAGAAGTAAACATGCTGTTCATTTTCTCAACAGGAAAACTGATTGTTTAAAAAAAATCTTCAAAAACAACTCCGAAAGAGGTTGTTAATCAATTAAATATGCTTTTGTCAAACCCATCTGCTTGCATTAATTCAAGATTTTTTTTTAACATTTATGTATAATGGGGGAATAATATGCAGAAAAGCCATGATCCTATGCAGAAAATTCCACAAAGCAGAGAGTCACCAAGAATAAAGTGCGCTAAAAGTGATATTCATTCATTCATTTTTCAATTTTCCTTCAGATTAGTCCCTTATTTATCAGGGGTCGCCACAGCGGAATGAACTGCCAACTATTCCAGCATATGTTTTACGTAATGGATGCCCTTCCAGCCGCAACCCAGTACTGGAAAAAAGGGATATGTTCCACAAATATATATATATGCTTACAGTGCATCCGGAAAGTATTCATAGCGCTTCACTTTTTCCACATTTTTTTATGTTACAGCCTTATTTTCCAAATGGATAAAATTCATTTATTTCCTCAAAATTCTATACACAATACCCCATAATGACAATGTGAAATTTTTCTTTTTTTAATTGTTGCAAATTTATTAAAAATAAAAAACCACATGTACATAAGTATTCACAGCCTTTGCTCAATACTTTGTTGATGCACCTTTGGCAGCAATTACAGCCTCAAGTCTTTTTGAATATGATGCCACAAGCTTGGCACACTTGTCTTTGGGAATCTTTGCCCATTTCTCTTTGCAGTACCTCTCAAGCTCTATCAGGTTTGATGGGAAGCAACGGTGTACAGCCATTTTCAGATCTCTCCAGATATGTTCAATAGGATTTGGATCTGAGCTCTGGCTGGGCCACTCAAGGACATTCACTGAGTTGTTGTGAAGCCACTCCATTGATATTTTGGCGGTGTGCTTTGGGTCATTGTCCTGCTGGAAGATGAACCGTCGCCCCAGTCTGAGGTCAAGAGCAGTCTAAAGCAGGTTTTCATTCAGGATGTCTCTGTACATTGCTGCATTCATCTTTCCCTCTTTCCTGACTAGTCTTCCAGTTCCTGCTGCTGAAAAACATCCCCACAGCATGATGCTGCCACCACCATGCTTCATTGTAGGGATGGTATAAGCCTGGTGATGAGCGGTGCCTGGTTTTCTCCAAACATAACGCCTGGCAATTTTAGTCTCATCAGACCAGAGAATTTTGTTTCAGATGCCTTTTGGCAAATTCCAGGCAGGCTGCTATGTGCCCTTTACTAAGGAGTGGCTTCCGTCTGGCCACTCTACCATACAGGCCTGATTGGTGGATTGCTGCACAGATGGTTGTCCTTCTGTAAGGTTCTCCTCTCTCCACAGAAGAATGCTGAAGCTCAGACCGATTGACCATCGAGTTATTGATCACCTCCCTGACTAAGGCCCTTCTCCCCCGATCACTCAGCTTTGATGGCCGGCCAGCTCTAGGAAGAATCCTGGTGGTTCCAAACATCTTCCACTTACAGATGATGGAGGCCACTGTGCTCATTGTAACTTTCAGAGCAGCAGAAATTTTTCTGTAACCTTCCCCAGCCTTGTGCCTCGAGACAATCCTGTCTTGGAGGTCTACAGACAATTCCTTTGTCTTCATGCTTGGTTTGTGCTTTGACATGCACTGTCAACCCTGGGACCTTATATAGACAGGTGTATGCCTTTTCAAATCATGTCCAATCAACTGAATTTACCACAGGTGGACTCCAATTAAGCTGCTGAAACATCTCAAGAATGATCAGTGGAAACAGAATGTACCTGAGCTCAATTTAGAGCTTCACGGCAAAGGCTGTGAATACTTATGTACATGTGATTTTCAGGTTTTTTATTTTTAATACATTTGCAACAATTTCAAAAAATCTTTTTTCACATTGTCATTATGGGGTATTGTGTGTAGAATTTTGAGGAAATAAATGAATTTAATCCATTTTGGAATAAGGCTGTAACATAAAAAAATGTGGAAAAAGTTAAGCGCTATGAATACTTTCCGGATGCACTGTAAGTACATATATATATATATATATATATATATATGGGCTGCACGGTGGCGCAGTGGGTAGCACGTTCGCCTCACAGCAAGAATGTGGAAAACACATCGAGCCTCGGCTGGGTCAGTTGGCGTTTCTGTGTGGAGTTTGCATGTTCTCCCCGTGTTCGCGTGGGTTTCCTCCGGGTGCTCCGGTTTCCCCCACAAGTCCAAAGACATGCGGTACAGGTGAATTGGGTAAACTAAATTGTCCGTAGTGTATGTGTGTGAATGAGTGTGTATGAATGTTACCCCGTGATGGGTTGCAGCTGGAAGGGCATCCGCTGCGTAAAAACATATACTGGATAAGTTGGCGGTTCATCCTGCTGTGGCGACCCCAGATTAATAAAGGGACTAAGCCGAAAAGAAAATGAATGAATGAATGAATGAAATTGTCCGTAGTGTTTGTGTGTGAATGAGTGTGTATGGATGTTTC
>CAIGQV010014432.1:13598269-13614619 GCA_903798115.1 Danio jaintianensis | reverse complement strand
GTGATGGGTTGCAGCTGGAAGGGCATCCGCTGCGTAAAACATATGCTGGATAAGTTGGCGGTTCATTCTGCTGTGGCGACCCCAGATTAATAAAGGGACTAAGCCGAAAAGAAAATGAATGAATAAATGAATGAATATGAATATATATATATATATATATACCAAGCCATTAAGTACATCATCTATAAAAAAAAGATGGTGTCCAGAACCAGTGCTGCTAAAAAAAACTAATGGAGAGGTACTAATGCACTCCATGCCACTGCCATCTTCACTATTAGTTCTATTTTGCATGCTGAACATTGTATTCATGTAAATCAGTTGGAAAAACTGTACTCTTAGATGTATCCATACTATATAGCATATAGAAGGCATTGTCTGACATTGTCTTTGAAATAAACTTAGAATGAAGTCTGTAAGTTAACCTGCTGGGGGCTTACTTAATTGCCGAATTTACACCCAGAATATTTAAGGAACAAACACCCACCTTGCAAACCACTGACAAATTTTGTAAGCGGCACAAAAATAAAGAAACAACCACAGCCTGCTATTATGCATTTGTGAGAATGCTGTTAGACTCACCTGTTTCCAGTTGTCATATACTAAAATTGAGCTGTCCTCATCATCCACGGTCACTCGTCGCGGGTAACCCTCATCTACAACACATACAAATACATCTTTTAAAAACTGACACTTTAGCACAAAATGAATCACTAGTGTTCAATTAGCATCTGATTTTACTCCTTCAACTAAGCTGAAACTGGCAATTTCACGGGATCAAATGTATCATAATATATCTGTGGCACAAATACAAAAGAAGTTATTAAAGATAAGGACTCGAGGCGTAGTGTAGCAATAATTTAGCAGAACTGATGCACAAGGACACTCAACTCAGGTAAGAGAAATATAAAACTGTCTGCGTGTCTGATGGCTCTTTATCCCCTAGTAAATGACATGCTCTGCTTGTGCAGAAAGTGTCTGTGCAGAGGCAGTACTCTGCTGGTTCTCTCCCACCTCATTAAGACACAAGATGATGAAAGACCTGAAAAAAAAGATGGATGCCTTCACGGCAACCCATTTCGCTTTTTCCAATCAAATTCTGAGAACCATACACTAGTGATCTCGGGTGTCTGTGAGGTGATAAGTGTGTTTCATCCAAAGCAAATCTAAAAATAGTACAGTCCTTGGCATCCTGATGCTTGATGCTGAGCACAAGAAGACTGTACAAAATATAATCTTTACCAGCTGCTTGGGTTTCAGAGTCTATAGAGAGTGATCTGTCTGACAGTCCAGCGAGGCAAAGTGCCAGAGAGGATTTGCCCACTCCGTTTTGACCCAGCAGTACTATCCGAAGTGGTCCGTGGTACTTCTGTTGGGGCGGTTTTAGGGTTGGCGAATCTTGGATATTGCTGACGCTGATTTGTGGAGTCGCAGATTCATTGAGTCCTGGTGTCCAATCGTATTCCTCAGACACAGCTTCCTCTCGCCTCAGCTGATGCTTGATTGGTAGTGGGGTGCTGCCCCTGCGAAGAGGGGGTGCAGCTGAGAGAGTTAAGCCATAACCCTGTGAAATACAAAGACAAGTAGAAAACATCAGCTGATACCAAAGACAAAGATCTTCACCCAATGAAACCAAATGCCAAGTACAAAGACAGTCCATATGATAGTGTGACCAGATGTCCCTGTTTTCTGGGAACAGTCCCAATTCTTGTTGCCTTGTCCCCGATTGGAGCATTTTTTATTAAAAATAAAAGTATACAAAATGTATTTTCCTCATATTTACCATATAACTCATACAATCATTGAAATTTCTAAGCTATTTTGACCACTTAACTAGAAAATGTCCCCAGTCTGCATCTTAGAAATCTGCATGGACACCATGTGCAAAAACAATCCATGTGTAAGAAGGATTGTGATCTTTTGTAAATTTGGGTTGTTCACTCTATTCAAAAGTGGGTCAAAACAATGAGAAGAGCGTCCATTCATATAAACAATCGGCACTTGCTTATAAGAGTGGTGTAAACATCCTGACAGACAGAAAAAAAAGACAAGTAACGTAATGAGTTTTCATAATCTCATGGCTGCTGAGTGCTTCGCCCATCTATCTGTATCAAGTAAAACTACCAAGAGAGCTCTTAAACTGTTTACTGAGTTTGCTTGCAAGGGCGACTGGCATCAATATTAATACTGCAATTAATCTAGCTGCGGCACTGTAGGTGTGCTGGAGACCTTGTAAGCTTGATCCGGTGTCAGACATGCAAGACACACATTGACAGCCAATTATACTGATTGAAAGGAGGTAATTAATTAATCATAGACTGATATTGTGGGATAGTGACAATGAGATGTGGTATGATGCTGGGGATGAGGCAGACAATGACCAGGATTAAAATAACGGTTACTTTTATTAATAACAAAATCGGAATTTTAATAACTAATGTTGATGTATAATGCAAATTATTATTCTCATGAACAATGTATGAGAATTTGTACATATTATTATTGATACAGTGATTTTCAAGATCACCGCAGCTATTTTGTTTGATAATTTTCTCATTACAAGGAGGCATGACTGAAATATTAGTATTGTTTAAGCACAGGAATGTTTACAAAACACAAACACTCCTACAGAAACAAAGTCAACACAAAGGCTGCAGAAGAAGAGAGGGTGTGTACACACCGGCGAGCATCCCAAACCTGTGAAGGAGCCTATAACAGCCCACACAACACACACACTCACAAGAGATGGAAAGCGAAGATTTTACCTGGTCCGACATCGTTCCTCAGTTCATCAGCTCTCAGTGAGACACTCCGCCGTCCATGTCATGTCACTGAGCGTCAAACACTGCACAAGCGTCGGTGGGGATTGTTACATTACACTCGACTCATATGCCATCACATGGCTGTAGTCTGAAAAAAGACACGCTCCCAAATGTGACTCCAAACGCGCAAGAATGCTCCTTTCCCTCACGTTGACCTAATAGTAAACATTTAATCGCTTCTCCGCGAACGGCAGCGTTGCGTGACTCACGTACTACTGTACACCTGTGAGTCTCTTTAAGTCTCTATAATAGTGGCTTTTCATATGAGAGCGTGTAGCCCCGCCCACGCGCTGTAGACACGCCTCTTCATTTCAGTCTTTACCTGAAGGCTCTCATTCTCTTTCTGGATCTCTCTGGAGCTCAAGTTCAGCTATCTATGTTGGCCAATATATATCCTAGATACATTTATATTACATTATTTGCTTGATTAATGCTTAAACCTTGGAATTGTGCAGCTGTACACACCCTTTTTGTGAGTGAGCAGCTCCAGATCATGCAAACTAGAACAAGGATTTGAAATCTGGTGACTGTCCATAAATAATAATCATTCATATTCAAGGGAATACAGGTAAAAAATGTAAATAAATAAATAAAACACACACACACACACACACACACACACACACACACGCGCACACACACACACACACACACACACACACATATATATATATATATGGTTTATTGTAATTTATATTGTGGAAAATTATGGTTTTCTGTTAATTATTTCATAATAATTATAATTATTAGACCTCGTGTGTCAATTTAAAATAGTTACACAGGTCACTACATGACCAAAATGTCTGTCAAAAAATGGTCATAAAAATATAATATATTGGTTGTTGTTGTTTTTACTGTTTTTACTTTAATACTTTTAAAATATTAAATGGTAAATTACTTAAAATTTAGAAGAAAACAAATTGAGAAAAGTTTGAAGTTTTGTCAACAAAATGAAAGTCTATTTAACAAAGATTAGGATTTTTTTTAATGCCACTGGGATTAAATATGGGTTTTAAATGGGATAGTTTTGTCCAGAGTGTAGCTATTATCATGCCCAGTGCATAACAGATTTATAAAAGAAAATGAGGGTGAAATCTTACAATTTAAATAAAAAATAATAGTTTATGGCAGCATTATCGCTGTTTGCAAAAATACTGAAAAAATAATGATCATAAATGAATTATGACAAAAAAGAAAGAAAGCAAGAAAGACAAGAATAAATGAAAAAGTGCATAAGCATCCTCAATTTTTAGAGTATTATTTTCTCATTTATTTTATAGCAAATACAATTAATCATTTTAATAATTTGTTAATTATTTTACATACAATTTCAAATTTATTTTTGATAAAATTTTCTCCAAATTTTTCTACAATTACAATCCCTGGACCCCAGCCTGAAGACCTGTGCATTGGCGTAAAATCAAGTGCTGTCTGCTTTTCTTTCTCTTCCCATACCGAAAGCAAGTGTTCAGAAGCTTTGTCCTTGATAGGTACTTTGTTTTAATAACAGTTCTCCACGATGCTACCTTTCCAAGACACATACTGTAAAGCCTATCCTCTGAGAGGTTTTTCTCTGGTAACCCTGAAGTTTTCAAGCACTACATGAATTATTGAGTGCTCTGTAGTTTTTACTGCAGCCACATCAAACATCATTAATGTCACAGGTGAAGGGAGAAACGTTTCCTCACTGCCATTTTTAATTGCTGCAAAGACCAATTCATCTTCTCTTAGTTTAACTATTATTAGATCCAAAGAAGCAAACTCGACTGAAAGCATTTTAAATAGTCGTCTGTCTCCCAGTCAAAGACTTAAAGGGATAGTTTGCCAAAAAAAAAAAAAAAAAGACATTTACTCACACTTCAGTGGTAACTTTTATTAATTTCTTTCTTCTGCTGAACATAAAACAAGATATTCTGAAGAATGTTGTAAACTAGCATGGCTGGCTTTTCTACATTCTTCAATGCTGTATATCTTCTTTTGTGTTCAACAGAAGAAAGAAACACAAACAACTAGGGCTGCATGATATTGGAAAAATCTAACATTGTGAGTTTTTTGTTATTCTGCAGTATATATTGGATATATGGATACAATTTCATAACTTGAATATCTCTATATGGAAAGAATTTATCATTTTAAATTGATTGGGATAATTCTGCATGGGAGTGCATCTGCATACAATATAATAAACAAATCAAAAGCATAGATAAATACAATAGAGAAAATGCTACAATTGAAATAAACAATTGGTTTATTGTTTTCTGAGTCTAACAGTACAGAGATTGAATAACAAAAACAAAAATAATTCAATACAATTAATCGTTATTAAAGTTACTAACTAGCGATGTGACTACTGCGAATGATCACATTGCTGTGATCACTATGCTGACGCGATATACTGTGGAGCCCTACAAAAAACTTTGACAGAATTGAATTTTTTGGTGAAATGTCCCTTTCAATGTCACCATCACCATTGCTCTTTGATTCTTAACCCTTTGGTGTAGAGTAATATTGTCCTCTCCTTTCGAATCTCTAGTTGAATGAACATTGTGTTTTTAATTTCCTTTATCCACATCATTAGAAGCATCACACTGTTCGAGCTAACTTTTCATACCAAGCTCAAATTGTGTAGTGGTCCTAAAATCATTATATGCTTATGCTTTATTGGCCTAAAGTCAACTTTCCAGTCTTACTAGATTCCTTGAACGCAAAATGATCTTTTTATTATTAAATTTAAGAGAATCCATTGGCCACCATTTTGATCTTTAATGCATGCATCTTATCAACATTGGTGATTTAAGACTAAACTTGGCATGATTTATTGGCATCAAGCCCAAACAAACGGTATCAAAGCAGCTTGTAAATAGTGCCGCCTTGTGGTCAAAGAAATTTAACCCTTATGTGCTGTTCAACTAACCACCACTGTATCTCTCTGTGGATACTGTATCGTAGCTTTATTTATTTTTGATAAATTATGCACGATACATCACCACTATGCATTTCTTATGAGTGATTTCAGGATTTGGGTATGGATGGTTAGGAGGTGGTTGTGTGTGTGTTCACTCCATCATGGTGCACCATTACAGTTTCACCCCTTCATTTTTGTACATTTTCTGCCTTGTAACTTTTTGTAACCAAGAGCAATTTCTGTATAGTCTATCATTCATTGCTGTGGGTGCTTTTTAGGGATGGGAACTATTTGTGTGTGTATGACTATTTCACATGACTGACGTACAGTAGTGTAGTATTCATGCAGCTTCATTTCTGTGTATTTGTGTTGTGCTTTGAGGCAGATTGAGTGATTTTATTCGACAGAGACCCTGGACATCGTGGCTTTCTTTGCCACAGTGACATGCAACCAGATATCATGCAAATTGTTTATTTTTGTTTGTTTACATATCTAATTGTCAAAGCCACAAAGTCGTGTGCCATTTGTGGAGGATGGGATGTTTTTCATTTCAGCAAAGGACATGAAATGACCCTGAACAGCATAACTGTGATAGCTGTCATTTTTAATTATTTCAATATTTCTAAATAAATTGGATCTGAAGTCATTGCTTTTGGTCACATCTTATTTTTCTGGCAATGTAAAGTCTAATAATCCCATTGCAGTCTTTCAGCCTATTGCTTGTCTGGCATTTAGATTTTTGTCTAATTTGTTCTTCATACCACCTGCGTGAATTTCCTCTAATCTTCATTAAGAATTGGCAAAATATGATCTTCAGACCAAGTAGCATTAAAAAAGGCTTATACTTTGGAAAATAGAGAATCAATTAAGACAGTAGCAATGGATAGTGAATGATAAGTGTTATTTTTAAAAATATATATTTTTAACATTGTTAGAAACTGGCCTAAAATCCTGTTTTGCTTAATACAGACTTCATCTGGCCTCATCAATGATTTCTCTGTCTTCCTTCTGCCCAATTGAATTTTTCCTTCGGTCATGTAAAATCTAATTATCCCATTTCAGAGTATCAGCCTATTATTTGTCTGACATCTACATTTAGAGTAATATTCTGTTTGCCCATTCTTGCTCCAACTTTTCTCAAACACTCAGTGTTGACTCAGATTAAAGGAACACTCAACTTTTCTTGAGAATAGGCTCATTTTACAACTCAACTAAAAGTTCTCCAGGTCTGGCAGGAGAACTTTTAGCTTAACTTATAGATAAATTAATCGGATTTGACTATTAGCACATCAATAAAAAATTACCAAAGCGTTTCGGTAATTTTCTTATTTAAAGCCTGATTCTTCATCATATACTAAGACAGACATAACATAAAAGGCAACTATTTTCTAGGCTAATTTGGCGAGGAACTATACTCTCATTCTGGAGTAATAATCAAGGAACTTTGCTGTCGTACCATATAGCAGGTGCAATGATATTACTTCGGCACATGATCCCTGTTTAAGCAGGTGGCCATGATTGAAGTTACACAACTGGGGACTATTTTCAGGCACTGCGTAATATCATTGCTCAATGGGTTGTAAAATGTGTTACTTTTGTGTTCCTTTAACTTCAGACCAAGTTGCAAGTTTGGGAGACATTTTGTTTTGTTACAATAATTTCAACTTTGTTGAACATATTGCCTAAAATCATGCTTTGCTCAGTACAGATTTCATCTGGCTTGCAGATTATACTGATGTCTCCATGTTTTCCCATCTGCCAAATAGATTATGATGAAAACTGTTCTCCCTCCACAAATGTTCTCTCCAAATCTGGCACAGATTATCTTCATATCAAATGGACATTATGTTTCTTTCCTTTTTTTGTATTGATCTGGCTTCACAGCAGCACAATTTCCATAATTGAAGAGCCAGCCATTAACAAACACATTTGGGGTTGATTGGTTATTAAAAAAGAAGAGTGGATGTTTACGAATATAGTCATTTGTCACCTTATAATTTTGTGTGTTTTTTTTCTCTCAAAAATCTGCAATTGCTTGGTAAATACATATGCAGTGTTTTATGTCAGTAAACATGATTCAGTACAAATGCATACCTAAAAACCACGATGCAAATAAGCCTGCTGTTAAGAAGCAGTAGATTATATTTCAGGTATATGTGACAGATTGCAGGTCACATTGCCAGCTCAACGCAGCTCCACAGCAGTCTGCCAACCACACAGAGCAAAAACAGCCTCAGTCCATGGTGGTCTGGGGCATCACATGACGAAAAACAGGGTCGAGAGGGACAAGTGAAGCATGCTGAGCTCATGTCGCAGATGAGCTTGTTAATCTGCAGTGTTAATTGCATCTCATCAGACCTCGCAGGCTCTGTGTGAGTCTGAAAGGAGTTTGATGTAAGCGCTGACAACTCTAATTATTCAGCAAACCCCCCTAAAAAATATGACTGTTATAATTACAGTAGATAACGAGTGAGTTTAAGTGCTTCTGTTGAATGGGTGATGCTGTCAGCGTGATTGTGAGACAGCTCACCCCCATCCTCATATTGTTTTCATCAGACTGTCTGCACTTTAACTGCGACCTCTTGCAACCACTGTTAGCTCAGCGAGGTCTGAGGGGACATTGCATTAGATTAGCGATTTAACCGGTCACTTGCGTGACTGGTGGTTTATGTAAGAGGGATTACCACAAAACAAACCAATTTTCCATTCAGATTTCGCATCTGTGCAAACAAACTGTTCTGTTGGTTTTATTATTGGCACATAAAAAAACTGATTCTTGATCTACAGATACACAACCCCCCACCCCCCCATTCACCCATCCCAGACGTGATTTCTAACCCTGTTGTTATTTTATAAAATTACACACCTTGCTTGAAGATTAAATGTCACTGTGAAGTCGAGACCAAAATGTCTTAATGCAAGCTGACGATGAGAAAATTACTAGTTTACCATGAATGCCAATCTGTAATGCATTTCTGAACAAGACACATAAATGGAAGAAGGGCACAGATTTGTTATTCTGGAGAGATGAATGATTGACCGTGAGGAGCCAGAACAGTCGGTCAAACATAGATGCATGTATACCACTATACGGAACACATTGTTTTTGGAAATGGGATGGTAATACCATGGAAAGATCTTCGGTGGTACCATTGTATATTGATGGACGGTATATATTATCAGATATATATAGACAATCATAGTATTAAAATTCATTTGCGGTATGTACCTGATGACATTTTCAATGCTACGATATTTGGAAATTGCTATGATATGCTACAATATTTGAAAATACCTGTTTGATTTTTGGGATATATACCATGCTACCATGGATTTGGGAAATTCACTATGGTTTTTAGACATGTAAACATGCTTGGGACATCTACATATGTTTTAGTACTATTACTATTATCTCTCTCTCTCCCGGAGGAAACCCACGCGATCACGGGGAGAACATGCAAACTCCACACAGAAATGCCAACTGACCCAGCCGAGGCTCGAACCAGCCACCTTCTTACTGTGAGGCGATTGTGCTACCCACTGCACCACCCAATATATTTTGATGGATTTAAATAAAAACTATTTTATTAAACATTTATATCCAATAAAACGAGAGTTTGGTCACCTAACATCAGTAGGAATAGAAATATAATATGTTTGAATTCAAACAGGTTATTGCAACAAAAAAAATTTTTGTGTTGTTTCTCTTGATTTTTCTTAAAATTATATTTAATATTTTCCCCCAACATATCAGTTTGAGTCTCAAAGTCCCATTTATTTCTTTTAATAATTTCAGCTTTAATGTTTGTAATGCTGTTATTTGAATGTACTTTTGTAATTTTTATTAATATTATTTAAAGTTTTAATTTCATTTAGCTTTATAAATGACATATCCGAACGACATCTATTACACTGACAGACGCAATATAGACATGATATGCATGCTCGTCAGATGTCTAATGTTTAGTTGGATGTTCTGTGGGATAAATACCATGCTAATACAGTGGTTTTGGTCATTCAGTACCAAGATATGTATATCAAATAACAATGTGTTGCCATCTTTGCCTGTACTCTTTTGTAACTTAAATTGAACTATTTCAACTCTACATCCTACATTCTTCTCTTCTTTTATCCTTCCTCTCAACTGATATTGGGTAACAGAGATGAAGTGATTCAGAAGGAGGTGCAGAGGGAAATCGAGAGGGGGGAAATAAGATCAATTCAGATCCACATTTTATTACACCGGCTACAATATTAGCAGAGAATGAGAAAAAAAAAAACCTTGTGAAGTAGGATGACTCATCCACAGGTGACACAATTCTGAGAGCTGCTCAGTTCTCTCAGCCTTTCCTCTGTCATTAATGGGAAATGTTTAGATACTTCTGCCATTTCCAAAATCACAGTGCACTGCGTTTCACACGAAGCGGGCATGCAGTGACTGTCAGAAAAAGAAAAAAAAAAAAACACATATCGATGATTCATAACACCAATGATCGGCAAGCAAGACTCAAATGCTCTACATTTAGCATTTATAGATGATCTATCTGATATACAGTACCAACCCACACAAGTCTAATCTATTACTCACCGCACAGGCGATCAGTAATGAGCGAATTATAAACAACACATATGTCGTCGAGAACACACTAATGTGTGCGAGCGTGACCGAGTTGGTGATAAAAATCTGCCCTGATACGTTTTTAGTGTGAGCGAGAGGATTTGAGACAGGGATAGAGAGCAGCTGGTGTGCTGGAACATGGTAAAATGTGATGCTGAGCCATAAATGCAGAGGTCCATGGTCTTATATCGCTGTTCCTCTCTGTAGTGTTACTAAGCAACTCACAATCTCAGCCAGCAAGAGAGGGTTGAGGATGCTCTGGCAGAAAACACCTGTCATTGTGTGTGTGGCGTGTACATGTGTGTGTATGTGTGTGTAGGTGTCAGGCTTTGTGGTGTAGCAGGTATGTGCTGTACCTTACCACATCGATCAGAGCATGCGTCCCTTATGAAAATGAACCATGTTTTTCTGATTTTAAAATTGTAGTTACCATGTTTCCTTTTGGCACATTGACTTCTATTTGTACAACCACATTTTAATACAAATACCATGGTAAAATTAGATTTTTTTATGGTTTCTACTATATTTTTAATGGTGAAATTCTGGTACAATTTTACTGATTTATTTTACAGTGTATAACCACAGTTTTACCACAAATACCATGGTAAAACAATGGTTAGATTTGCAAAACCATAGTTATACTGAGTTTACCATGGTTGACTATGGTACCTTCAAATTAACCATGGTTTTGCAACTTCAACCATAGTTTTACCATGGTATTTGAATTTTTGTGTTAAAATACGGTAGAGACCATAAAATAAAATCTAATTTTTACAGTAAACTACTGCATTTTATTAATTTATAGTGTTATACACCAAAGTTTTGAAGAACTAACTTGAAGTACACTACCGGTCAAGGGTTTGGGGTCAGTAAGATTTTTAAATGTTTTAAAATAAGCTGCATTTATCTCATCAAAAATACAGTACAAATTGTAAAATGTTATTGCACTAACTGTTCAAAAGTAGTTTATAATTTAATTTAATAATTTTTTCCAGTGATTTTAAAGATGAATTTTTAGCTTCATTAGTCTTCAGAGTCACATGATCCTTCAGAAATCACTCTATTATTAATCATTATTATTATTATTAATAATGGTAATAGTAAAGAAAAAGCAATAATGAGTGGAGTAATCATTTCATTTGAAACTAAGAAAGCAGTTATTTAAAATTGTAATAAATATTTAACAATTTATTTTACATTTAATAAATGCCGCCTTGATAAACAGAATAATTTTCTTAAAAAAAAAAAAAAAAAAAAAACTGACCCCAAACGTTTGACTGGTAGTGTACTTTTGAAGTACTTCCAATGTTTTAAAGTATCTATACACATTGTACCTTTGTTATTGTGGTGAAAAGTCACATGATGAACCAATGTTCATCACGAACAGCTCATCCAAAAGCAGAGAAACATATTAATATAGACGGCGCTCAGCGTCATTCACACAATACTTAACACCATCATGGTAACACAAAATATATATTTTTAAGTAATACAATAAACATTATTTGGCACAATTAGATGTAACATAAAAGAGAAAAAAATAAAAATCTAAAATAATAAAAATCTAAAAAGAACCATGGTAAGCCACATTACTTATTTAAAATGAGCTGAAACAACACAATTCTTGAGATTTTTTTTGGAGCAACTTAATTGTTTTATGTTCAATCCAATGAAATTCGTTAAGTTACCTTGATCGAACAGTGTTGGGACAACATGAATGATTTGTTTGGAACCCCACATTTTTTCAGCGTACAGGAAATTCTGGGAAAGTCAAATCATGGTTATTCACCGTACTATATATATTAAGGAAACTTACTGTTAACTGGGTTACAGATTTTTTTACTGTAGCAATTTTACAGTTTTTTTACTATTTATCTATTGGAGACGTCCAATAGATAAATAGGTACCGAAAAAGTCTACAGAGGGGGGGTGATCACCAGAATAGGGAAGTCCCAGAGTAAAATGAAAAAATATGATACACCGGTCTTTTGGAATATGGAAAAACTGTCTTTATGCTGTTTTCATCTGTTTTTTTTTTTCTTATTCTCTTTTTTTCCTGTTTATGTAAAGCACTTTGAATTGCCACTTTGTATGAAATGTGCTATATAAAAAAAACTTGCCTTGCCTATTGAAATCCTTGCCATTTTTACAGAGTACAGTCAATGTGCCAAAAAAACATGGTTACTAAAATGTAACTATATAAAAAAAATATATAACATGGTTAATTTTTGTAAGGGATGCTCTCATTGTGAGTGCGTTGCTGGTAGTATGTGCTGAGGAAGGTGTTGAGACCCAGGCTGTGAGTGGGGTTGTGTGGGAGCGTGTTTTGGCACTATGTGCTGCAGGAGGGTAGCAGCTCTCCAGTGCTGGTGCATGAGCAGCCCTCTCAGCTGCCTCAGGGCTGGTTTAGATAGCAGGAAGTAGAGTGGTGGATTCCAGCAAGGTGCCAGACAAATCAGGAGAATGGCAGACAGTGAGGTCACCTCCCACAGCAGAGACACCTCCGTGCTTGACGCTGATGACGGGGCAGTGGGATCGGGGCCGGGGCTTGCAGAATTGAGGGAGGGTGATAAAACGTTGACAAACTCCAGCACGTAGTAAGGCAGCCAGCTGATGGCAAACACCAGTGTGGAGCCGATAAGGAGGGCGGTGGCTTTTTTGTTGCGGTGGTCTGCGGCTAGAGTCCCCCGGCAACGGTAGAGGTGTGTGATGATTAGCCCGCAGTGCAGGGCGATGCAGAGGAGAGGAGCCACATAATACACTAGAAATGCAGGAACAAGGAAGCCTAACCAGTGGCCGCGACCTACTGACCACGTGCAGCCACCGTCAAACTGGATGTATGTGACTTTAGGCAGGGCCATGGCGATGGAAACCAGCCAGATAACAGCAACCGTGCCAGCTCTGTGGGATAATTAGCGAAATATATAGTAGATTATTATTTTAAATAGAGAGATTCAAATAGACAGATTTAGATTAGACATATGTAGATATTCAAGATTTCAGTATAATGAACATGCATGATATTGGTATCATGGGCACTTTAAAATAATTGTGATAATAACAGTGAATAATTATTTATTATTTAAAATAATAAGTGATTTTTTAAGAATATTCACATTGTATTTGCAGTGGTGTTACAACAGTGCCAAATGTTTGGAGACATTTTACCAAATAATTGGTAAGCTTAATATTTCAAACTTTTTCACATGTTAATCTGGTCTAATACATGCTGAAATATATTAATTGAAAACTCTGTGACTATTTATAGGGCTATTGTGCATTAACAATGAGCAATAAGCCTTCAATAGTTAACATTAGTTAACATGACCAAACTCATCATGAAACTACAAAAGTTTTATTAATCGTAGGCATGTTAATTTCTTTTATAATTCTAAATAATGGGTTAAAATTGTAGTTGGAATTTGATTACAAGTCAAAATAGTTTTATTAATTGGAGTTAATAATAACTAAATTTCTGTTGTATTTTTTAGCTAATATAAACCTAGCAACTGTAATAAATCTGGCCTTTTTCCACTGTTGATTGTAGTCCATTAACTAACATTTTCTACTGTGACTTTATTGTACCTATTGTACTTTTGCAATTTAATTTTGGTTGAAACATTTGTTTACTCGCCACATATACAGTACAATAAAGAAACACACAAAGTATATTTTCCTATTATACCTATTAAAGTAAGATTTTTGCAGTTTAGGTCAATATTGTGATGATAACGTATACTGAAAAAGATTTAGAAATTAATCACAACAAGAAAGTTTGATAGTCATATACCCTCATTTAAATACAGGAAAAAAAAAATGATCATGGTATTTTTGATAGATGCATTAGTATTGTGTGGTCCACTTATACAAATCTACTAGTACTGAAACTTCATGGCTATTTATACAGTTAAATATGTCCACAGTCAGTTTTTCTCTCTCTTTTCTCAGAGTTCTAGTTCTGCCTCCTAAATGACATCACAAGCATTGTATAAAACGGTGATAATTGATAAAGTGGACGCAATGAAGTCTGACATATTTCTTGTCCACGACACATTAAGTATAAGCAAGTATAAGCCGGCAAGTATAAGTAAATTGTAGAAATCATAAGCACCTGCCTCTATGATCTGTTTATGTTCACAATGTTTTATAATGCTTTTGGCATAGCCCAGAGCAGTAAGTGAAAAAGTTTCTTCCAGTGATGGAATATTTTAATAATATACATTTGTATTCATGTACTAAGGAAGTTCTTTTTTTGACAATGGTATTTAAATATTAATATATAATATGAATATACATTTATTGCATATATCAATCTCCCATGGTATTACAGTATCATCACTCTAGCATGATACTACTCCTTGTAATTGTTTGTATACAGAAAAATCTGATTTATCCATTTACAGCTATGTATGTTCTGAAGCCAACACACAAATACAACTGCAAAAAATGCCTTTCTTACTGTTTCTAGTCTGAATATGTAAAAAAAAAATCTTAACACAAGAAGCATTTTCTAGACAAGCAAAAAACACTGAAAGAAAAGCAAAACATATCATCTTGATTTAAGAAACAATATGTCAAAATTAAAGGGCACCTATGATGAAAATCATCTTTTGTAAGAAAGATTAAAAATCTGAGTAAGAGAAGCATTTTTTGCAGTGAACTTTTTCCAGTCTTATTTGATCTCCTTCAGATACTCACACCTGCGCAGGGGTGGCTGGAGGCCGTGTCGAGGGAGCCACGATTCGATAACGCAGCACAGAGAGCGCAGCCAGGCTGAAGATGTCCACTCCAGCGGTCAGGGAGGTCATGAAGCTCAACAACACACAAACGCCTCCTCCCAGCTGCCAGTTCTGAGAGCTGGCGCTCAGTAGCACACAGGGCAGGGTGAGCAGAGCGCACAGATCGGCAAAACTCAGGTTTAACAGGAGGACCGAGCTGGGCTTTGAACGACGCCGAGGATTACGCATCAAAACCAACCACATGAGCAGGTGACCTCCGACTCCCACCAGCAGAGAGAGGATACTGACCAGAGGCAGCACCAGAGAGAAGGAGATGGTGGTGTTGGTGGAGACTGTGTTGAAGAGCAGATTCACAATCGCAGGCATGATGAATTACAAAAGACTTCAGTCAGTCTCTGGGATCGAGAAGAAAAGCCAAGTTACTCACTTATCACAGATCTCTGTGATTGTAAATGAACAAACCATTGCAATAATGCATTTAGAGGTTCTTTTTCAGGAGAAATATACTACACAGCATACAAAGCAGCAATAGCAAGATATGATAACAAGACCCACACGTTTAAAAAAATAAATGTGCAAGCGTGCACCCATTAAATATGTGATATACATCCTAGCGCTGGCATTTGCAATTACGCTGACCAATTACTCACTGGAGGCGGTGACAGGATCATATTCCAGGCACAATTTAAAGCCTATGGATTAGCTTCCCCAACAGAACATCCATACAGCAATTAAAGCTTCATGAACTAAGGGAGTTTATTAAACAAACCCTCTATATGTTAATTCAGCATAGAATGACAACAAAATCCCTCTGTTTTTATACAATGATAATGGGCAGCTGAAAAAAAACATATTTTATATCATGACAATGAAATATTAAGCTGTTGTGACTTTAGAAATATACACGTACAAATTAAAAAATATATTGTATATTATTTAGTTATTTTTGATGCAACAGACAGACAGACGGACGGACAAATAAGAAAAATATTTTGCCAGACAAACAGACAGACAAAGAAAGTCAGACAGACAGACAGACAGACAGAAATAAAGTTGGCCAGACAGACAGACGGACGGTTGGAAGGAGAGATGGACGGAGGGATGGACAGACAGACATAGAGAGGACAGAAAATGTGCCAGACATAGAGAGGACAGAAAATGTGCCAGACAGACAGACAAAAAAAATAAAGTTGGAAGGAAAGAAAGAAAGAAAGAAAGAAAGAAAGAAAGAAAGAAAGAAAGAAAGAAAGAAAGAAAGAAAGAAAGAAA
>CAIGQV010014432.1:13572324-13598259 GCA_903798115.1 Danio jaintianensis | reverse complement strand
AAAGAAAGAAAGAAAGAAAGAAAGAAAGAAAGAAAGAAAGAAAGAAAATATTAATTGTCCCTAAAAATAATGGTCCAATCAAACAAGCTACAGGAAAGGAACATTTGAAAGGTCTGACAAATGCTCAGGAGGAGAGAGAAAGAAAGAAACAGAACACACACACACACACACACACACACACACACACACACACACACACACACACACACACACACACACAGAGAGAGAGAGACAGAGCACTGAACACTGGAGAGAATAGAAAAGTTACTTGATCAGGCATCAGTTTGGCAGTCTGTGGGCTCACTTCTGTTCATCTGCTCTGAGGCACAGCAGCCCCTAATACAACCACCCCCCTGACACACAGAGTCCAACCCTACACACACGCGCACACACGCACGCGCACACACACACACACACACACACACACACAGAAAAAGGGGACACACCTGTAGTCACATCTAAATGAATTTATTCATCCTCTAACACACAGACACACCTGAATATCTAATCAGTCTCATTAGGTAATAACGTTCGTGTGCTGTTAAGAGACTTTCAACGGAAAGAAACCAATTATGAAGCAGCGTTGAAAGGGCTGAGAAAGTGAAACATGGAGCTAATTTACATCTATAAATACTTCATGATGCTCTACGGCCTCTTCATAACACCACGCACACATACACACAAACACAAAAAACGAAGACCATGAGCACACGCTCCTACACACTCTGACAGACTCGTAATTATGAAGCGAAGCTGAGAAAAATGTGTGATAAAGCGCTAAAGTTGTGCGATTAGTTGGGAATGTTTTAGATGCAAGACAACTCATAAATTGTTTACCTCGTTCTTGTCTCATAAAGTGAAATCAGCTCTTAAAAGCGGATTACTGCAGGGATCTTCCGGTGTTTACTGGCTTCTTGTGATTGCAGCCATCTGCTTGAGTTACTCACTTCTTTCACTGGTCAACTTCAACCACTCGAGTATGTGTCAGTGTGTGTGAAAGTTGCAAGAAAGGAATATTACTAAGGATGGTGTTTGTATCATGCACTTTGCAAAACTGAACTGGTGTTTGGCATTCTATTGGTTTAACATGATAGTATGTTTACTATTTATGCAATCTAATCATATTACACAATACCATAGTGTATTTCAGAAAATATAGACTGGTACAACGGTTTTAGAATCTGATACTATAGTAAGGCAAAACTATTACTTTAATTTATTTTTTAAATATTTCTCTAGTGCTGTAAGAAAGAGAAGATTTTTTTCCCTAATACATTTTTCAGCATAATAGTTTTAATATCTAATTTCTTTTGTCTTTGCCATGATGACTGAACATAATATTTTATTAGTTATTTTGTAAAACACTATTTAGCATAATAACTTGATTTAAAGGCTTAACTTTAGTCAAGTGTTTAATTAGGCAAGTTATTGAATAACAGTGGCTTGTTCTGTAGCCAATCGAAAAAAATAATAATAATAATTTTGACCTTAAAAATTAAAAATAGGAAATTTAAAAAAATGTTCGTGTGGGTTTCCTCTGGGTGCTCTGGTTTCCCCCACAAGTCCAAAGACATGCGCTATAGGTGAATTGGGTAAACTAAAATTGCCTGTAGTGTATGAGTGCAAGTGTGAATGTGAGAGTGTATGGGTGTTTCCCAGTACTAGGTTGCGGTTGGAATGGCATCCGCTGCGTCAAAAGCTGAAGGAAAATGAATAAATGAATGAACATTACTTTGTCAAATTTACTTGCATTTGCAAATTTCTGTTCTGAAGGAACTGGGTTTTTCAATTTGATTTCCAAAGAACCTTTCAGTTGTTGTTGTTGTTGTTGTTGTTTTCTCAGTATCTTTTTCCTTTAAAGAACCTTGTGTATTACAGAAAGGTTCTATGGATGTTAAAGGTTCTTCATGAAACCATCAATGCCAATAAAGTACCTTTATTTTTTAGGAATGCATTTTAAATTGTTGAGCAAAACCAAAAAACTTATTATTATTATTATTATTATTATTATATATTTTTTTATCACAGACATATTTTTACATATAAATGTAAAAAACTATTATCCATTACAAAATCCCATAAAAGAAACAAGTTATTTTTCCAGGTTTTGGCGCCATGCAGTATTCAGAGTAAAATCAGGGTCATTAACTTTGAATTTATGGGAGGAATTTTCAAATTTTGATGCCATTTTTTGCCTCAAGCACTGATTAATTTCCAACCCTGCAAGGCTGCACCAGTACGTTTTCATTAAGAATGGAGAGCTAAACAGCATGTGTTGTGTAATCCTTGCTTTAATGAATGTGATTGTAAGATCATAAATGTGTATATTAGTCCACACACAGCCTTTTGTTCCCCAAGTCAATGTCATCGTGTGTGTGCAGCTGCCTTTAACGTCATGCCACTTCATTTACAGCCTCCCCTACTGCTAGTGGAAGTGTGCGTGTGGGTGTAGGAGTGTGTGTGTGTGTGTGTGTGTGTGTGTGTGTGTGTGTGTGTGTGTGTGTGTGTGTGTGTGTGTGTGTGTGTGTGTGTTAGACATGCCATTAATGAAATGATTTATGTATATTCTGACAATCTCCCGTGACTTTGTGCGATTGTGTCAGTGATTGTGTAATGCATGTAAGACCTAATAATGTAATGACTTTTAATTGTGCCTCGTACATTTTTAACATACAAGACAAATTACTCTTTTGATCGGTGATGTTTTCCTTTAGCAATCTGAACAGGTGTGAATATGATGATGTGACAGGAGTTTGGAGCGTGTCATCCACAGATGCTTAGCGTTTTGATTAATATTTGTTGGAAATGTACTATCGGGGGCTTTTAGTTTCCTGACAGGCCTGATCTGTTTAGAATAGAATGCTGGTATTTCCAGACAGTTCCTAGATAACAGTGCCATAATCTTTAAGCAAAAGTCAGATATCTCAATGGGAACCCAAAGATTTCACCTGCTGTGTTATCCATATTCATGTAAAAACTGTTTCATTTTATGTTAATGTTATTTTCCTTCGGATCAGTCATAAATATCTATACAATGAACAATATGTACAATAATTATTGTGAAAAGAAATATACAAGTAAACTTGAATTAAATATCAGAATCTAAAAAAAAAATAACAGATCAACAAAAACTGAAAATTTGCTGCTATTTTACTCAAACACTGGCCATGCGAGATGTAAGTGGCTTTTTTTCATCAGTAGAGCATTAAGGAATGCAAAGGCTGTGGATTAAAGGCAATATTGTTGTAAATAATGTACAGTTTCTTGCACAGACCAATCAATTTGCTTCATAAGACCTCAATGTGTCATCAGGAGCCCTGGGTATACATTTTGTTTTGTATTTTTGGTTGTATTTTTGACTCTTAAAGTGCCAGTAGCTTGTGATTTGCATTTTATGATAAAAAAGAGAGCAATGTTTCCCCAAAAAATATGTTTTCTGTAATGTTCTACAGGACATTTGTCAAGTCAAGTCAAGTCAAGTTTATTTATATAGCGCTTTTCACAATGTAGATTGTGTCAAAGCAGCTTAACATAGTTCTAGTAGAGTCCAGATTTCAGAGTTGAAGTTCAGTTTAGTTTAGTTCAGTGTGGTTTAAATTTCACTGCTGAAAGTTCAAACACTGTAGAGAAAATCCACCGAAGCACAGCTCCACAAGTCCCGATCTGAGCAACCCAGTGGCGACAGTGGCGAGGAAAAAAAACTTCACCAATTGATGAAGTGAAGGAAAAAAAAAAACCTCGAGAGAAATAGGCTCTGTTAGGCACGACCATTTTTCATCTGGCCAAACTTCCTGTTCAGAGCTGCAGTCTAGGCGCTGGAGGCTGAAGAAGCTGGACGTCCATCGTGGAGAAGCTGCAGGTGTGAGTAGAGCACCGGCAGGTGGTCAGGTTGGCCCGCAGGATCAATGTGGGGACTCGTTTATCACAGTGGTCATTTGTCAAACTACCACTTTAATAGGGGCTTATGAAAAACCAAAATGAACAAAATTGCCCCATAAATTCAACGTAGATGGTTCCAAACAAAGCCATGGCTGAATTGTGTAACTGTTTTGTTGCTGAATGAATCATTGTGTTTGGATGACTCTGAATGAGTGAATCAGTGAGTCAATGAATCATCATTTTTGAATGAATTGATTTAGAGAGCATTCCAAAAACGTACTTATAAAGATGGTCAGAAATGAATCAATCCGTCAGTGGCTTTAAGTTTTAAATGAATCATACTAAATTTAGAACTGCATATTACTATTTTTATCAAATCTCTATTTTATTGTATATTAACATGACTAACGTGATTTAAATGAATTAAGTGAACAATTCAATAACTTCAGATAAATTTAATATTCCTTTCAATGTGAAAATTGGGGGAAATAAACTAATTGCAAAATTTTAACTTGAAATTGCAAAACAAAGTCACAATTGTAAGATAAAACTGTGAATTTTTAAAAGAATAGTGAGAATAGTGATAAAGTCTGACAAAACCCCTGCTTTTTTCAGCAGAGAAAGCTGAATTACAGCCAGTATTTTTAAATGTATTATCATATCTGTTCCCTCTTATGTCAAATTGTTAAATTTAAACAATGAATTAAATCTTAATATAAAGTCTGCCACTGCATAGTCTAAAAAAACAGCACCAACAAAATCCATTTTTGAATTTAAACCTTGTTTAATGTAGCGCTGATGTGTCGTGCATGCATGCATTTACACAGCATTCATGATTGCATACATTATGTTAAGAGATTAATGTGTTTGATATGTATGTGGTGGCAGTCTAAACGTGTTAGCTGAATCTTTCAGTCAGCCGGTTTGTTTAAAATGCTAATTCATTTAACGAAGCTAACAACTGTACTTATGAAAGGGTAGCCTAATTGAATAATGTAGCTACTTGGCTGATTCATTCAAATGTGCTTAATCCGCGAGGAACAAAAACACTGTTGTGCTCATATGTAGATGCAGAAGTTCCTCAGTTCTGCTATCTTTGACAGGAAAAAATAAATGTATTTATGGCTATTCAACGTATATTTAGCTGTTATGTCAAATTAACATCAGAATTCCAATCATGCAAACTTTTGCCTGATTTTTAACTTATCCATCATAGGCCTGTGTTATTATTATAAATATAAAAACAGAAACTTGTTTAAATCCTTTTCTTTGTATTTCTTCTTACATGCAAATCGAGGCATTTCAGATCTGTGCAGTTTGGAAAATTGGTCTCTGCTATTTTTTTCCCTGAGGCATTAACCAATCACACAACATTTGTGTTGAGCTGATGAGTGCAATGACCAATCAGCTGTGTTTTGATTAGTCACCAGTGAAACTGCAGGAGTTTTGTTGAGTGTGTGTGTTCAATGACTCATGAATTCTCTCTTTCATCATCATCATAAACAAGTGCTGAAACTACTAAGAGTCATTTCACAGTTTCAGGGATTTTAGTGGGAGTTTTTCTGAAAGTGCATAAGTCGCGCTAGAATAAAACATTTCTTTACTGAGAAGGCAGAAGTTGCCCACATGAAAAACTGTCATTTATAGTAAATACTATAGTGTTTTTAAACCATACTATAATAAATATATATTATAGAATTTACAACTCTTTGTTAATGAATGCTACAACATACTGTAGTATTAGCTATGCTGACAAACGGTAGCCTAAATACTGTAGTATACTTTAGTTTTTATGTTGTTTATGTTTTTATGTTGTGAATTGTAGTATAATATACCCTAACTTAATATAGTATTGGGTAATTTAATGTTCACTACAATAGTTGTTGTATTACCAACATTCCGCTGTGGCGACCCCTGATTAATAAAGGGACTAAGCCGAAAAGAAAATGAATAAATTCAAGTATATTTTACTTCAGTATGTTTCAAAAACACTGTAGTATTTACTATAAATTACTATCGTTTTTTTTTTTTTTTCATGTCAGAGCCGATCATTTCACCAAACATTTAAAGAAAAACAAAATATTACTATATCAATAATAAACAATAAGGATTTTCTAATAATATTAAATGTAATACTTTAGCCTGTAGTTTTTGTTGATAACATTTTATTAGTAACTGTGTTCGAATTAAGGAAACTGGTCATTTTAAAATGACAACACATATTCTACGTTTAATTATTATAAGGATAATTATAAACATATTGCCTTTAATGGAATGGGGGAAAAATGCTTCTGGAAATCAATTGCAGTGGGTAAATATTGCAATTAATGTTGAAAAAATGATACTGATCAGTAGTATTGAGATTATTAGGCTACTGATTGGTTTTACACATATAGCCTATTATCCTGCTTAAAATAATGTGAAAATTTTGGGCCCCGAATTATAAAATTTAATTTAATTTAATTTTAGAATTATAAAAATTTTAAGCACATTCCAGAAGAATGGTTGCCATAGACAACGATGGAATATACAGTTTAGACCTCATTATACAAAAGAATTGGCCACAGAACCCAATAAATGACCTTTGAATCAAGTAACCCGGAGAGCAGAAAATATTCATATCTTCAAACAGGTAATTTGGTGGAATAAAAAGCCTCATGACGCGACAATGGAATAAATAGACCATTGTCTTCAGAGACCGTTTAAGCTTCACAGGCGATAAATTTCATAATCTCTGTTTAAAAATCGCTCTTCCGTAACAGAAAGATGATGTTTACTTTGGCTTTGGGCCTCTACTGCCCTCCTGTGCCATTAAAAGGCAATACGAGACTTATGATGGGTGGCAGCTGGTTTCCACCACTTCAATTAAACTTTAATTCACTGGAAAATGGCTTCGAAATGACAAACAGTGCAACTAATAAACTGCGAGTAGTATTTTTTCTTTTCCTAAATTCACTTCGAAGGCAATGACTATCTGTGCCTTATATTGTTACAAATGATTTGTTTCAAATAAAATGCTGTTCCTTATGCTTTATCCTGAAAAAAATAGTACCATGGTTTCAAAAAACATATTTACAGTAGCACGTCAGTTTTCAGATTTGATAATAACTGTATTGAAAGTGTTGTAAGGTAAAGTTACTTTTAAAAGCAATACAATATATTACAATCTTGAACTAAATATGTTACTTGTTACTTTTTAAGGAAAGTGATGTGAAATTATGTTATTTTTGCATAAAAAAATAAAACAGACTAAATACTGTAATATATTACTTTTAAAAGTAAGTTTACCAAATACTGGTTATTGAACACCAAATAAGCATATTAAAATGATTTCCAAAGGATCATTTGACACATGAAACCACAACAAAAAATTTTATTTAAAAAAATAATTATACAACATATATATATATAATAGGGCAGCACGGTGGTGCAGTGGGTAGCACAATCGCCTCACAGCAAGGTCGCTGGGTCAGTTGGCATTTTTGTGTGGAGTTTGCATGTTCTCCCGTGTTTGCCTGGGTTTCCTCCGGGTGCTCCGATTTCCCCCACAGGTCCAAAAACATGTGCTATAGGTGAATTGGGTAAGCTAAAATTGTCCATAGTGTATGTGTGTGAATGAGTGTGTATGGATGTTTCCCAGTAATGGGTTGCAGCTGGAAGGGCATCCACTGCGTAAAACATATGCTGGATAAGTTGGCGGTTCATTCCGCTGTGGCGACCCCAGATTAATAAAAAGACTAAGCCGAAAAGAAAATGAATGAATGAATATATATAACAATAGCAATTAGAATAATTTTACTTTAATATTATTTTTCAATATTTACTGTACTCAAAACATAAAAAACAAGATCTGGCTAACTCCAAACCTTTAGATGTTTGCATACATAAGTACCACGGTATTACTGTGATCATATTCATTAAAGTACCTTGTGTTGTTGTTGTCCCTGATCATTCTCTCCCACAGTGTTAATATCGATCTAGTTAATGAACACAGTAAAAGCGCGACAGCAAATGTGATATTTAGTTTTTATTCATTCAGTCACATTTAGTAGAAAATAAAGCTCATTTAGGGCCGGCAAACTCTTAAACATTTATCCAGTTGCATAAACAATGCCTGATTAAGACAACAGTAATACTGCTAATGATATTGATCGAGTAGACGTAAAATGATAAGTTAGTCGCACACTACGAAAACTACACACAGACATGAGGGGAGGAACATCCACCAAACCGAAAGAGAATTCAAGCCATGATTAGTGCAAATATTGTTTATATATTATACTTTACAAAATATCATTCTATGGTTTTAAAGATAAATAGCAAAAAAGTTCCTTTATGTCAAAGATTGTCGGCAGACTCGGAGGGAGAGAGATGGAGAGAAAGTTAAATGAAGGAATGGTAGTTAAGTGCAGAAGGTTAAAGGTTTAGTTCACTCAAAAAATTAGTAATCTGTCATCATTTCATCAAACTTTTAACCTTGTTTTGAACTTCTCCTGTTTGAACAATGCCGGAAACCGTGCCACTGACTTCAATAGTCTTTTTTTTTTTAACTAATATTAATGTCGATTTTGGGGGCGGCGCGGTGGCGCAGTGGGTAGCGCTGTCGCCTCACAGCAAGAAGGTCGCTGGTTCGAGTCCAAAGACGTGCTATAGGTGAATTGGGTAAGCTAAATTGTCCGTAGTGTATGTGTGTGAATGAGTGTGTATGGATGTTTCCCAGTGATGGGTTGCAGCTGGAAGGGCATCTGCTGCGTAAAACATATGCTGGATACGTTGGTGGTTCATTCCGCTGTGCCGACCCCAGATTAATAAAGGGACTAAGCCAAAAAGAAAATGAATGAATGAATGATGTGGACTTTTTCCATTCTGCTATTTTATGTACATTTTAAGCTATTGTATATACAGTAAATGCTGAATGGAAACACCATGATGTACATAAAATTCATTAAAAACATCTGTGCTCAGCTGATTCTGATACATTTTTAATCTAATGAAAAAAGAAATGTGCTTAAACTATGACAGAAATACATAATAAATCCCGCATGTGCATTAAAAAAGAGATGTGATTGGATAACTAGACTAACCAATCATCTCACACCATCTCAAATGTTGTTTTGATAATTCTGTTAATACCTGAGCGAAAGTCTTACTAGGGGTGGATAAATGATATTAGAAAATTATATTGACTACTCATGCAACAAAAAGCAAAATAAATAATAATAATAATAATAATAATAATAATAATAATAATAATAATAATAAGATGGCTAGTTCATCCAAAAACGAAAATTCTGTCATCATTTACTTATGTATCTTGTATTTACGCATCTTGTTCCAAATGAGTTTGAGGGTTTTTGAAAACCGACAACAATTGACATCCATAGTAGGAAAACCAAATACGATGTAAGTCAGGGGTGCCCAAACTCGGTCCTGGAGGGCTGGTGTCCTGCATATTTTAGCTCCAACCCCAATTAAACACCGCTGAACCAGCTAATGAAGCTCTTCCTAGGTATGTTAGAAACTTCCAGGCAGGGTGAAGGAAGTTGGAGCTAAACTATGCAGGACCAAGTTTTGGCACCCCTGATGTAAGTCAACGTTTTTTTTTTTTTTTTTTTAAATAATTGAACAACGGGCAGCACGGTGGCACAGTGGGTAGCATAATCGCCTCACAGCAAGAAGGTCGCTGGTTCGAGCCCTGGCTGGGTCAGTTGGCATTTCTGTCTGGAGTTTGCATGTTCTCCCCATGTTCACGTGCGTTTCCTCCGGGTGCTCCGGTTTCCCCCACAAGTCCAAAAACATGTGGTATAGGTGAATTGGGTAGGCTAAATTGTCCGTAGTGTATGTGTGTGAATGAGTGTGTATGGATGTTTCCCAGTAATGGGTTGCAGCTGGAAGGGCATCCACTGCGTAAAACAAATGCTGGATAAGTTGGCGGTTCATTCCGCTGTGGTGACCCCAGATTAATAAAGGGACTAAGTCGAAAAGAAAATTAATGAATGAATAATTGAACAACAAGAACAACAAGTCAATGGTAAGGAAATGATGACAACATTTTCCTTTTTAGGTGAACCATCCCTTTAAGTGCTATATTTTTTGTCTTCCATTCAACTGCGTTTTAATTATTGTGATATGCACTTGATAGACGTTTCTGACCTTTGTTATTGCATTGTTTTGTTTTCCTACTTAACCAAATCTTTGGTTGTCTGACGAATTACTTAATATTTATTTTACTCTGAAATAGAGAACAATTCAATATGCTGAAACAACTCAACTCAATGCATTTTCATCCTTAAAATAATTCTGTATACTGTAGTTACCTCCTTGAACTGTTTTACGCAATTATTTTCCCAAACAGATGAGCTAAATATGTTTCTTAGATTGCAGAACATTTTTATTATTCATATTTTGCGCTAGTTTCGCTGAAAATGGACATGGGACGGAAACCGTGCTTTTTTTTTTTTAGATATATCTTCATTTTGCACTTAAAAAGTAAATTGGCAACTTTGGATAGAAATACAGCTTATGGCTACCGGTTTCCAACATTCTTCAAAATATCTTCTTTTGTAAAAATTAAACTTATAAAGGTTTTCAGCCACTAAGAGTGCATAAATGAGGACCAAATTTAAATTTTTGGAGTGAACTATTCCTTTAAGAAGGAATGTTAAGTCAAAAGCATGAGGGAAAGCAAAACAAGTGTTGTAAAATGACTATGAAATTGATCAAGGTGCAAATTCTCTCTCCCTCCTCTCTCTCACTCGCTCTCTCCTCTCAGCATCACAATAAGCCCATGATTTCACAGAGCTTTGGCTCAAATGGTTGTCATGATGCTTCAGTGTTGCTCGGCTCTGAACTCTGATGACCTGTGGGGATAAACAGAAGAATAGAGAGAGAGACAGAGAGAGTGAATGATGGTCCACTTACGTTACCTGTTTACTAATCTGGCTTTGTTAAAGGTCAGCTCAGAGCCATCTGTCTGTAGACTCACAAACACAGACAGCACACATACACGATACATTCACATGGAACACTGGAAAGATTTCCTCTAATTACCAGGGATGTAAAATACTTGAGTCATTTTATTTGATTGCTGATCTTGAGTATTATTTTGGGGGATTTGTACTTTACTCAATTGCAAATACAAAACTGACTACTTGTATATTTACCTGTGTACATTTCTGAAAAAGAAAGTACTCTTTATTCATTCATTCATTTTCTTTTCGGCTTAGTCCCTTTATTAATCTGGGGTCGAAACAGCGGAATGAACCGCCAACTTATCCAGCATATGTTTTACGCAGCGGATGCCCTTCCAGCTGCAACCCAACACTGGGAAACGCCCATACACTCTTGCATTCACACTCATACACTACGGCCAATTTTCATTCATTCATTTTCTTTTCGGCTTAGTCCCTTTATTAATCTGGGGTCGAAACAGCAGAATGAACCGCCAACTTATCCAGCATATGTTTTACGCATCGGATCCCTTCCAGCTGCAACCCATCACTGGGAAACGCCCATACACTCTTGCATTCACACTCATATACTACGGCCAATTTAGTTTATTCAATTCACCTGTACCGCATTTCTTTGGTCTGTGGGGGAAGCCGGAGCACTCGGAGGGAAAACCCACGCGAACACGGGGAGAACATGCAAACTCCACACAGAAATGCCAACTGGCCCAGCCGGGGCTCGAACCAGTGACCTTCTTGCTGTGAGGCGATCGTGCTACAATTTCGTTTGAGATAAAACATTTTATTTTCTTCCATCTTGTGCACTTTAATAGGGTAAACGAACATTCAAATGTGCATCCTTAAAGGGATAGTTCCCCCAAAAATGTAAATTTACTTACTATTTACTCACCCTTCTTTATTCTGTTAAACACAAAAGAAGATATTTTGGAAAATCTAGCCTGTATCCAAAAACCTGTATCCATTGACTTCAAAGGATAAGAAAAACAAATACTATGGAAGTCAATGGTTACAGGTTTCCAGCTTTCTTCAGAATATCTTCTTTTGTGCTTAACATTAGAAAGTCAAGCAGGTTTGGACTAAGTGAATGGAGAGTAAATGTTTGTGTGGGAACTATCCCTTTAAAATAAAAGAACAAATAATGTGTGTCTTTACAAAGCATTGTTTCTGTTTGATATATATCTATGGAAAAAAATTAAAAGACGATTTCAAGTAAAAGTAAAAGTTCAAGTAAAACACAAGTTTTGTTTTGTTCTGTAAACTACTGATGAAATTACTTCCGAATTCAAAATAAAAAAAATTGTCATTGAGCTTTTTTCTTGCATAAAATAAAAAAGTGTCTAAATATGCGTTTTATTTTGTATTAATTTTCAGACAACACAATGCCAAAGGGTTTGCCTTAGAAGAGTTGAGAAATAGGCGACGCGGTGGCGCAGTGGGTAGCACGTTCGCCTCACAGCAAGAAGGTCGCTGGTTCGAGCCTCGGCTGGGTCAGTTGGCGTTTCTGTGTGGAGTTTGCATGTTCTCCCCGTGTTCGCGTGGGTTTCCTCCGGGTGCTCCGGTTTCCCCCACAAGTCCAAAGACATGCGGTATAGGTGAATTGGGTAAGCTAAAATTGTCCGTAGTGTATGCGTGTGAATGAGTGTGTATGGATGTTTCCCAGAAATGGGTTGCAGCTGGAAGGGCATCCGCTGCGTAGAACATATGCTGGATAAGTTGGCGGTTCATTCCGCTGTGGCGACCCCAGATTAATAAAGGGACTAAGCCGAAAAGAAAATGAATGAATGAATGAATGAGTTGAGAAATAAGTATTTGGTGGAATAACTCAGATTTACTGATTTGTTAATCTGACAAATCAACATTTTATTTAAAATAATAATAATAATAATAATAATAATAATAATAATAATAATAAATGCTTCATATAACAATATTTTATTTACAATTTGGGAGGATTTTTTTCAGATCTTCAATTTAAAAAAATACTAATATTTTAATTAATACATGAACTCAGTAAATTCAGAAAAAATGAGAATTTTCCATAAAGCCATTTTCCACTTTTCTAAAACTTATTTAAAAATTTTTTTTTTTTTTACTCAAGAATATTTTTAGTTAATTGAGTAAAACGCTTTCACTTGAATATGATTTTTAAATACTTTTCACACCCCTGCAAATTACCGGAGAGCTTTCCATGTAGACTAAACTGACCAATGCTTTTAAGATGCACATACAACGAAACAACACAGTACCAGGGAAATCCAATGATTTATTTCGTTTCGGAGGGAGTCTAGGTTTTTTCACAGGGGGTTTGCGATCTGAGGATCTTTCCAGATCACAGAGGGTGTCCTGCTCCATTCCTGAGGGGGTAAATACAGGGGGCACACAGAAGGAGGGATTGGCACTACGTGAGGATCACACAAAGTAAGGCTGAGTTGGAAGATGAAAGCATGCTAGAGCTGGAGATGGTGAATGCGGACCCTCGGCACTCGCTCAAAAAAGGGGAGTTCAAAGAGCGTACCTGTGTCACATGAGTTCGCTTTCCTGTTTCGATGTGGTTTCATGGGACCTCCAGGACTGCTTTTGATTTCATCACCTGAGCAAAAGTAAAGGTCATACGTTTGCTACGTTACCAATTTTTCTATACTGGGAGAAAATCTATAATCTTTAGGAGAATAATTATAATACAAAACGTTTCTTTGCTTACTTTATGTTTTAGTAATAATACTAATTTTAAAAATAATGCAGTGATTTTAAAGTTCATTTTAATTTAGTAAATTATTTGTAAACTTTTTTTCAAACTAAATAAACAAGTAATAGACAAAATAAATAATTAATAAAAAAATAACAACATTAAGTCTATATCATATTTTTTTTTACAATGTAATTTTCAGAATGTTTGAATCTATGTATTTATGTCTGTATGTCTGTCTGTCTGTCTGTCTGTCTGTCTATCTATCTATAATTATTATTATTACTGTTTATTTTATAATATCCTATTCAGGGATCTTTGACAACACTAGACAATCCAGTTCTGCATCATTTAGAATTCAGGATCTCTTTTATACATCTTGTGATCCGAAATGCAACTTTAGCATATAAAAATTTAATTGCATCAACCAGTATGACATTTAAACATCATTGTTGTCCCTGAATTACCTTGAAGTAAAGCAGAATCTACTGAAGTGGAATGAAACACAGGCTTAGCAGAGGTGGGTGGAGCAGCTGGTGGCTGATGCTCATTGGCCACGTCATGCGGCGAGGAGCCAATGGGAGACGTGTGAGGTGAATAATAACATGGCTGAAAGGAACAACAGAAACAAAATCTGTTAAGCAACAATCACTCACTTTGTGCGTCATTTTGGAAAACTACCATCCAAGCACCTTTTCAGGGATGGGTGGAGTCTGTCCTTGTGGTTTTTGGTCTTTTTGGTTTTCTCCACATCTTCCGTCCTCTTTTTCCTCATCCTTCTCCCTCAGCTCTCCCGAATCTTCAGTAGATTTATCTAGAGACCAGAAATAATCACCATGAGTGAAGATATAAAGGGTTATATGGTTGTTACATCAGAAATAAACTTGTGCAGTACCAGAACTCTCCTCCAGATGGCGCTGCCGTGTCTTTGCCAGGCTTGGTTTGGTGCTCTGAGGCGGCGGATCGGGTCGTTTTCTGGTTTCCAGCAGCTGAGGATCTATTACACTGTCTATCTTTTTCTGGCTGTCTGACTGTGATTCCTGTCTTCCTGATTCCTGTCTGTCTATAGACGGCGTGTGGCCTTTAGCGACAATATCCGAATGTCTGTCAGTCTCATGCTCTCCGTATCCAATCTCTTCAGATGAGCCGAAAACCTCGCTGTAATCAGGCGACTGCAGGGAACAGAGAGGCCGGGTGTGAGGGACTGTGGTAAACACGTCATTATGCTCATAAAATTCCTATTTAGTTCCCAAATTGATCAAAAACGAGTGATGCTAGTGTTGCATTACTGACTAATGAAAACAATTTCCTTCCCTCTTCCAATGTATGCGCTCAGCACCGCCTGCATCATAACAGCAATATTTGGAATGGAAAATATAGCAGGGTTAACCTAATTTAATTTAGGAACTGGCTTTGGTATTTGACTGAATTGGTCAGAGGCCACAGAGTGTTGGAATTTGTATGGCAAGGAGAGGAATTTAGTAAATTATAAATTAAAGAACTCTAACAATCATGTAATTTTTGTGACTAGTCAGAAATAATAACGTCATTACCCATGCCTTTTACCTGGTAAAGCCCCCTAGATTAGAAAATGATTTATATGAACATTATTTGTATGAAATTCAATATGGTCAAAGTCACAACAATTAAAACTGTTTGCATTAAAAATTTTCAAGTAGCACCCTAAAATGTTCCAAACTGTTAAAAAATATTTGTATCAAAAATTTGGTAAATTACAGGATTCTTAAGAACAAAAATTAATTGAAGTAAAAATTTAATTAAATAATTGTAACATTATAAATATTACTTATCAAATAGAATATACTGTGTAGATTTAATATACAGCTCGAAGGTGGCATTTTAAACTGATTATTGACACAATCAACTATTACTTAAATGGAGCTTATTTGGATTTCATTCTACTTTTTAAAATTAAAATTAAATTACAGTTTTGAATGTCATTTTAAAGGGACAGTTCATGCAAAAGTGAAAATTCTGTCATAATTTACTTAATTTAAAAAAGTTTGAGTTTTTTTTTATTCTGTTGAACACAAAAGATATTTTGAAAAAAACTAGAAACCTGTAACCATTAACTTCCATAGCAGAAAAATAGTCACAGGTTTCTAAAATATCTTCTTTTGTGTTCAACAGATAAAAAAAAAAAAACTTAAACTGGTTTGAAACAAGTGAATAGTAAGTAAATGATGACAGAATTCTGAGTTCCCCAGCGGGAGGGGAACTTCAATGCTATGTGGAAAAACTTCCGCTATGGGGATTTCGTCAGAAAGCCAATCATTCTGAAGAGTAATTAAACGGGCCTATGAAATGCCAATGAGTTGGCGGTGTCAGCGTGCGCAGCTGGCAGCTGGCAGCAATCATAATCAGCTTGTGAATAAGAATGCCGGCTGTGCCACACAACAACACCTTTTCGCTTTCAGAAGCCTCATGTGCAGTCTGAAAGAGACGTTTTGCTGTCATCCTCCGACTTTGTTCGAGAGAGAGTGAGAGAAAGCTGCCGTCTTCTGAGAGGCTGATTTCTCCCGGTTCCAGTGCGAGCAACAACGCGAGCAGCGGTGGTCGAGCTGGGTTTCTCCTGTCCCTGGGCGTTTCCCTGGACCGGTACTTCAAGAGCGGTGCGTATAAATTTAAGCAAATTTCCTAAAAGAGCAACACGGTCGTGCAGCGCGTCTTTTTAAAGACGTCGCTCCGACCGTGCGTTTCTGGATGCGGTGGTTTCCTGTCCACGGATGATGGGCACGAGCACTGTATTGCATGTCTGGGGCTCCAGCATGTTAATGCGGTGCACGCGGGCAGCGCATGCCATCACTGCGATAGCATGTCTGTTGCGCAGCTAAGATCGTGACTCGCTCTGGCAAAAGGGCGAACCACCCCTGTTGTCCCCCGCAAGTAGCGGTTGGCACTCGGGCAGATCTGAGGGTCACAGTGGGGGTCAATCCGTCGCCCTCGGGCTTGCGGACCTCCCATTCCTCAGCGCGCTCCATCCAAGCTTCGAGTGAGAGAAGAGTATCATCCTTCGGGAGGGTCGCCCTCTCACTCGATGACACCGAGGACCAGATGTCCATCGCTGCATCGGAGGGTGGGCTGTCATTTTCCGATGACAATTCGGACCCGCTTCCTCCCTCAGGGGGGGTAAGCGAGGCTCCGGATATGGCATCTGATATGATGGCCGTGCTAACCCGGGCTGCTTCGGCGACGAGGCTGGAGATGGCTTGTCCCCCAGCTTCGCCGCCGGACCGATTAGACGGGTGTTACGTGGAGGATAAGAAGGGGAAACCCTCTAAGCCTCCCGTCCCCTTCTTCCCGGAGGTGCACAGTAAGTTCACGCAGCGCTGAGGGCACCTTTTTCTGCCCGGTCTGTGTGCGCTCGGCCCTCACCTTCCTCGATGATGGAGCAGCCAGGGGGTACGAGGCAAAACCCCAGGTCGAGTGTGTTAGCGAGGTCAAGCTTGCCCGCGTGGTGCCCCTTCCTGGCGTGGTTAGCCTCGGCTCCCGTCCAAAGCGTGTAGGTTGTCTGCCTCCCTCGGGGCCAGAGCCTACACTGCTGCGGGCCAGGCTGCTTCCGTTTTGCTTGCTATGGCTAGTGCAAGCGCTGGCCCAGCGGCACGAGGAAGGTTTCGACCCAGGTTTAATGCACTACGCACTGCAACTGACTTTGCTCTAAAAACACCAAGTCGGCTGCGAGTGCCCTGGGAAGGACGATGACCACACTAGTGGTCCAGGAACGCCACCTCTGGCTAAACCTGGCAAATATGCGTGTCGTTGACAAAGTTCGCTTTCTTAACACACCTATATCCCAGGCTGGCCTGTTCGGCGACACTGGGGTGAGTTCACCCAGGAATTCACTTCGGTGAAAGAGTAGTCAAGTGCGATCGGCGGGCTCAAGAACCGCTCTCCCCGTCGATTCGTCCACTTTGGCTGCTTCTCGGCGAGGGCGCTCGTCTGTGGCTCCAAAATCTGCTCCGCCGCCCTGTCCGTTCAACCGGTTAAGCGGCAGCGTTGAGCACCTCACAGACGATCACCGCCCCCCGCCTCGGGGCGCCGCTAAGTCCAGTACGGACCGCGAAGCGTCCCTGAGACGGGCCACTCGGATAAAAGGATGTTTGCTCTTTCCCTGGCGGAGGGCCAGGGACACCCATATCATTAACAAAAAGGCCGTATGGCTACTAAATTTTATAAGAGCAATTTTTTCCTCTCTCCGGGTGTGATAGCCCGAACACTGCCAGTATGGGACGCTATGCCTTCCAGCTCGCAGGATCGGTGCTCTTCGCCACAGGCTCCGTGAGTGCCAGAGGACGGGCTCCTTTCTCTCGCACTCCTAGCCGCCCTGCGGGCTCTTGGGACGAAGTTAAGATTAAACCTCTTATCTTCCGCTCTTCCTCGGGACGCATGCCTCCCAGGGGTGAGCTCTCCCATCCCGTGCTGCCCAACCGCTGGTGCGTCAGTGATTGCGCCGATGATGTCACTCGCGTGGGCTCTGCCAGCCTGGTTAGCGCTGCCCAGCCCGTCGCGATGGCTCATTTGGACAATCAGACTCGGCTATGCGATTCAGTTCGCTAAACGGTCCCCCAAGTTCACGGGCGTGTATTACACCAGGTGTCAGCCCTGTGTCCGCCCCTCTCTTGTGCGAGGAGATTGCTGTCCTCCTGGCGAAGGATGCAATCGAGCCGGTCCCTCCAGCCGAGATGAGGTATGAGCTTTTTAGTCTGTACTTCATCGTACCCTAAAAGAGCAGTGGGTTATGACCAATCCTAGTTCTGCGCATTTTGACCCGCTGCCTTACAAGCAGCCGCTTAGAATGCTCATGCAGAAGCACATCCCCCGGTGTGTCTTACCTCAGGATTGGTCTGCAGCGATAGACCTGAAGGACACGTACGTTCATTTCTCCATTTTCCCACGCCACCGGCAGTTTCTGTGGTTTGCGTGCGAGGGTCGAGCATGATAGTACAAAGTCCTCCCTTTCTGGCTCTCCCTGTCTCCGCGAGTTTTCACGAAGCTCGTGGAGGATGCCCTAACGCCCCTTCGGCTCGTGGGCATCTGCATACTCCATTATCTCGATGACTGGCTTTTTTAGCTCACTCGTGGGATCAATTGATTATGTACAGGGACTGGGTGCTCCGGCACCTCGACCTGTTGGGGTTTCGGGTCAACCGAGAAAGGAGTAGGCTCGCCCCCGTGCAGAGCATCTCTTTTCTCGGGTTGGAGCTGGACTCGATCACCATGACGGCGCGCCTTCCTCGAGAGCGCGCTGGGCTGAAGCTGACCTGTCTGAGAGAGTTCGACAGGAAAACTGTGGTCCCACTGATATCATTTATATGGCATCCGTAGCCGCTTCACACCGCTCGGGTTGCTCCATATGAGACCGCTTCAGCTTTGGCTTCCCGATCGGGTCCCTAGATGCGCATGGCACGCGGGCACGCACCGGGTGACTGTCACTCCGCTGTGTCGCTGCGCCCTCAGCCTCTGGACGGACCCTGCGTTTCTACAGGCCTGTGTGCCTCTAGAACAAGTGTCCAGACATGTCGTCATTTCGACGGATGCTTCCAGTACGCACTGGGGGGCCGTGTGTTGCGGGCATGCAGCTGTGGGTCCGTGGAAGGAACCCGGTTGCATTGGCATATTAATTGCCTGGAGCTGTTGGCAGTGTATCTCGCGCTGCACCATTTTTACTGGTGCTAGAGGGGAAACACGTGCTGGTCAGGACGGACAGCACGGCGACGATGGCGTATATCAACCGCACAGGGGGTATCCGCTCTCACCGCATGTCTCAGCTCGCTCGCCGTCTGCTCCTCCGGAGTCATACGCGGCGGAATTGCTGCGTGCCATTTTTTCCCCGGCGAACTCAACCGTGCAGCCGATGCGCTCTCACGGCAGTTCACGCCCGGGAAAACTGAGACTCCACCCTCGGCTGTCCAGCTGTTATAGGTGCGCTCTGCCCGCTGGCTAACACAGCTGGCCCCTGGGCGTGCGTAAATACGCATTTCTCTCCAGTGAGCCTACTCGCAGATACTGTGTTACGTCAGGGAGGACGAGGAGCAGGTCTGTTATTGCGCCTCTCTGGCTCAATCGGACCTGTATTTCAGCTCTCTCCTCGTGACGGCCCCTCCCTGGCATATCCCTTTGAAGAAGCACCTTCTTCTTTGGAACAGGCACCATCTGGCACCCGCGCCCAGATCTCTGGAATCACGTGTGGTCCATAGATGGAGCGTGGAGGACTTAGGTGACTTACCGGTTCGGTGGTTAACACCGTCACTCAGGCTAGAGCACCCTCTACGAGGCATGCCTACGCCCTGAAGTGCGTATGCTGGAGTCTATTCGCTGTGTGGTGTACTTCTCTCCGGGAAGGACCCCGGACATGCCAGATCAGTGTGATGCTTTCCTCCTTCAGTTGGCTGGAGCTAAGGCTGTCCCCTTCGCACTGAGGGGTTGGCGTTACGATCATCCCCGCTCTGAGGACGCGGGGATGGCGGCGCACTGGGAAAGCATCGCCTCATCATCCAGTTCCCAGAGGCGCGAGATGCTGGTTAATTAAATCAATCCTGTCCCCCTCTCATACCCACTTGGAGATCTCTCTTAGGAGAGGTCTGCTCGATCCACTCGACTCAGTATCTTTAAGTTTTCTGTCCAGGTAGACAGCTCTGCTGGTCGCGTTGGCATCGGTCAAGAGGGTCGGGTATCTGGAGGCATTTTCGGTCAGCGAAGTGTGCCAGCAATTCGGGCCGGCCCACTCTCATGTTTCCCTGAGACCCCGGCCCACCTAGGTGCCCGAGGTCCCTACAGCGCTTCTTTTGACTATGTAGTGAACCTGCAAGCGCTGCCCACGGAGGAGGCAGACCCAGCCCCTTTCTTTGCTGTGTCCTGTTCGCGCTCGACGCTATGTGACCGCATTAGAGCTTACGACTCTAAGCAGCTCCTTTTCTGTTATGATCGGCAGACGGGAAGTGCCGTATCCATTCTGAGGTTGGCCCACTGGATAGTGGATGCCATCTCCCTCGCTTTTCTATGCCAGGGTGAGCCGCGTACCCCGGGAGTGAGAGCGCGCTCGACTAAGAGTATCGCCTTCTCTTGAGTGTAAGCACGCGGCGCCTCTCTCACAGACATCTGTAGAGCTGCGGGCTGGGCGACACCTAATACATTCGTAAAAATTCTATAATCTTTGAGTGGGCTGATTTTCCTCACCTGTGCTGGACACGCCAGTGAATGAGGAAATTCAGTAAGGTGTTGAATCACGCTTGCTGCGCCTTTCTCTCTAATACAGAGATTCATGTGCTTATTCACTCTGTTCAGTTGAGTTCCCCATTTGGCGAACCCTGCAGAGTTCCTCCGAGGCCCCCAGCATCTGACTCAGCGGAGGAGTCAGGTGCCTGGCCCATTACGTAGTTGGCATGCCCACTTGGTCAGCCCGCGTTCTGGGTATAGGTGCCTGCTATGCGTGATCCCCGCTGGCAATCCCATATGCTTCACTCAGCCACGGAGTAGTTCCTCCTCTTAGGCGGGCCCGTGTCTTCCCTCCCCGCTAACCATCCTTCATATGTGTTCTCCCCCTTTTCAGGGTTAGTCCATATGTCTTCCTGCCACCAGGTCTCCCCATTGGGCAGCAGGTGGCCTCCGCAGCTTCCTCCATATCGGGACTGCACGCTTCCCAACGTACTGTCGTAATTTAAAATTCCTAGTATCTTAACTAGGTGTATTTTTTACGACTCCCCAAAAAATATAAATAAGCCTTTAAGTGCTTCACAGGTAAGTAAGGTAAGTTAGGGCCAGGGGACACGATGGTGGGCTGCATCTCTGGTGATGATGGTGCGCTCACGCCGGAGCCTGGAAAACCTCTCACCAGCGACGTGGTAAGGTTCAATCACTGTGGCGTTTTCCATAGATTTCCCCATAGTGGAAGTTTTTCCACATAGCATTGAAGTTCCCCTCCCGCTGGGGAACGTTATGGTTACTAAAGTAACCCTCGTTCCCCGAGGGGGGGAACGGAAATGCTATGTTCCTTCGCCACAGGGATTGCGCCTTAGCTGACAGCTGTAGTTCGGCTTCTTCAGCTAGAAAAGGTGTTGTTGTGTGGCACAGCCGGCATTCTTATTCACAAGCTGATTATGATTGCTGCCAGCTGCGCACGCTGACACCGCCAACTCATTGGCATTTCATTGGCCCGTTTAATTACTCTTCAGAATGATTGGCTTTCGGACGAAATCCCCATAGTGGAAGTTTTTCCACATAGCATTTCCGTTCCCCCCCTCGGGGAACGAGGGTTACTTTATTAACCGTAACGTTTTGGGTAAACTATCCCTTTAAATTTGACTTTACCTGTCTGTGTGAGAAGCAGGAGGGGCTGATTCCCATCATTCCTGGCAGAGGTATACCCTGAACGGGCCGTCCTGACAGCTGAGGGGTCCTCTGAACACCAGGCCCTACCAGCCTCCCATTGGTGCCTTCAGTGCTTCCATCTAACCTCCCGCGATCTTTCGGGTGTTGAATCAAGGAGTACACATTCTCAGTCGCGATACTGAGAAAGCAAAAGAAGAAAGTAATAATTAAAGGGGCCATATAATGCCCTTTTAACAAGATATGAAGTTTCAGGTGTCCCCTGAGAATGTTTATGAGATTCAACTCAAAATACCCCACATTTCATGTATTATACCATGCTGTAAATGCTGTTTTTTTTTTGGAAGTAACAAGCATGCTGTTTTTGTGTGTCTTTTAAAATGCAAATAAGCTGCTGATCTCCACCCTCTTTGCAGAAGAGCCTTTATGGCTTGTTCCTAAACATCAGACACCTGCCTTTAAACAGATAAACGAGATAAAATGACAGCATTTGCTTTGTCTGCCAATCTGAGGCACAATGCATTTATTATGGAAGAAAAAGTGGTCAAATGGCCTCCCTACTTGCAGAAAATTACATTAGATTATTGATGTATCATGCTAGCTTTTCCAGGAAGTGTTGATTTTTTTCACTTAAACACATGGCATGAAAACAGTACTTTATTGACCATTTTAAATGTAAACACAGCAACTGAAATCAACAAAAAATGCTCTTTGAGCAGCAAAGTAATGCAGAAAATGAACCTTTCTATCACACCAATTCATGACATGTTTAAATATACTACTACCACAATTTTTTTAAATGCTCTTAACATGCTGCTGGTTATGGGGTTTTTGAATAAAGGTTTCACATTATGTGGATTAATGCATTTCCATTATGCATTTATCTTATGGTTTTATGCTAAAGAAAACAAAATTTTGGCAGTGTGGAAGGTTTTCACCCTGTAAAAAGAGAATGTCAGAACTGCAGTTAATAAATTATTTTGCAAAAATAAATAAATCTAGATGTTTCCTAGCAGTTTCCTAGCTGTTAGGTTTTTAAAACAAAATCAGTTGTCGACTCTATTTGTTTGCCTTTTGTTGGTGATATCAGGCTGAGAAATATTCATATCAAAATGTATATTTATCTGCATATATATATATATATATATGGAATTTTTTGATTTCCCAATCTAATGACTCAGTTATCGTGATTGGTCAAAATGTTCATATTGGAGCATCCAAAACAAAAAAAGAAAGAGAAAAATAGACTGTATTATTGTATTTTTGATCAAATCAAGCCCCACATATAATCATATATTAGATACTTCTTTCAAAAACATAAAAAAGACCAACCTCAAACTTGTGAACGCTACTTTATTATAAATCATTATTATTATTTATTAAAGTACACATTAAATCAAAACTAACTCTACTGATTTTGTTAGCTCACATTGTTAAATTTTTGGTTGAGTTTTGGAACAACTCATTTGTGCATGTCATTAAGAAAAAAAAATGTTTGCCCTTGTAATTTTTAATTGAAATCTGAAAATGGACTTTTTGTTTGTTTGCAGTTAAATTCTCAGATTACGCCTGTGTAAAGTTAAGTATATTAACTACGCCCCTCCAACTGTCAGTTTTACTGACAACAAACAGAAAGGGCGAGGAGGAGGTGTCTATTAGGTTGTAATAACTCTCCCAAAACCCTTTTCCTGATCTTTCTGAACGAAATGCCTACTTTACTAAATCCAATCAGTTTGCAGCAAAAAAAACAAGCCATACCCACTGTTTTCTCATTTAATATTCAGTTTCTATATAGGAACTGCGTCACAATACGAAAAAAAAAAACAAAAAAAACAATCGCAGCTTCCTGTTCCTGCGAACTTTAAAATACAATTGACTCACTTAGTGCGACATTCCTCCCCGCAAGCCCCGCCCCTTCCTGTAGGATCGGGCTCCTGATATGATATGGTAGAGTTTCGGTTCTTCCTGAATCCCGAAAAGATTGACAGCACGCTGCGTCGTTTCTTTCTCCTCAGAGCCTGAGCGTGATGGTGGGATGATAGCTGACTGCAGGACAGAGATACGGGGTGTCAGAGATAAGATAACGCCCACATTCGTGCAAGCCCGCTATCCCTTCCACCTTTAAAAAGTGAGCAAATGTGACACCTTCATAGTTAAGACTTCATTACTACACAAAAGAGTTTCAGTACTGAAGCACCTGTCTGGTAAAACTCTCTTGGTGTAGAAGTCGGGCAGTCCATCATCCAATAGAGATACTCCACCATTCTCCGAGCAGTGCTAGAGGACGACAAGAGAAATAATGATGATGATGATGATGTGTGTTTCTGAGGACTGGGACTGGAGTACATCATCTCTCTAAATTTGTGTTAGTGGATGAAGCTTTCACACTACTGTATAACACCATCTGGGGTTTGTTCATTTGTATTATGTCAGCGCATTAATTTGATCAACCGACACAACAAAGACACCGCTTGCGGGCACTAGGACTGATCAGAAGTGATTGAAAAGGAGAGAGTTTTTAAAGCGTTCATTTTGGAGACCCTGCAGGAAACATCTGGGCCTGCGTTCAGACAGATTTCTGAGAACAATCAAGTTAACAAGAGAGCATGATTAAAATCACTGCCCTACCTCTCCCGTTATTGGATCGAACGGTTGCAAGTTAATCATTTTTTGATGTCATATTTGGCGTTTGTTTGAGGAATAACTGCTGCAGGATCTATAAATCAGTGCGGTTTTGAATTCATTTGCAACAAATTGTCTGTAATTACGCAATCTCCAAAGAAATATTACATTGCCATCAGTCTTGAAGCAAGAGGAGCAATCAAAGAAGTCACCGTTAACATGGAAGTAACAATCATTATTAAAGACTTCATCCAAAAATGAAATATGGCTATGAGGTTAGCCACCCTCAGGTCATCCAGGATGTTGGTGACGTGTTACTTTTTCATTTAGCTGAAACTGTGGTCTTTGATTATTCATTAAATACAGCTCATTGGCTACCAGTACTTTGGTACTATGATAACTAGGAAGCTTATAGTTTATATATACTTTGATCGCACTAATTCTGTGAGGATAGAGAAATCCCAGCCACAGTTACAGCAACACCGAGTTGGAATCACTTTTTAAATGATTTTTTTTCCAGCTAACAAATTATAAAAACCTTGACAACATGTCATTTTTAAATAATTTAAGTTTAAATGAGCAGATTTTATTAATAGCATTACAACCAGACACGATAATTGTGACACGCAAATTGCTGTCCTCAATATAGACCGCTCAATAAGACATTAAGATAAAAATAAATCAATCATAAATCAACCAATCAGAGGGGCATGTGGACACAGCTTTCTCTTCAAGCACACTTAACTTGCAATAAAATGTATAAGTACCTACTTTATCTAATTGATAAATATTAAACAATTTCTTGTCTACCATAAATGACTGCTACAATCTTTATCATGCAGTTACACATTTCATTTTCTTATATTTTAATGATCTGAGTTAGAACTTTTCACACTTGAAATGATTAACCCTGGGTCAGTCTACACTCTGGTTAAAGGGAATCCTCTTTTTTTATGGTTCACACTGCTTAAATTTCACAACTTCATAACTGCACAATTCATAAACTGATGTTTCACACAACTCTGGCTTAATGTCCTTATTTGCATATTTGCAGCAACTTGCTTGCATAACTGCTCTAGCGTTACACAACCTCTTATTATACTGTGTTTTCCTGAATGGACTTATAGACTATAAAGGTAAGAATAAAACTTTTCTTCGCTCCAATTGCCATTTTCCCCTCCAATGTTGAAACGGCTGTTTGACAAGCTGTGTTTCTGTGGCTGTTCTGAGCATCAGGCTATAATATTTAACACTGCAATGTTTGACACTGCAATGCAGGGTTTACTTAAAAAAATAAAGAATAAAATCGATGCTAAACCGAGGTAAAAAGTGCAGCTGAACATTTTAATGCCGATTTAGTGGTAAATATCATAACTATATTCAAATTCAGGGCGACGCGGTGGCGCAGTGGGTAGCACGTTCGCCTCACAGCAA
>CAIGQV010014432.1:13538928-13571924 GCA_903798115.1 Danio jaintianensis | reverse complement strand
GACTTGTGGGGGAAACCGGAGCACCCGGAGGAAACCCACGCGAACACAGGGAGAACATGCAAACTCCACACAGAAATGCCAACTGACCCAGCTGAGGCATGAACCAGCGACCATCTTGCTGTGAGGCGACAGCGCTACCCACTGTGCCAACGCACCGCCCCAGTACAAGGGATTATCACAGAAAATAATTTCTAAACATTTTCTAAATCTCCTGTTGGACATGTAATGTTATCAATTTATACAGAAAAGAGTGTATTGTATTAAGGCCAGAGCAGACCAGGACAAATTACACTTACCATTATCCATGGTATTGATGTTTTATTTGTGACTAAACAAAATGTGAGCATGCACACCAACGCACAAAATGCTAGGAATAAAATCGTAATAAAACAAAAAAAACGGCTCTGGATTGTTTATTTTTTTGATTTTGTTTGTTTCATGTGCTACTTTAAAAATTGGTTGGCCAATGAGATTGGAGCTTTTGTTCACATGCCTTGGGCTGCTGTAGTAAAAAAAAACAAGATTGTGGAGTTCAAGCACAAAACAATCTAGCAGAGCACACAGGAATTGTGAAAATAGGATTCGATGGTGAGTTTTCATTCACTTAAATTTCCTTTTGTAACTTTTTCCAGCGAACCTTTGTGTTTGTGTGCTGTAGTGCACGAGGTTAAACAGAAGTGGAAATGCCTGCCAGATAAATAAACAACGAAAAAGGATGAGGGTGACTTCTTTTTCTGTGCAACCATCCAGTGTGAGAATGTCGGGTAGTGATTTTGCACATTTACTCGGCTAATTGCCTAGAAAAAAATGGCTTGGGTATGAATGTCTCGAAAAAAGCTGATGATAAGAGCGAGCAAAAATCATCCTGATGTGCACAAGTTTATTTTAGTTAAGTTGCCTATATGTATCCTTCTTATGTGATAAGTCCTGCAGTCTTGAACTTGTAATATGTTGTAATCATATGTTGTAATAAACACACAATATATGATATTTCATACTTTATACTTCATACAGTTACTGTAAATATTGATTTTTATACATGTTACATGCAATGCATTTCCCATTCAGTTCTATTCAATTCTTGTTGAGGATGAAAAGAAATGTGCTTTAGAAAACCTGATTAAATGAGTTTGTGTGTGATAGTGTCAAGAAAAATCCAGAATTGACTCTTTCACTAGTCAGCTTAATAATAAAAACTGCATGAAGTCTGCTGGGGATATAAGTGATTAAGCGACAACATTATAAAGAAATCCTCTGGAGTCGCAAATCAAAACACAACTATGTCTGTCACAGATTTAATTACAGGTGAAATAAGAGAATTCAGTTTAACCGGATTATGTTCCCCAACAATACACTAAGGTCCCATTCTGTGAGCAGAATATTTGTATGAAACTGAACTGAAGACAATATTGATCATAAATAAATCTTGAATATGTGTCTAATAGAAGACTAGAGGGTAAAAACACAACATGAAGCACAGCCTGAAATGATCAGAGTGCAGTGTTCTGATGTATTGTCATTTTGTGACATTAATTTTAATTAACTTACCTAATTTTAACACCGAAAATGCTATATATACACAACTGGAACAAAAATGAACAGACCTATTTGAAATTCTCAGCTTTTCTAGACTTACAATTTATAGCTATGTGTTTTGTGAAAAGCAATTTTTGTTTTATTCTGCAAACAACCAGTGACATTACTTCTAAATTCTGAGTTAAAATTCGTTTAAAGCATAAAATGACAGGTTTTATTCACATTTAGACAAAGCAACACCTGATTTTTCAGTCAATACAAAAAAAAACAATTGTTATTTTGCCCAATTTTCATTTCCTGGGGGTAAAAAGCAATAAATGTCAATATTTATATTTGAAATTTGGAAAATATGTCATCGGATGTTTATAGGATAAAACAAATATTAACATTCTACCCAAAACATACCTAGTAAATCCAGTACATCCAGAGAAACTTAAAAAAATTCAAGTAATATCATATATATTTTTTCCATAGCTATGAATATGCACTGCAATAATGGTGTGAAAATTTTGAAAATGATTTAATTGTTACCGTCTCAAAGGGAGCATGCGCAGCCCTGTGTCTTCTTGGTGGGCGGGGCCTGACGTGGGTCACATGACGCAGTGGTGAACCCTGAGTGGGCAGTGTGGCCAGACCTTCCCATGAGGCCGAGCGTGAAAGAGGAGCAGATGACTGAGGAGTGGAAACTAAAGGTGAGGAGTTGGGGTCTTCACCTAGACCTAAAGAAAAGTGAATCACATCGAATTAAAATATGATAAAATGATTTAAGGGATAGTTCACCCAAGAATGAACATGTACTGAATCTTTATTCACCCTCAAGTGGTTCCAAACCTTTATTTTTATTTTTTTCTGTTTGAACACATTGACTTCCATACTAAGAAAAAAATACCATGGAAGTCAATGGCTGCTGGTTTGCAACATTCTTTAAATGATCTTCTTTTGTGTTCAACAGAGAAAAGAAACAAATAGAGGTTAGAAACAAGTGAAGGATGAGTAAATGATGGTGAACTATCCATTTAATTTACCACATAAATTACCTTATGCAAAAAATCATATGCAAAGTTCAGTGAAAAGGGGTTATTGTGGTAGATTATAGTATAGAATAGTCTTTAAAAATCAATGTACTTTTTGATTTATTTGTCAGTGCTGTTTTTAATTTTTAATAGTTTGTAAGCATGATTAAGTGTAAAATGTTTTACTAAATAAATGTCTACTAAATGTCAAATAATTAAAAAAATATTTAATTGAGCAAAAATTATTATATAAAATTATTATATAAATTTAGTCAGATTTATCTCTGCTGCTTTTAATTATTAAGTGTTTTATGTTAAAACCGTAACTACGATAAATTGACATCATTAACTAAATGTTAAATATTAAAGTAAGATTAAAATCTAATATAAAGGGTTAAAGCTTAAGAATCTGCACTGTAAAAAAAAGTCTTGCTGCCTTAATTTGAATCAAGTTAACTTTTCTAGTCATCTTAACTTATATTAAGTTCAACTTTGCAAAACTGCATAAAAATGTAGTAAACCTGATTGACTTATTAAAATAAGATTAAAGTGACATAAAAAACATGTTTATTTTACAGTGTGGTAAATAGAGATTAATTGAACAACGTAAAAATGCAAAAAAAAGTGCCTCGAAAGTCAAAATACAGTTTGATAATTAATTTCTTAATTGTCAGAGAACATAATTGTGTAATTTTTTTAATCACTTCATCTTACTTTTTCAATTTTCACAACGAATACAGACAATACAAAACAATAAAATACAAACAGCACAAAAGTTAAATACTCAAACACTGAAAGCAATTTTTTATTTATAAAAAAAAAAATATTTTATAATTTAATAATAAAACCGTGCTTTTTTAACTAAATTATTAACTAAAAATAAATAAAACACTCATATAACACAACACTGAACTAACAACTGACAAGCCTAATGAATGTTAAATAAACTGAGTCAAAATGGGATATGACGGATGAGTGGATCTAAACTGAAAAATGTATTAAGCATCCAAGACTTAAAAGCTCTGAATGAATGAACTAAAAAAATAAATGCCAGTCCTCGTTTCATCCTAAATAATGTGTGTGTGTTTATGTGGTTTATGAGGACATAACATTGTATAATGACATGGGTATGACCTAGTTGTACTCTATTAAGGTGTTTTACGAGGACATGCTTCATGTCCTCCCAATTCAAAATGCTTACAAATCATACTTAATGCTGTCTTTTAACATTCAAAATTTGCCACAGGTTTTCTGTGAGGTTTGAGTTAACAGGTAGGGGTAGAAAGGCCATATAATAAGTGTTTTTTTACTATATAAAATACATTACGCCTATAGAAAGTCCTCGTAAACTACATATACAAGTGTGTGTATGTGTGACTCACTGAGTCTGTTGGACACAGGGCGAATGCGTCTGGTCCTCGAGCTGCGTTTCTTAATGGCGATCGTGTCCTATGTGCAGAACGACAGAAGTGAATGAGAACAGATGATGAGTCCGCTGAGTTACAAGAGATGACAGGTACTGTAAACACACAAGTGATTCACGTAACACACTCACTATGCTGATGCCGAAGTCGTCCTCCACCACGTCCAGTATGTCTGCGTGCCTGTGAGCCCGTCTGGCTGTCCCTCCGTCCTCCAGCCGTCTCATCTGGGAAACCTGCCGGAGCTGTGATAATGAACAGATGCGTGAGGAAAAGCGAAGTGTGTGCACATGCTCAGAATCAACAGACGAGTGGAGGGAAAAATTGGATTTGTCGTACCAGGGTTTTATGTGTGGCGTAAAGCTCCTGCAGGATCTGGTCCACTATGGAGTTGGTGAGATACGAGACCACAGACAGCTTCACCTCCCTGCGAGTACAAGAGATGGAGACACACACATAGACATGTTAGATCATGTTGAAATCATGCTGGGTATACAGTGGCTGTCCTACTTTTATCAAATTATGTGTTGCATTTCAAGATTGGGAAAAAAACCCTGAAACAATTCACTTAAATAATAAGGTTGTGCTACTACAGATAATCCATTTCCATAGTGAAAACTATGTTTGGCTTTGTGCTTTATTTTCAAGGATTTTTTTTTTTTTAAGTGACTCTTTTGAGTTCACTTTGCTTTGTTCCTCCAGTTTATTTTCTCGTTGTATTTCCTACAGTAATATTCATTATGCACCTGTAATATTGGTGCAAAAAGAGTCTTTGGGGTTATTTGTCATCCACTGAATATAATTTGTTAATTCTAATGAATGTAATATTTAATGGATGAACTTGAGGAGAATAACAATATCTCATTTTGAAGTGTTTCACTTCACTGATTTTTTTAATAGTTTCATTGTAGTTACTTTCACAATACAAGCAAAGCATCACGGGACAAAGGAAAAAGGTGAATAAAAAAAGTAATCGACTGAGGAGGATAGTGCACAGAGCAAGTATCTTGCAACAAGACTTTTGTAAAGGGCTAAGATGAAAAGAAAAGAAAAGAAAAGAAAAGAAAAGAAAAGAAAAGAAAAGAAAAGAAAAGAAAAACCTTTAACCTAAATCAAGTGGTCTTTAAAATAAAATAAAATAAAAAAATAATAATATTTTTTAATTAAATATAAAAATGTAAAAAAAATAAAATAAATAAAATTATGAAATAATAAATAATACAAAATACAAATAAAAAATATAAAATAAATACATTTAAAGTTATTGTAAAAATTGTATAAAATAAAATTAAATATATATATAAAATTATAAAATAAATAAATAGAATAAAATAAAATATATTTAAAAATAATAATAAAATAAAAATGTATAGTTAATTTTAGAACTTCAACTACTCAACCCCCTATAGTGTTGCTTACTCCAAAGCTCTGTTGATGTCCTGCGCTGCTCTCTCCATCAGAGCAGTACGGATGGATGAACGAGGGATGGACACGCGCTCAGAGATGGAGGACAGTGGTGGAGAAAGACACTCTGCTGCGGCACAAGAAAGTGGACACAACTCCCGACAAAGAGACACCATGGAGTCCACGATGACCTGCACAAATCCTCCGTCAATCATCCATCAAAAATCCAACAAAACAAGACAGCAGATATAAATCAGTCTGAAGAATGAGAGAGAGAGAGAGAGAGAGAGAGAGAGAGAGAGAGAGACTGAGGCATCACCTGTAGTTCTTTATCAGCGGCTTTGGCAAGTTCCCCTGCCAAAGAGTCTAGTCTCTGTCTCACCGGCCCGTCCACGGACAACACATGGGCCAGTTCACACAGCGAGGGGTACAGCTAGAGGACAGAGCAGACATCATTCATAAACCAGTCATGACTGCACTCTCTCTCATACTGACTGCTGTGAGAACACGAGTCAACCAGGTGAGAGAGATCTTTAAAGGGCTCATGAACTAATTAATCCAAATTCCCTTAATCTTTTGACATATAAAAGGTCAGTGTGCTATACAAACATCCTGTAAGTAACTCAAAACTTTGTTGTTAGACTTAAAACAGCTTATATTAAAACTGATTGGCCTAAATCAATTCATTGATCAAATCAGAGACTTTTATTGAATCCAAAGTCTAGGCTAAAATCTCGGACTGATCAAGCTTTCTCTGTAGCTGCTCCCAAACTTTGTAACGATTTGCCCCTTTTCATTAGATTGCCACCATTTTAAATCTAAGTAAAAAACCTTTCTGTTTGACAAAGCTTTTAGCACATGAACTGGGTTTTATTATGCATTTTAATGGCTTTTGAGCAGGTAAAAGTTTTTTTTTTTTTTACTTGTTTTTTTCTTTGACTTAGTCTGGTTTTTAGTTATTGTGAAGTGCATTGGTCAACTTGTGTAGTTTTTAATTGTGTTATATAAATGAACTGTCACTGTCTTCTCCAGATTGCTCAGGACCTCAAACTGGGCCGAAGGTTTACCTTCCAACAAGACAATGACCCTAAGAACACAGCAAAAATAACAAAGGAGTGGCTTCACAACAACTCAGTGACTGTTCTTGAATGGCCTAGCCAGAGCCCTGACTTAAACCCAATTTATCATCTCTGGAGAGACCTAAAAATGGCTGTCCACCAACATTTATCATCCAAAATGACAGAACTGGAGAGGATCTGCAAGGAGGAATGGCAGAGGATCCCCAAATCCAGGTGTGAAAAACTTGTTGCATCTTTCCCAAAAAGACTCATGGCTGTATTAGATCAAAAGGGTGCTTCTACTAAATGCTGAGCAAAGGGTCTGATTACTTAGGACCATGTGATATTTCAGTTTTTCTTTTTTTAACAAATCTGCAAAAATGTCAACAATTCTGTGTTTTTCTGTCAATATGGGGTGCTTAACCTAAAACACAACAGTGTCTATCTATGCAAGTCAAACATACATGAAGAAGTTTACATTGGTAGGAAAACAGCTGTCCTTTTGAACCTCTGAAAATCTTTACATATGCAAAACTCTAAACTCTGGTATGATGCTAATTCATACCAGTAGGCGTTTACTTCTGAGGCTACAATAGACAGAATGCAATTGAAATAATAAACACTAAAATATCTGCATTTATCAAAGCACATTACATCCGATGGAATATTATGTTTACAGCTGTCATTAAGATGCATTTTGTTCAGAAGTGGATGACGGAGAAAGGATCCTGACCATCTATGGGTCTATGGGGAGGTGTTTCAGGGCTCAAGCACTCACAGAAAAGCACCAGATATGCACCATTACTGTAAAAATTAGTATTTGTAGACCTACTGTAACAAACTGGTCAAGTGCTGTTAGAAGTATAGAAGAAAAGTATGACTTAATAGCATACTCACAGAAGAAAATTCATTACTGAATAACAAAAAAAGTGTAAATAAGTAAAGAGCAAATTAAAATGTTTAAAGTTGTCATTTGCTCACAGACAGTTGAACCAAAAAATCTAATATGTCATAAATTATCTTAGCATAGAGTTTATAGATGCTTATAGATATTTATACACTGTAAAGAATTTAATGACAATAAGTCAAGACAACAAATATTTTTGTTGCTTTAACTTATTTTAATGAGTAAATCAGGTTTAACTTAATATGTTTTGCAGTGTATGATTTATATTAATTTCTTAAGATCAGGGTCTGTTTTTGTAGCTAAAGATCAGGAGTGCTAATTATTCACTGGATAATTATCACATTAATAATTACTGTTAGATTGTATGTTAAGCTGAACTAAAAACTAGTGAACATAATATTTTCCTTTTCTATTTTTATACATTTTTCATGTCCAGGCTCTGTTTTATTGAATTTCAGTAACACTTTACAATATACAGTAGCTCAATTTGTCAACATTAGTTAACGCAATGGAAATACATTTGCAGCATTTATTAATAACCACTAATAATTTTTGCATGTGCTAATGTGTGTGAACTTTTCAAGTTGCATAAATTAACATGAGAATGAATTATGAAAGACAATGAATTAACAATGAGCAAAAGTATAACTTACGGATTAACATTCTTCCACAATAATAAATGCTGTAAAAATGATGGATGGTTGGTTTTAATTATCTCTAAATTTATATTAAAAAAACATTAATATGGAATAAAAAAAATTAAATTACACCTTCAAAACTAAGACTTCATATATTTTTATTAAATACAGTCAAATTTAATTTATTAATTTAATTTAATATTGTTAAATATTATTAAAGCTTAAAATAATTATTATTGCTTAAGAAACATTTGTAAAAGGAGAATTCTTTTCTGGAGAATTTAATGAAATCTTAATAAACTGCATTTAGTTGAAACTATTGTGAAGGGCACATTTGATCAATTTAATGCAGCTTTGTTAAATAAAACTAATAATTTATTTGCAGAAATAAATATACAGTATATATTACCCAAAAGATGAACATAATTTCAACGCATATTTGTGTTTCTTCATAGGTTTGGTGACTGTACTATTGTGGAAAACGGCCATAATAAAGCATGAGTGGAGGTCCAATTTCTGACAGCTAAAAGACAAACAGACTTACAGCTCGAGAGTTTCTGGCCTCCTTGAGGACCTGTCTGGCAGCCTGGAGCTCTTCACCTTCACCCGTTCCTCTCAGCACACACACCTGCTGCTGCACGCGAACACACAGACGCTCCATCACCTGAGACAGCAGCAGGACAGAGAGATGAAGAGACACAAAGAAAGAGTTTGGTCCAACAATTCACTGTAAAGATCAGTCAAGAGTTCACATTAGCAAATGAAAGAGACGCTCTTTCACAGTTTTTAAAATATACGCATATTATTTTATGAGGATAAAATGCTCTAGAGAGCTGGTTTCTGATCATTTTTCCTCACCGAGGCTGGCACCAAGCCACCAATTTATTTGATTTACATTACAGTAAAAACAGCAATATTGTGAAATATTATTACATTTTAAAGAAATATTTTAGTACAGTATATTTAATTTTTTTTAAAATTTGATTACTTTTTTAATTTTTAATATAAATTTATTCTTGTGATTACAAAGCTGAATGTTCAGCATCATTAGTCCAGTCTTCGGTGCCACATGATCATTCTTTAATGATTGGCAATCAAGAAATAATTATTATTATCATCATTTTGATGCATTTGTGCTGCTTAAAATTCAAAAAGGTGAGAAAGAAAAAGTGAAAAAAAGAAAATGTGAAAGTATGGTGACCCATACTCGAAATTTGTGCTCTGCATTTAACCCATCCAAGTGCATACACACAGCAGTGAACACACACCAAGAGCAGTGGACAGTCATTCTCTCCCACCACCTACAACCACTGCTGGTGCCAAAAAACTTGCTTACTATTTCCTCACTCTCAAATGGTTCCAAATATTTATGCGTTTCTTCTTTCTGTTGAACACAATATTCAATTTTTTGAATAATGTTGTAAACCAGTACCCATTGAAATCCATAGCAGAAAAAAAATGCTACGGAATCAATAGCTACCAGTTTCCAACATTCTTCAAAATATCTTATGTTGTGCTCAACAGAAGAAATAAACTCATAAAGGTAAATGATGATGGCATAATTAACATTTTTGGCTGAACTCTACCTTTTAATTCACATGCTACGAGAAATGCACAGAAATAAAACTTGCAATTTAGTCATAAGTTACACCCAGTTAATCAATAAACCAGCAAAACTGAAACAGAAATGACCAAAACTCTGACCTAGAGATAATCATTATCTTCATGAACATGATCACACATTTATAAACAATGTTTCTGGGAAAACATTGTGCAATTCTGAGTGTGCTCCACAATGGTGAGTGGGTTTTAAAAACCACCTGTAGGACACACACTCTCCCTCTCTCCGTATGCACCAAACACTTCATCAACATTCCACGTTTCTGGAAAATATTGTGCAATTCTTAATGTGAAAGTAAGCATGACAAACCACCTATAGGACACACTCTTTTCCTCTCCATATGCACCAGACCCCTTTTATAAACACCCCATGCTAAATCTAAACTAACTTAGCATTTATATACTGCTACTATCTGATTATTTCTTTTATCCTCACTTGTAAGTCACTTTAGATAAAAGTGTCTGCTAAATGAATAAATATAAATATATATAAATAAAGTGCTAATTGAATGATTTTAGTGAGTTGGATTTACAATTTTTGTAGAGCAAGACAGACAATGTGTGATATTAATGTCAATCAGTGGTCAGTGGTCAGTAAGTGAGCTGTACCTGTTCTGCAGTACTAGTTACCAGGCCCTGATGCAGCCGAAGAGCCTGTTTCTGAGAGAAACGCTGAGTCTGGTTATTCCTCAACAGAGCGCGCTGGATCTGAGAAACACACAGAGAGAAAATACTCATTAATAACAAAGAAAAGAACACCGATGCTCAGATAAGCCACGCAGCCATGCGGAAATGATTGTAATTATGCTGCAAATTAAAGAAAGATAAATATATTGTCTGCAGAGTCCCTCTCTCAGCGATGACCTTGTAAGAGTTTTACATTTACGGGCTCACTGAATGTCCATAAACATTTCACCACCTTGGGACTGTTAATCTCAAAGCAACCGGACACACAGAGTCATGGACATTTAATGGGGTCACTTTATGGAAAAACAGATTTTGCTTGCTCTTTTGAAATAAAATTAGTCCCATGAATTACAAGGATTATTATGATCACAACCAAATATTCATGGTTGTGGGAAAAACTCACGCACTCGCTCACTTTGCATCAGCTTATTTCCTGCTTTATAAGGGGTCGCCACAGTTTAATGAATCGCCAATTACTCAGGAAGTACTGGCGAATACCCTTTCTCCAGCACTAAAAGTAACTTATGCAACCCCCAGTGCTGGGAAACACTCATACACTCTCCCACTGACACACACTACGGCCAATTGACTTTGTCAAATTCTTGTGGGAACCAAATGTTAAAATAATAATAATAATAATAATAATAATAATAATAATAATGGCTGCACGGTGGCGCAGTGGGTAGCACGTTCGCCTCACAGCAAGAAGGTCGCTGGTTCGAACCTCGGCTGGGTCAGTTGGCATTTCTGTGTGGAGTTTGCATGTGTTCGCGTGGGTTTCCTCCGGGTGCTCCAGTTTCCCCCACAAGTCCAAAGACATGCGCTATAGGTGAATTGGGTAGGCTAAATTGTCCGTAGTGTATGTGAATGGGTGTGTATGGATGTTTCCCAGTGATGGGTTGCAGCTGGAAGGGCATCCGCTGCGTAAAACATATGCTGGATAAGTTGGCGGTTCGTTCCGCTGTGGCGATCCCAGATTAATAAAGGGACTAAGCTGAAAAGAAAATGAATGAATGAATAATAATAATAATAATTGTTTTTTTTTTATTCCACAATGGTTGATCATGATGCTCAACGTTTAAAGATTTTTGTAATAAAGCCATATTAATATGTACAGTGTTGCTTTTATGACTTGTTGGCATTTACACATTAATTTATACATGATGCAATTAACTTTTCAAGGATAATTTAATGTTCAGCAACTTGATCCATCAAGTCAGTGTGGAGTAATTGAGAATATCAGTACTCAAATCCAAAAAGGAAAAGAAAAGAAAATGTTCTATAGAGATGGTAAACAAAATATATAGTTTGGCTGCCCATGTTTCAATGCAGATGTGTGTGTGTGTGTGTGTGTGTGTGTGTGTGTGTGTGTGTGTGTGTGTGTGTGTGTGTGTGTGTGTGTGTGTGTGTGTGTGTGTGTGTGTGTGTGTGTGTGTGTGTGTGTGTGTGTGTGTGTGTGTGTGTACTTGTCACTTGTAGTGCAGGTTTGCAAAGAGACTGATATTTAAGAGTTTGGAAGCAGCACTTATCTTGGACTCTACAGCAAACACACAATCCCTGAGATGTTATTGAGTGCACCTAGAAATGTGGCTGATATTAACACAGGTTGTTTACATAGCGATACAGAGGATAAAAAAAAATAAAATAAAAACTGTTCATTTTTTTTTTTATAATAAAAGCCAACATTAAAATAAAAAAAAGATGTAATTTAAGCCTCTATGATAAAATTTAGAAAACAATAATGTTATAAACATAGAATTAATTTTATAATTTCAAGGAAAAAAATCAAGGAATTTAGCAAACATTGAATAAATAAATCAAAAATAATGCTGTACACCTGTAAGCAATTCATGATGTGGACTAGTGCTTGTGAATATGAAAGACCTGTTTGTCATATCTGTGTAAAAGAATGACAACATTTCATTTAATGCACAAATATTCTAGTGTGATGCTTGTGGTATTTTAAAACTGTTTGTCACTATATGAGGACATGATTACATGGAAATCCTCTTCAGAGCTGTCCTAAGAGCCACTCCATGAGCATTTTACAGTTTTGTGTGAAACAAAAAAAAATGAATTTGCAAAAGAATAAAAGGTTTCTGAGCAAAAACACTTTACTATCATTATATGCACAACCAAAATAAAGGAATATAGCTTCTTCAAAATGATAATTCACTCAAAAGGGAATATTTAGTCACCTTTGTTCCAGTGCTGTTGAAGAAAGCTATTTTAAAGAATGTTGGAAATCATACAATTGATAGCATCCATTTACTTAGACAAAAATCATGGTTAAAGTCAATGGTTAGAATCAACTAACCATTGGTGTGTTTGGTGACCAGCATTCTTCAAAATATCCTCTTTTGTCAACCAATCAACCAATCAATCAACCAATCAATCAATCAATCATATTTATGTAGTGCATTTAAAAACAACTGTCATTTACCACATTCCTCCACAAGGTCAGAATAAAATAAAATGTAAATAAAGTATCAAAAACTCGACTCAAAACGAACGCCAAAGTATACAGGTGTGTCTTAAGCATTGATTTAAAACAAAGACTATAGAATACACAAGACGTGTCACTCGTATAGTTTTGAGTGGGGAAAAGTGTAACGGTCAATATGGCGGATGAAGCCCCACCTTCTAGTACAATCATTTTCTGGGGGAGGGACTCGCACCAGACGTGAGTTTTTGCAGATTTTGTGTGATTTGAACATTTAGAAATGAAACTAAAAAGACAGTTGTTTAATTTTATTGGTGATTCCTAACATGAAATTTAATCATATAAGCAATTTTGGAGAATTTTATGCTTCCCCATTCAAACAGAATGCCCGAGCATACTGCCCAAGAGGCGTTTCAAAGATAGTCGCCGAGTGAAATGACTTGCCCTAAAGAGACTTTGTTTAAAAAGACCAAGAGTTTGAGTACTTCTTCAATGAGTGGGCAAGCTGTTCCATCATTTTCAACCTTGCCCTCTAGAAGCACTTGATTTGATGACCTCAGTGCTCTGACAGGTGTGTGAACATGTAAAAGCTCAGTCAAAGAAAGTGGCACGAACCCATGTAAAATCTTAAAAACAATTAACATAATATTTTGTGTTCAACAAAAGACAGAAATTTAAACAGGTCAAATGGACAATCAATGAGTAAGGCCATGTGTCCACTGAAGCATTTTTTCCACAGCTGAAAAACAGCAGCGCTCTTCTGAAAAAAAAAACGTCTGTGAATTGTAAAGAATGCTGCACTTACACTAAAATAGATGCTTGATGCCTCGTCATGCTGCTGACGTTATAAAAATAATAATAATAATCATCAGAGAAACAATATGCTTCGATGGACATGTGCCCTAAATGTTGATTAAATCCTCCTGTCCTCCTTTTCAAAAGCATTATTCTCACCTTGGTCAATGCCTGTTCTGTTCTGTCGGGGGCGCTGCGGTACGCCTGTGTGACATCACTGAGCGGTATAGGCATGTACTGCAGGGTGAAGTTACTGAGGAGAGAATCAAGAAATATTAAACTTTTCCCAAAACATTGCAATAAATAATAGAAAATTATTTATTTTTGTCTCAAGAAAGAAGCTGTTGCATTATTTCTTTTTAACAAGCATTCTGTACTATGATTACAATCCTCTGAATGCAAAAAAAACTTTCTACATTAAATAATAGAGGTGTAAATCTCCAGGGAAGAGAGAGAGAGAGGTGTTTCCAGAACAATACTTTAATTGAGCATCACAGGCAGGTCGAAGAGGTGATGAAAGACTGTGCAATCAAAAACAGATTTGCGTAGGCATGGACTGAAGATCCTATTTTATCCAGTAACAGCATGCTGTTGGTAAGTTTTCAGAGGGTTGAGTGAGTCAGTGCTCATACGGATGAGGCAATGAGGAGTGTGTATGAAATGAATGTGAGTGTGTGTCATACTGTTCCAGGGCTCGCGCCACATCTTGGAAACCCGTAGCACTTGTGTTATTCCGATCCCATGTCACACTTCTGCAAAAACAAAAACAACAACATAACAATCTTGATTTACTCTGCTATTATAATTATGTATTTTTAATAAGTACTCACAAATAAAACCTGCATGCTTTTCTGTACATTTTCTGCACAGATTTAGATGGAAAAAAAATGTGTTGGATTCTAATTACAATATGGCAAACAAAGAATGAGGATAATTGTCAAAACTGTGGATTTTCTGATTTGAAATTCTGAACTCAGTCTTATCCCATAAGAGCTGATGTTGACATTTAGACATTGCATGAATGAATGATGTAAAAATAATAAATCAACAAACAACTGAATACGTGTAAAACTGACATACAACAAACACATAAATTCGTAATTAAATAGATACATGTCTAATGAAATCATTAAATGCCAAAATCCATATAAATTAATTAAATAAATCTAAAATGTTATATTCATAGCATAAATCGCTCTATATGTACAATACTTGCGCAAATGTTAAAAACAAACTTATAATTTTTTTCTTAAAGAAACATGAATTCAAAATCAAAACTGTTTAAACAAAAATTGTTCAAATCATTTGATATACTGACACCAATTTTTAAAATCATATTTATGACTAAAAAAGTCAATAGACATGTTTATTACTATATTTTTTTAAATGACCCATTAGTCATTCCAGCCTCATAAATGACACGACATTGAATTCAGCAGAAATTTGCAAAGCATACTAATGAAAATAACATTACTAGAAAACTCCTTGACATGGTTGAATGGTCGGCTTCATGGGTCAACAAGTGTTTTGTCAGCACTATAATGTTTCTTTTAGCACAGCTGGGATGCTGCATGGACCTACAGTACCAGCATCCTAAACAATTTCTTTATAATCTGTACTGCGGTAACTCTGGCCTTCCTTCGCAATAGTACCTGAGCGTAGTGTTGATCTGAAGGGCTTTACTTAGCATCCTCGCTCCTGTGTCATCAAGTCCGTTTCCACTCAGATCCACCTTTTTCAGACAGGCATTGCTGCCCAGAGCGTTTACCAGCACTGTGCCCCTCGAACGCAGCCTGGAGTCGACCAGGGACAAACTCTGCAGGGCCTGCCAGAAAACCAGAGAGCGTGTGTGTGTATGTGTGTAAGAGTGAGTTTGCAATGTCTGTGATCTGTAAAAACAGTGCTTAATAATTGATCAAGCAAGGCGATATCTGCAGTGAGAGGACTACGTGCCCTGAAGGAGAGAGATTAGAAAGAAAGAAGGAGAGAGAGAGAGTGAAGGAAGGATGGATGAATGAATCACTAGTGCTGTAATACACACAGCAGACTGTTGAAAGCCTTTGTACTCTATGCGTGTGTGTGTTTGAACACAGAAAGGGTGTAATGTGAGTACAGGAAATAGGAAGTGTTATGTCCGTGTGTATGTGTGTGTGTGTGCCTGTGAAACACTCACACACTCTTCCTCCTGGACAAGATGCACCAGTTTCTGCAGGACTTCATCTAAAACCCTGTAAACAGAAAAAAAGGGTTTGAGTTTTTGATTTGTATCTATCTTTTTCATCAAGTGACTAACACGTATAATATGGGTGCACTTTGGAAAACTTCTATTCAAAAAACAAGAGACAACTCCTTGTAAATAAAAAGATTGTGAGACATGTAATCCATGTAGATGAAAATCTGTGCACACAGAATAAACATACTGTTGAAATGAAGAATCACACACATCTTGTAATGCAGTTGTTTTTGCCCTACTTAAAGAGGTAGTTCACCAAAAAAATGAAAAATGTCCTCACAATTTTCTCAGACTCAAGTGGACTTCTACTCTGTGAAAAACATTCCTGCTGCATTCATTTTTTTAGTTGAATCAAATTAACTTTTCTAGTCATCTCAACATCTCACTTTTTATTTTACACTTTACTTTTAACTTTGTATAACTTAAAATTTGGGGACGACACAGTGACTCAGTGGTTAGCACTGTCACCTCAAAGCAAGAAGGTCACTGGTTCGAGCCCCAGCTGGGTTAGCATGTTCTCCCCGTGTTGGCGTGGGTTTCCTCCGAGTTCTCCGGTTTCCCCCACAGTCCAAAAATATGTGGTATAGGTGAAGTGAATACACTAAATTGGCCGTAGTGTATGAGTGTGTGTGAATGAGTGTGTATGGATGTTCCCCAGTACTGGGTTGCAGCTGGAAGGGCATCCGCTGTGTAAAACATATGCTGGATAAGTTGGCGGTTCATTCCGCTGTAGCGACCCCTGATAAATAAAAAATGAATTATTCATTCATTCATTCATTTTCTTTTCGGCTTAGTCCCTTTATTCATCAGGGGTTGCCACAGCGGAATGAACCACCAACTTATCCACCATATGTTTTACGCAGCGAAGGCCCTTGCAGCTGCAACCCATCACTGGGAAACACCCATACACTTCCATTTACACACATACACTATGGCCAATTTAGTTTATTCAATTCACCTATAGCGCATGTCTTTGGACTTGTGGGGGAAACCGAAGCACCCAAAGGAAACCCACGCCAACACGGGGAGAACATGCAAACTCCACACAGAAACGCCAACTGACCCAGCCGAGGCTCGAACCAGCGACCTTCTTGCTGTGAGGCGAACGTGCTACCCACTGCGCCACCGTGCAGCCCAAGAATGAATTAATTAAATGAATTAAAATGTGAAACCTTGAAATGTTGAAACCTGATTAACTTATTTAAATAAGTTAAAGCAACATAAACATGTTTGTTGTCTTAACTTTTTGTCATACATTTTTTTACAGAGTACAACACAAAACAAGATATTCTGAAGAATCTTTGGAAAAAGCAGCCATTGACATCCATAGTAGGAACAACAACAACAAAAAACTATTGAAGTCAATGACTGTTTTTTCCAAAAACTTCATCAGAAGAAAGAAACTCAAACAGTTTCAGAACAAGTGGAGGATGAGTAAATGATGACAGTATTTTCATTTTTTGGTGAACTATACCTTTAATTGGTGTCAAAACTGAAGTGTTTTCACAGTTGGGGAAAAAAAACACTGATCGAAGACAACAAACAGCAGATGCCTTTTTAGAAGCATTTATGTGCACTAAATTATATCCAAAACTCTATTTTTAATAAGTGTAGTATATTCGTAATGCTTTTTGAGAGAAAAAATAGAAAATGGACAAGGATGACACTTTTTAGTGTGCATTGAGGGTCTGTGTTAGTGGATGACAACAAATAAAGTACATTTTGAAAGACAATGTCTTCAACTGTGCTTCAGAAATACAGTATAAGTATATTGGCCTATATACACACACACATCTATAAACTCAATCAAGTCCAAGATTAATGACACTTCACACGCCTCCCCCTAAACCTCCTCTGCCTCCCTGAGAGCCTTCTACTACATTCGGTGTGTGATTGCAGACAGTTTCACAGCCTTTTCTAATCTGCTTACCTCATCTGCCTGTCTCAGAGTGGATATCTGTTGTATCTGTTAATCTGTGGACTGTGCGTAAGCTCTATCAACATCTACTGTATGTCATGCTGTTGATAATCACAGAACATCATTTCGATTAATCCCTCAGTCTGTGAAAACAAACATATGACACTTGCAGTAATGCATTTACAATTGCAGTCTGACAGGGAGGCAGGCAGAATAATCAGGTGTTTGAGAATTAAAACTGAACAAGGTGAATGAATTGCTTAATGCTATCTGTTGTGAGTTGATGTCAGACTTGGGTTTAATGTTTAAAACTGATTGCTTTTGGTAGGTATTAAAGAACACAGGCACAGCAGCTCATTTTAATAGTTTCCAATACACCACGTAAGCCAGCGCAAATTGCAAAACAGGCTCATTGGAAATTTGTGCTTCAGCTTACATTTTTGTGAAACCACAAAAACTCAATTAAACATACGTTTGGCTCCCTTTTTCTAGATTAAATGATCACTACAGAGCAGTATGACGTCAACAACTTTTGTTCCTTTTCACATTAATGATATTTACTGGGACAAATTATCGACAAACAAGTTATTTTAATGCAGTTCTTTGCAGAACACCAAATAAAAACCAATAAAAATTGTGGTTATGATTTGTAATCAAATATGTTTGCCTCAGCTATATATCTCCATATGGACAACTTTTTTGGTGTGGTCAGTTTGTTCAGTAGCTCACTTTGTACAGTGTTGTTTTTTTTATTTAGTGTGCTGGAGTTCAAGTCTGGTAAAGCATGGTTCCACAAAAGAGATTAAAGCAATGCAAAATCAAGGTAAAACTATGCGGTCGCAGTGCAATTTTCTTTAACATTTGATTTTGAAGACACTATTGGTTAGGTTTAGGGAAGGGTTAAGGTCAGTAGTTGGCTAGGTGAACTGTACAACAAGCTCCGCCTTCTCGTAGACGTTTACAAGAAGGACGTGTATCTGAAAGTGAAAAAACGTACTCTAGGGCAGTGGTTCCCAAAGTGGGGGTCGGGGGGTCAAAAATCAAAAACCAAAAATCAAATTAATTTTATTAAACTATCAGAACGACCATATTTTATCCATAACCTACTAAAGAACAAAATATTAGTTAATAGTAACATTGTTAACATGCTAATAATAAACATTCAAAAAACAACATGCAAATAAAAAGCCATCAGCCTTTCGATTTTTTTGCAACCCCTGGGGTGATTACACTATATTAAAGACACAGCAATAGTGTCAGATGCAGCACATTGATTTTATGGCATCAGGTTAAACTTTCTGAAACCTTTACGGCGCTCACATACACTAAAAATAAATACAGGCCACAACTGAACATGGAGGATGGTGTCCGAGTGGCGTTCTCCAAAATTAATTGATGAACAGACTTGGGCCTTTTGGTATGTGTGCGCCGTTGTGTGCAAAGTTTATTTATTTATAACCACCTCAGAGAATATTGGGGGTCGCGAGTCACTGGCATTGTTATTTTGGGGGTCGCGGGCTGAAAAGTTTGGGAAACCCTGCTCTAGGTAATGTATTTCAAATTTGCAAAAATGTAGACAACGCCCTTTAGTGGATTTTTTTTTATCTGAAACGTGCAACAAAATGTACCCGATGTAATGTATTTTTTAAAAATATAGGCTGAGGCACGTATTTCCAATAAGCCTTGCCTGGAAAATTAGGTTGCAAACAAGCAAAGCAGATGATGTTGATGAAGAGTGTGTAATCTACAAATAACACGGTTGCAAAATTGGTTTAGACATGGGTTTTTGCCTGTTAAATAATGGTCCATATTTCAATAAATTTACTATCGTACTCTCAGTTAAATTGTGTTTTGGATGACTGTAACGCCATGCCAGCTGTATCCCTACCAGAAATGCATATTATCAGTTGTTTCAGGTAGGGATACAGCTGCAGCTGGAAGTTTACAATAATTATTAATATTATTTATTAAATGACCCACTAAATTGTATTTTATTAGCATCTACCCCTACCCAAACCCTAAACCTACCCCTTACAGTAATGTCAAAATATTAGTTATTTTTGTACAGTGTCAAAAACTATGCTATATTGATGTGAGTATCCGCAGTTGTATCCCATGTTGACTTTACCCATATTACCTGACCATGCCAAACAGAACTTTACAAAGTATTTCCAGTTCATCTGCCTTGCCAAGCATTTCCCTTGCTATTTTGTTCTGCCTCATGTATTATCTTTCCGTCTGTTTTTTGGGACTACTGCCTTTTGGATTACCCTTTTGTCTGTTTGCCAGTTGGACTGCTTTATGTGTTTTGACTTCCTTGCCTGTTTCCTCGACTCAGATGTTTGCCTGGTGTTTTGGATTTGTTGAACTCTTTTAATTAAACTCTGCACATGGTTCCTAATACAGCATCAGCCTCATCTTCATTACAGTGACTAATTTAAATAAACTTCTCGCAAAATTTTGGCATCTAAAAAGGAAACTCCTACAAATGCATATGCAATAAGGCCAGCTGCAAAAATGTATACAAATTATGACCTTTTAAATGGTAGTGTATTTTTTTCCAACACAATAAAAAAAAAAACATGTATTAATATATTTAACCCTTATATGAATAAATGTTTCACCAATCATTATTACATGTTTGGGTCCTTAGTGACTCACACCTACACTGTAAAATAATACTGGTTGCCTTAAATTTTTAAGCTGAATCAAATTAACCTTATGAGTCCATTGAACTTATATTATGTTAAACTGATTTAAAACAGCTTGCGTAACTTATAAAATTAAGTTAGAATATGATTACCTTAGCTTAATAAGTTATAATAAATTAAAAACATATGCTGTCATAACTTATTGATCATATAATTTTTACAGTGTATTTAACTGCAGCAGTAGCATAAATCTCTCCTCATACTTTAATAACAAGTAACAAATAAAGTATATTTTGTTAGCTTTTGCAACTTGGAAGAGCTCAGTTTGAGCAGATGACTTTACAATCCCTGTCATCACTAGAACACATTTCCCCAGTACATTCAGCATTTGCCTAATTTTTGTGATCACAAACTATTCTAACATTTTAAAATCAATATTTCGATCCCTGACAGCTTATTCACTAGATCCAACATTAAGTGGCAGTGACACTCATATCTGATTGCACATATAATTGCTCTGCAGAAAAGCAATTTAAGGTTTTGCTGATCATATTCTGTGTTATGCCTGTGGTAATTATGAGTGAAACATCATTACATATCAGAAAAATGCTTCTATGAGGAGCTTCTATAAAGGTGAATTTCACTTATTGAGTTGGCTTTAAATTATTGTTATGCAGAAAGAATATACTTGCACTATTACCTAACGTTACACTTTTTACAAACAAAAAGAAGAAAAACACATTATTTAACTATTTTAATTATAGTCACATTATTATTTTTCCTTGTTTTAATGTTTTATAATAAATAGATAAATGAATACTAAAAAAATCTAAAAAAAATTAACAAGGAGGAGGGAAGTGGGTGACACCCCAACGATATGAGGTATGCATTTATGCGTTAACTGCATACTAAACTATTATATGTACTGTATATAAAATATCACAAGATATGTATATGCATAAAAAGCTTGAAAGTGTACACTCGTCATACAGGCTATGCAATGTTTCATGGTAGTGGGTGGCTGTGGACTCTTTTGTCTTGATTTATTAGCTGCATTTCTCAGATTTCTCCTCTAGATTATGGAGTGTGTCGTCCTTCACCTGGAATTTGTCTATTAAATATGATTTTTTTAAAGTGATGTTGTAATTACGCTGACTGATGGTGCTCAACAGCAACACAAGCTGCCGATTAATAATCTCTGAGTTCATTGCAGGACTGTCTTGAAAGGTTTATACAGTTAAAAATCTATTTCCACCCACTCAGAAAACTCTTGTCCCTTTTCAAAATGACAATTTAGACCATTTAGATAGCTCAAATAACATTTCTTACTGTAGGATTCATTTGACAAAAATATGAGTTTCACATTTCCCACTTGCCTGCCAGGCTTCCATTGTAAGTACACAGCTGTAAACACATTTTTAGGGTTTTTTTGGTAATCGACAGGATGCCACAGATACTCTAGAGCTTCAGCTGTACTGAACCTTTGAGCAAAGCACTTATCTTTAACCTGATTCAGTTAGTAAAAATGTTTGTATGTTACTTTGTACGCATGCTTCTACCAATGTATACATATCTCTATGTTTCTCTCTCAGTCTAAGAACAAGAATAAACAGACAGAAATTATACATTCACTATAAACAATAATTTTGCTAAATTTAATTTCAAGTTATATTAGCGGTGTGTTGGAATTGCGAAATTGCATGTATTCTGCTTACTTGACATTAATTATAAAAGTTGCTTTGGAATATAAGACAACATGATCCAGATCATGAAAAAAGAGACTTGAATATAATATGGTAAATATACTAAAACCTTGTAGTTACCTAGATACTGTACTGCATATTCCCTTAGACAAGAAGTCTCCTCTATATATTTCAACAGGTAATGCTAATTCACAGTGCTGAGATTTGCACAAACTAGCTTTTAATGTGAGTTTTTTCATGTATCTTTCAAAGTTGATATTTTGAGCTTTACATTAAGTGTTTTTTTTTTTTTCAACCCTGGCGTATTTGAAACACATGCATCAGCCTACATTTTTACGAAACGGAAAATACACTGCTCCGGTTACGTTTTGTTGCACATTTCAGATGACAAATCCACTAGAGGGCACTGTCTACATTTTTGCAAATCTAAAATACTTCATACATTTAAAATACTTCATACATTTCATTCATTCATACATACAGTAAATACATTTACTTTTTGTACATGTCCACAACAAGGCGGGGTTTATTGTACAGTTCACCTAGCTAACCACTGACCTAAACCCTTTCCTAAACCCAAACAATAGTGCTTTCAAAAGCAAATGTATGAGAAAAGTGCCCTGCGACCAAATAGTTTTACCTTAATTTTGCATTGCATTTATCTCTTTTCAGGAGCTGTGCTTCACTGGAATTGAACTCAAGTGCTCTGTATCACAAGTAAAACTCTGTACAAAGTGAGCTACTGAACAAACTGAACACATTATATATAGGTGAGGCAAAAGTATTTGATAACAAATCATAAACACTGTTAAGTTGTATGGTATTTACTTGGTGTTATGCAAAGCACTGCACAAAAATAGTCATTTATTTGTCAATAATATGGTCCTGTTAATATCATTAGTGTGAAAAGGAACAAAAGTTGTTGATGTCATACTGCCCCATAGCATTCATTTAACCTAGAAACTGCAATCAAACGTATGTTGAAGTACGTTTTTGCATTTTCACAAAAATGTAGACTGAAGAACATATTTCCAATGAGCCTGTGTTGGTTTTTTCAATCTAGTGGGGGGTGAGGGGAATGCCAAAATACACTTTCAAGTGTTTTTTTTTTTTATCCCATTTTTATAAACTTGTGTTAAAAAATGTAAAATTAAGTTTAAATCAAAATTAGTTTTTTTTCTCTTGCGCTGACTCATACATTTCCACTTCAGCAGCATTTACATAAACCAAACATTAAAGTTTTATTCATATCTATATTCTGAAGGTTTTTACACAGCGACAGCATGCCACAGCATACTGAAACTTAGAGCAATGCACTTATCTCGAAACTGCATCAGGCAGTATAAATGCCTATTTGTAAGTTACTCTGAAGACATGCATCTGCCAAACAAATAAGTATGCATATATCTCTATCTTCTGATGTGTATCTTTTTCAGTCTGGGAACAAGTACCTGCCCTTGATGTTAAAGTTCTTGCCCATGAGAAGGTGTTTGAGGGACGGGTGTCTGGAGAAGGCAGGAATGACACACAGCAGATCCCCATCCAGCCCTAAAACCAACACAGAGATGTACAGGCAGAGTCAACGGGGAACAGAGGGGAAAGAGATGGGCTGAAGGTCGGTGGAGAGCAGACAAAAGCCTCCTTTCATTTATGCAGTTAGATGTCTCACCGTTGTCTGAGATGTCCAGTGTGCTGATGCAGGAGACTCTGGGGAAAAGGTCCTGTATTATCCCTGCTCCAGCAGACCTGAGCTGAGAGGCAGACAAACGGAGAGAAGGAAAAAGAGATGCGCACAGAGGGTGGATAGAAAGAGCCAACACTCAAAGCCTTTAACATGTATAATTTATACAAGCACGCACTCATTTTGTTTCCAGTAGCTCATGTGAAAGAGCATGCTCCTGCCTACACCAAGGTCACAGGTTTGATTCCCAGGCAACTCACATATTGATAAAGTACACCTTACTAAACAGTCACGTCTGGCAAATAAATAAATGTAATGCATTTTTAGATATAACATCATTTCAAGTCAGTGTTTGGGGCTGATTTAGATATTTCAAGACCAGGGCAAGTTGTCTTTTTCTTTACTACAGGATATTCGTCTTTTTTTTTTTTTAAGGTCAATTTCTGTTAAGTAACAAAGTGCTGTACATTTGTTATGGATAAAAAAACAATCAAAGACTCACAGTGCCTCATCTGCACCAACCAAAAAAATCCCCAAAAAATAAAAAACTGAAAAGCCGCACTCTCAAACATCAAAAATCAAAAACACGTAAACAAGATAAAGTGACAAGCAATTGACTGAAGTAAAAAGAGGCAAACATTTCAGTCACACCATTGTCAATGCCAAGCTAATTGTCCATTTTTTACTTCTTGCTTATGTCTTTTTGATTTTTGATGTTTGAGAATGTGCAGACTTTTCTTCAGTTATTTCATTATTATGGGTAAAATGGTTTTACTGTTTGAAAACAGCCCAAGCACTTTCATCAAAAAAAGTCTAGAATGACTAAACGAAATGACCATTTTCACTTTTTACGTATTGTAAAGCGCATCCTGGACAAATATACAGTTTCAGATTTATTTATAGAGTTTTTATTGTTTATATGTTATTTCTTACTTTTACCTCAAAGTTGCACTTTAGTTGACTATAAATTATAACCTTTGCAGCCTGTCACCTGCAATACTCTCGTTTTAGTATTTGTAGAGCATTACTAGACTACTGTTGGCTAGGTTTTGTTGTATTAAGCTACAAAAGTTTTATGTTGTTGTAAAGTTGCTTAGAGTACAATGTAAGTTTAGAGACCATTAAAATAAAGGGTCACACTTTACAATAAAGTTACATTAGTTAAAACATTTATTAACATCAATTAAGAATGAACAATACTTGCACGACAATCATTATTCATAGATAGTTTTAATTTCAACATTTTCTGCATTATTAAAATCCAAAGTTGTGCTTATTAACATTAGTGCATGCAATAAGGACTAACAATGAATGACTGCATTTTCATTAACTAACATTAACAAAGATGAATAAATACTGTAATAAATATGTTGTTCTTTGTTCATGTTCTTTCATCATTAACTAATGAAACCTTATTTGAAAAGGTTCACAATTGAAGAGTTAGCAGACATAATACCAATATTTTAAAGACTGATAATTAAATGTAGTTGTAAATTTATTTATATAGTAAAAAGAATGTCTAAAGTGGATCTTGCACATCTGACTGTATTGGGTCTATACTTGGGATTTCACGTCTGGAATAAAGAGTTAAGCAAAAGTATAGTATATTGCTGCCAGAACTTTACAATAGACAAATAAATAAACTCAATAAGTAAACTCAATGCATTTTTTATATTTACCAGCATTTCAAATCGGTCTTGGAAAACATTTCAAGATCTGAGCAAGTTGTCACTTTTTTACTCTAGGATATTCCTCAAGGTTTTTTTTGAAGGTCAATTTCTGAGAAGTAACATAGTGAAGTACTGTACATTCTGGGTAAATATTCTAAAACATCCACAGCATTTCACACATACATCCAGATTGACTCAACTATTTTCAATGTTATGGTGTAAATTGGACACATCTAAAGTTATTTGGGACAATTAAGCACTTTATTTTTATGGTGTCCTTTAATAACCCTGTTTACCTAGTTGCAACTTTTGCAACATTCCACCTAATACTTATTGACGTATTAGTACAGCTTTTTAGGCTGTTATGGTTAGGATTAGAATAAAAAATTGTAATACAATATAAAATAAAAAATAATAATAGAAATTACAATGTTACTTACAATGTCATTGGAATGTCTGTTGGTAGAAGACATTATACTACCAATATTCGTATAACTTGATATGTAGTTACAAAGTTACTTATATAGTCAACAGAATGTCTAGAGGACCTTGCACTAAACTTGATCACATTTCATAATTTCACCAAGAAATTATGTAAAATAGGTTACTAGTGGCTCTAAATAAACTAAATGTTAAAACTTTTTTCAGTTCCCTTACTCTGCTAAAACTCCTTTAACACTATTGAGAACAGAAAAAGGAATGAAAAATACTATAAAACAAACAGAAATTCTAGTGCCACTAAATATAAATAATAATTATTCTAAATGTCAAGCTTAAACAAATTCATGTAAGTGAAACTAACAGCATGTGGGAATTGTGCTATACATATGGTTTTATTACTTGACGTTAAATTATAAAAGTTGAATAGATTGGAATAAAAGTCACAGCATGATTCAGATCATTAAAAAAGAGACTTGTAACCTGGCTAATGTAGCAAATGGACTAAAATCTTATAGTTACTAAGATACTGTACTGAAAATTCCCTGGGACAACAAACCCTGGTCTCTTCTATATATAGTTCTTCACGTAATATTAATAATCTTTCAATTAAAAGTATTTGCACAGTGGAGCTGTGAGAAATTATGAGTAAAAACACTGATTTAAACAAATGTGGGCTTTTCATTAAGTGTTTTTTAAGTCAAGTGGAAAGAAAACATTCAAAAACATTTTTAAGTGTTTATTTTATGGCACTGTCATTTTGTGTCTGTATGTTTCAATTACTGTACAATACACATTTTAAAGTCTGATTCCTCAAATCTGCATTTCTGCAGAACTAAAAAAATATAAATTTAACCTGACTCCAACCTACAATGTTCAGATTGTTGTGCTAAAAATGTATTCAAATTAGCACATATTTAATTTAACAATGTCATTTTAAAATTTAAATATAAAAACATATAATACATTTTTTTTTTGCAATTCTTAATATAATCAGAAAAAGGGTGAAGTACAGTAAGACAATAAATATATATATATTTTTTACCCTATTTGCCCGTAGTGTCTCTCCTTAAAACCAGATGAAAAATAGAACAATTTCATAAGCTAAAGTTTAAAATAAGGCAATGCAGTAAGCATAACTAAACTTTAATTGGACTCTCAAAAGAATTTTCTCTGTGACTAATTGTTTAGAGTGACCACAGACTGACAGCTCTATAGCCAACAGAGAGAAGCACAGGCATTTAAAGAGCTCAAGCCAGATACAGGGGCATAACAGGGTACCTCACAGCCGCTGATGTCCAGGTGTAGGTCAGTGATGTGAGGATTGGATGAAAGCCCGAGGAACAGAGCCCTGTGGAAGTGACAGAGAACAAATGGTCAGATTTCTGCTATTTGGTGGCCAACACCCTTCAAAATACCTTCTTTTGTGTTGATTAAGCAGTAAGTGTATGCTGTACTTCTGTTGTTGCCTTAAAGTTGGATGGATTCTGGTTGGCTGTCAGTGTTTTTATTATTATGTTCTGAAACTCTCGAGGTTTTTTCTTTCACTTTCGTCATTTGGTGAAGTTTTGTTCCTTGCCACTGTCGCCACTGGCTTGCTTGGTTTGGGACTTGTGGAGCTGCACATCGATGGATTTGCTCTTCAGTGTTTGGACTTTCAGCAGTGAAAATTAAACCACACTGAAATGAACTAAACTGAAATTTAACTCTAAAAAACTGGACTGACACAGTTTCAATTTACTAAGCTGCTTTGACACAATCTACATTGTAAATATGAATTTAATTGAATTTAATTTCAATGGAATTGTTTCTCTGTGTTGTTATTATTACTGCTGTGCAGTGTTGGGTAAGTTACTTCAAAAAAAGTAAATAACTAATGGCTAATTACATAATTAAATTATATTTATATACTTTGCCTAGTAAGTAAATTAATTACTCAAAAAGTATTTTTTTTACGGTACCTAATTTAATACTACTTTAAAATCATATAAATCTTATCGCATAAATAGAAATTAAACTCTTTTAATTCTTTAAATGTGAGTCAGACTGGACCTTTTACTTTTGTGTAAAACCTATATAAACAGTCACACACATAAGTTGTTTTATATGATTTTATACTTTATATACTTTATACTTTACTCTTTATAAGACATAATGTTTTTTATACTGTACAAACTGCTTATTACATGGCCTTACCCTAGCCATAGCCCTATTCCTAAACCAAACCCTTGCAGAAAACATGTGGCACATTTTGAATGTAAAAAACCCTGTTAAGTATGATTTTAAACTACAAGCACACAAGGCAAGTACTCATAAATCATCTCAACATTGTAATACCTAGGTCATACTCAGGTCATTATACAAATTTGTGTCCTCAAACCACATAAACAAGCACACGTGCACACAACAAAATTACTTATAGCTTTTTTCAATTTTAATTCATAATGTTTCTTACAGAACTATTTTACAAAATATATTTGTATAAAAAAGTTATTCTACTTTTCTGAATTGATTTATACAGTACTGTTGGATTTATTTGCAGTATTTAAGGCAAGTACATTGCAAGTAATTAAATTACATAAAGAAATCACTTACTTTACTTTTTTAGCAGTAAAGTCATTTATTTACAGTAACTTGTTACTTAGTAATTAATTATACCAACACTGCTGCAGTGGTGCGGACATGATGAACACACAACAGATGTTAATGGACACCAAAACTGTTTAGTTATCAACATTCATCTAAATATCTTTTCTTGTGTTCAAAGGAAAAAGTAAATTTTAAGTTGAAAAAAAAAAAGAGTAAATTATGACAAAATGTATTATAATTTAAAATAAGGTACAAAAGCTAAAAGGTTATAATATGTATTTTACAGTACTAATAATAACCTTTATGGTACAAATACCTAAGGAGCACAGCCTAGCGAACAATCACACACACGTCATCATTACTGACAGCATTACATGGCTCATTGAAGAGACTTAGTATTCTATTATGTGCTTCCATGGCTGATCTCCATAATAAATCAAATCAGAAAAGGTCTATATGGACACCGTCAAAGCGTTATGCAGGTCTTAACGGATTAAGGGAAAGAGCTTAGAGATTAGCTCGACTCTGCTGTGGGCCGGTGCTGTTGACAGAAGAGAGCTAAAATCAGGTGTTCAGCTGGGTGTGACAGCCCGTCTTGCGTTCGGCTTGTGTTTGTGAGAAGGGAGGAGGTTTGACCCTGTTTGAAATGCTTCATTTGAAAACATTCTGGTTTTCCCGAAATAGCAGCTGCGTAACGTCTTGATTCTGACCTCAGTTATGGCTGCAGAGCTCAAAAACTAGAAATGAATCCCCAGAGAGATTTTCTTTTTCTCTATTGGCCACTTTTTCTCTCTTTTTACACTTCAAATTGTTAAATGAACACTCCGCTTTTTTTGGCAATAGGCTCATTTTACAAGTCCCCTAGAGTTAAAGAGTTGAGTTTTACCATTTTTTAATCCAATCAGCCGATCTCTGGGTCTGGGGGGAATATCTTAGCTTAGCATAACTCATTGAATCAAATTAGACCATTAGCATCTCAAAAAAACTAACAAATGATATTACCTTGTTACCTAGCTGGGGACTATTTTCATATGCTGTGTAATATCATTGCGCCTCTGCAGCCAAATGTAAAACAATGGAAACAATAATTTTCCCTTCAGGTACACAGTAGATTTTTTTACAGACGCAATAGTTTATTTATTATAAACTTTCAGCAAAGAACCGAGATGTTCATTAATACAGTCCTGTTAATCTATCATCCCAAAATTCATCAAGCTATATATAATAGACCACTTGGAAATTCCTAGTTTCTGTGAATGTACTGGATTTAGTTATGTGTTTGAGTGAAATGTTAATACTTATTTCATTCTAAACAAGTCTGACAAAACCAAATTTCTAATAAACATATTATCATTTAGAAAAAAATACAACTGGTCAAAAATAACCTAATGTTTTCATTTGGTTTGACTGAAAATCTGCATTTTTTGTGTACTTTTGTTTTGGACACTGATGACTGAATAATCATGTTGAAAATTTTGCTTCACCATCACAGGAAATAATGTCTAATTTAAATAGATCACAGTTATTTTTTACATTTTAATAATATGTCACAATATTAATGTTATAATATACGTTTCATTAAATTAATACATATTTTCTGAGCAGCACAATTTTTACACTATTTCCATTGGAGCATTTAGCTGAGCATGTTCTTCAAAAATGATTACTTACACATTACACTTTTTGGGAGAATGTGGTCGATTTGATCAGCTTAGAGAGCACCTCAAATCAATATTCCATGAAACAAATATGCCTGACTTAAAAAATTCACCAAAGAATGACTCCACATGTTGAGAGTGATTTCACTGCTGCCACATGCTGAGATAAAAACTGTGTGTTCTTGAGCACTGCAGTGATAACTAATGATTTTTGCACTTAAAGTGACAGTTCACCCAAAACTGAAAATTCAGATCTGTCATTATTTACACTAGTTTAAGAATTGTCTCAGTGTTTGCTTTTTTGTTGTTGTTGGTAGTGTTTTGGTCCATAAAATGAAAGTCAACGCTCTTTTGAACTGTTTATTTAGCTAACCCAACTCTAAATTAAGTGTGAAACGCGCCTTTATCTGTGGTTAAAAGCAAAGTTTAGAACAATTATTCGTGAATGTAAAATGTTTTTGGTTCCAAGTAGGGTTAGGTACCAAAACCCAGTGCCATATTGGCATATCTATGTGATTGATATCTACTGAACAGGATCAGAACACAGATATCAGTGCCTCATCCCAGCATTGTCATCAAATATTGATGAAATCATGGGCACAAAAAGAAGAGGAAAAATGTTAAATGATTAGATTATATATTTTTTTCTATTATAACTTCAGTGAAAAACTACAAACAGCATGTTTTTGTATGGCAGGCTATGACTTAGAAGGTACAATGTCAGGCTTATAACTATTCTGTCAAAAAAATAATATGTAATATCATATTTAAAATGTAATAAGTAAGGAGAAATGTCATTTCTTTTACCAGACGAGACAAATATGGTCATTTTTTAGCTGGTTTGTAGCTTACCAAGAAAATTGACTACTTTGATGTTATAAGTACTGTAACTGTTATTTACTACTGTAGATGGGTTAGGTGGCTTAGGTTTTAGATTTATTGTGTTATATAAAAAAGTTGTGACTTGTGTTTACTTGTATTTTTTTATATTTATGTATACTAGAAACTTAGAAACTAATATATTGTTTAATATACAGTTTTTTTAACAAAAAAAGCCATTCTTTAAATGTCCTCCATTGTTGTTTTGTTGTGCATTTGAAGTATTTGTTTACATACCATTTAGGCACCAGTACCATTTTAAAAACTTAGATTTGGCAATGGTTTTTAAAAACAAAAGAAGAAGAAAAAGCAATACCAAATCCTTGTCCCAGTTTAACATGACCATGGTCATCTTGGCCATACAAGTCACCCAGCATTAAACAGTTTAATCTAAACGTGGTTTTCCAGCATGATCTCATCAGGAAATGTAAATATTATATGTATTGTCAGAAAACGTACAAATTAATTCCTACAAAAACATAAAATCTTTTTAAAGCAAGTGTGCCCCCAAACTCCACCCCTAAACTCAACCATCATTGGGGGTGAGCAAATCATACTAAGATATACAAATTAGATTGTAAAAATAAATACAAATTAGCTGCTAAATCAAAAGTTACAAAGTGCTGTGAGATCTTGTCCTCCATAATGTGGCTGTTTTGTTAGAGCTCGAAAGCTTTCAGGCATTTGTCAGTTGGCTAGGTTGGGAGACCAGCTGTCTAACCAGCTAAGGGCCAGCCAGATCACGCTGGGAAACCCAACTAAACCAGCTAAGCCATGATTAAACGCAGAATGAAAAGTCAAAATGGTGAGCATCTCACCTCAGCACGTCGGGAGGCATCTTCATAGAGGCCAGGCTGATGTGAGTGAGGCTGAACGCTGAACTGAAGAACTGACGGAAGGAAGGAAGTGTCTCTCTCACTTTCCTAAATGTGCGACAGAAATGAAAGGGAGACTTTTATCCAAAATACATCATACCATGCTTCACAAAACACTGAGCAATATGCTAGAAAGTGGCTCAAAAGAACGCCCTCTGGCTTATTAGAAAAAAAATCATCAGTATCTCTATTACGTGTTAAACATTTTAACGACGTTCAACGTTTTAACTGTCTGGGTTTATGGCGTGAAACATCAGACCAAACAAACAATCCATTGAAGTGGGACAGGACTACATGGGAAAATGAAACAGTGACGAGGGGAGGTAAAAACATGACAGCTTATAATAACATTTCTGTGTTTGACAGTGACATTATCATTTAAGAGAGCAGGAGAGGGAGAAGAATGTGGTGTAAACGTGTTAACAAGAGCAGAGAGTGTTAAGGGAACATTCCCATTTAATATTCATGAGCTCTCTGTCTTATCAGCTCAAACAGATTTACAAAGCATGGCACTGGCGTAACCAGATTTACTCACACACACGCACACACACACACACACACACGCACAAACATGCCCACACACCTCGTACGGAGATGCCCATGTGTGCAGCGTTTCTGTGTTTGCTGTGCACATTTCTGAGTGCTCACACTTACAAGAGTGGGAGTTTGAGTGGGAGTTTGTGAGAAGATGGAATTACCACTAGGAAAAAGAGGCTATGTTTGTATTAGCATGCTGACATACTATTCTTATTATTGCTGCAGTATATAACATGCATATTAATGTTTGCCAAAATTTAAATTAAGATCCGTTCACACTCAGAATGACAACTATAAAGATTAGCGTAGCAATATAATTCTATCTAATATTTTTAAATTGCCTATTTTAATGCTTGATCTCTTTTAGGTGATCCATTGAAATTCTGATTGGATGTGACATTTGATTATTATTTATCCGCTGGGAAAAAAAAATGTCCTGAAAGTGATTCAAATGATAAAAGGCAGTTTTCTTGACTGCCACTTCAAATGCTCTGGTGCAGGGGTGCCCAAACTCCTGCAGAGTTTAGTTTGAACCCTAATTAAACGCACCTGAACCAGCTAATCAAGCTATTTCTAGCTATACTAGAAACTTCCAAGCAGGTGCGTTTAAGGATGTTGGAGCTAAACTATGCAGAACACCAG
>CAIGQV010014432.1:13503415-13531254 GCA_903798115.1 Danio jaintianensis | reverse complement strand
TTTTTTTTGGTACTTTTATTTGTTATATTATTATTTATCATTAATATTAATAATAATTATTATTATTATAATAAGTATTTTATTGGTGTATATATATGTATATTCAAATAAATGTGACCTGGACCACAAAACCAGTCATAAGTTTCAATATTTCAATATTAAGATTAATACATCGCATGACAGCTAAATAAATAAGCTTTCTCTCGATGTATGGTTTGTAGGACAATATTTAGCAGAGAATTGTGGAATCTGAGGGTTTAAAAAAATCGAAAAGTTTTAAGTTGTCCAAATTAACGTTTTTTTACTAATCAAAAGGTTTTGATATTTACATTAGGAGATGTACAAAATATATTAATGGAACATGATTTTTACTAAATATTCTAATATTTTTGGCATAAAAGAAAAATCCATAATTTTGCCCTATACAGTGTATTTTTGACTATTGCCCCCCCTCCCAAAAGAAAAATCCCTGTGCAACATAAGACTGGTTTTGTGGTCCAGGGTCACAAATAAAAAGTAGATAAATATGACCTGACATGAACTTGTTTACACATTTCCTTCTAATGCTCTGCTTTTACTTGCTAATTGGGGACGGTTGTTATAAACTCAACCAGCAGAGGGCGCTACGCCTCTAGAGACAGACCAAATCTGCACACACCCTTTGAAGAGAGCGACGTCTTGGAGAGGTTGAGCACACGTAGGCCTTTACTGAGCCTGCAAACCTGCTGGATGAGGTTCGACACCCCTGTAGAACACAAACACAAATGCATCGGATCAGTCGCACGCCAATTTCCACACAGCACATTAACATGCAGCTTCAGGCAAACACTGACATTGTTGGAGAGTTGCATTCACACATGCACTCTTCTGATGTGATAGACAATGACACGTGTCAGGCATGATGGCAGATGAAAATTCTGACCCTGACGCATGTACAGTAGAGGACATGCTGCTAGTGTTGGGGAAGAGACCACAAGCTACTGATAAAAGGTAGATAATTACACTGAAACTGAGTATCAGTTTGAATATGTAAATATATGCAGTTATATAATTCATAATATCAGAGTCGTGAGTAATTATCTGGAACGGCCTACATGTGTGTCACACAGATTAGAGGATTTGCGGCATTCCAGTAAATAGATTGTATCAGTTTAGGGTCACAGCAAGCTTTTATTCAGCTACATCATTAAACTGGTCAAAGGCAATTTCTAGCAAAATATCAAGCAGCACTATTTTTTTAGCATTGTAATAATACAGTAATTCTTACATGAATGATTTGTCATCTGACACTAAAAATTTATCAAATAAATGGATTGCATTAATCACATGCCAGAGTGCCACATGCCACATATCAGAGTAAAACAATGTAGTTGTTCTGACATGAAATGATGAATAATGATTTAAATAAATTTTAGGTCAGAAAATGATTGTTCTTTAACTTTGTGCTGCACTGTATTGAAGGTTTTCATTCTTTTATACTTTTGTGTAATGAAAGATTACTCATAGTCTTGTTCTGTACTATCATTTGTTGTTGCTTCATTAAAACGCTGCACTATAATTCTAAAAGAAATTCTGTTTAGTTTAAATTTAGTGTGATACAATTTCATTTTCATGAATGTATTTTATACAAATCACATTTTAATAGGTTTAGTGCTACACTTATTCACCTTTTTGTTTCCTTCTAATTTCTTTCACTACATATTTAGATTTTATAGAATTATTGTGCACTCTTTTTTCTGGAATGAGCACTAAATTATCGACTAACCTAGTTTTAATAAATCCTTTTTGTAATAGATTACAATTATTAATTTTTTCATTTGTTTTCTTGAGAATTGCATTCTATATTTAGCAGATGGCACTTAATACATTAAAGATTAAATAAATTAATAACTGTAACTGTTCAATATTGGTTTTACCGCTAATTCAGATTTATACCTCTTGCTGACAATTGGGTAAAACCCAGTGGTTTGAAATATAATCATACAGTATGAAGGTCTAAATCCCAGTTAATTAGTATTTTGGGGGCTGTGTGTGAATGGGAGTGTATGGGTGTTTCCCAGTGATGGGTTGCAGCTGGAAGGGCATCCGCTGCGTGAAACATATGCTGGATAAGTTGGTGGTTCATTCCGCTGTGGTGACCCCTGATTAATAAAGGGACTAAGCCGAAAAGAAAATGAATGAATGAGTTTATTAAATTTGACTGACAGAATTGTTTAGTATATTAACTATTATTAAACTGCATAACACTTTGTTGACGCTGATAGCCTAGTAGTCAGTGCACTGACATATAGCACATCTCGAATCACAAGTTCGAATCCCGACTCATGGAACTTTCCTGAAACCATCATGATATGAGCAACAATGCCTAAATGAAGTCCTTAAAAAATTACTTAATAGTGGGCATCTTCATGTTTTTGCTTGAAAACCCCTTTTCACCTTTGACCCTTATAATACACCAATATTTGTGATATACCATAACACTACCGGTTAACTCAAATATACTTCTATTAAGCTATTAACAAATAAAGATACAGTTAAGGCATTACTACAAGTTGCTCCCCCAAACAATATTCAGAAATAAAAGAAAAACCCACATTTGAAAAAACTACATCACACACACACACCAAACACGCACGCGCACGCACGCACACGCACACACACACACACGCACGCACGCACGCACGCACGCACACACACACACACAGCTCCCATTTAGAAATCAGCAGCAGATTGAGCACAATAACCCAGCAAAGCAGAGACAAGAGAGAACAAAAAGCACCCACACAGAGACAAAAATACATGCTGATACAGAAAGTGTAAAAAGAGACAAAGGCAGGTAAATAGACAGAGCGGAGAGGGGGAAGAGCTCCTGTAGAACAGCAGAGATTTTGATTCATGTACCTTGGTTGTCCAGTGTATTGTGGGCCAAGTTAATGGAGTGTATGACTGATGCTGGGTTTTCTGACAGGGCAGTGGCCATTTTCTGTGGGAAATCTCTAAATGACAGAAAGAAAGTGAGTAGAAACGGAACCGCAATACAAAGCACTGCACTCTGGGACATAGATGAAATACGGAGGCAAAAGATGTGGCAGGGGAATAAGACTGGGAACGGCATAAAGGAGAGAAAAAAGTGACAGTAACAGAACAAGAAATGAACTTTCAGATGAAAAGAAAGAGAGTAAAGTGGTCGGAGTGATGAATAACAGAAAGAGAGCAATAGAGAAATTTATAACTCACGCTTTAAGGCCCACATTTTCCAGCGTGAGCTCCTCCAGACTGCTGGATTTACTGACAGTGTGCAGAATCTGCTCCACGACCTCTGAACTCTGGAGGAGGAACAAAAAAAAGAGCTAGAATTAAATTCTTCAGGAAGACTCAATATAATGACTTCATGCACAGTGACACAGATTTCAGGCAGGTAGATCTACTTCCACTGCAAGAATTATTAATTTTACTCATACTATATTTGCCTTGTCTTCCAGTACATATGTCTGAATATTCTTAAAGGAACACTCCACTTTTTTGGAAAATAAGCTAATTTTACAAGTCACTTAGAGTTGGGTTTAGCATTTTTTAATCCATTCACCTGATCTCCAGGAACACTTTTAGCTTAGCTTAGCATAGTTCATTGAATCAGATTAGACCATTAGCATCTCGTTTAAAAAAAAAAAAATAAATAAAAAATAAAAAGAGTTTAGATCATTTTCTTATCTAAAGCTTGGCTCTTCTATAGTTACATTGTGTACTAAGACCGAGGGAAAATGAAAAGTTGCTATTTTCGAGGCCGATATGGCTAGAAACTATACTCTCATTCCAGCTTAATAATCAAAGACCTTTGCTGCCATACCATGGCTGCAGCAAGCGCAATATTACGTCGATTCTAAATGGTGGTGCAAGAGTAGCAGTTGGTGCTGGGGACTATTTTCAGGTGTTGCGTAATATCATTGTGCCTGCTGCAAACATGGTATATAAATAGCAACTTTTCATTTTTTGTCAGTCTTAGATTATCAAACTCTTTGATCATTATTGAGTGAGATGCTAATGGTCTAATCAATCGATTTAATGATCTATGCTAAGCTAAGCTAAAAGTGCTCCTGCCAGACCCGAAGATTGGCTGAATGGATTAAAAGATTGTAAAACTCACTTGTTTAATTTTAGGGTACTGGTAAAATGAGCCTTTTTATCCCCTTTTCCTTTCCTTTTTGTTCCTTTAAATCAAAAAATCATATACTTGAGTAGTAAAATGACTTAAGATATTAAAGGCCAGATTTACTAACAGCTTGTGTCAGCAAAAAGACTCTTTGGAGTTGAAAAAAACTACTTTGAGGATTTACTACACATACGCAGTGAAACATTGGCGCAGAAAAGGCATGGACACAGAGTTTTTTTAGCTGCTGACTGTATTACATATGCATTTGTGAAGGTGTCTTATTTCAGATGTTAAATTTATGGGAGAAGAGTATTTAAATAAATTATGCAATATTAACTAATGTGTGAAGTAGTCAGGTTTTGTGGCACAATTTAACACCCAAAAAATGATGTCTTAACCCATTTTTGAGCTTGTACAGTATATCACAAACACTTTATCATCATTGACTGCTTGTTTGTGATCTAATTTTCTTATAAATTAAATCAATGCCAGTCGATAACTTGCAAACCTTTCCAGTCCAATAAGCACTTTCACAAGATTGAGCTAATTTGTTATGTTTAGTAAACCTGGCCCTACATTTTGTTATACATTTAAAATGCCAAAAAATTCAAAAGAGATTCTGCTTTAAAAAAAGAAAAATATCCATCAGTGGTATTGTTTTTTACTCTATCATGTTTTTTTCCCCTTGTTTTATACTTAACCAAATCATTGTAAAATGAACTACCGTTATCTTTGTTTCCATTCCAGTAACAATTTTAGTACTGAATATAATATAATATAATATAATATAATATAAAAATAAAACTACTTATTTTAAGTCATCTAAGAAATCATATTTACTCTCTAAAAATGCTGAGTTGTATTAACCCATCGTTCATATATTAACAAACCCAATGATGAGACCATATTGAAAATATTGACCGTATTTAACCCAGCACTGAATGAATAAAGTACAGCTTTTTTTTTTAATAAGCATTAAAATGGATTCTCAAACAGTGCTGGTGTGACATTAGAGACCGTATTGACAATACCACAGTATTTCTGGTGAAATAAAACAAAAGAAAACAACTTTGACTTGCACAGTGAACATTGAGAAGTTTATAAAACAGATATTTACAATGCGAAAGTCTTTGCAATACAGTTTGATGAACCACGAGTTATACGCCATGGCCGCTACAATCACAGCAAGGTCCCTGTTGTAAAAAAAAAACATAAGAAAACAATCAAAACAGATTGAGGTTCCGCAACAACCAGAGGCGTTCTTACTTTACTCATGCAAAGCCCTCATAAGATTGCAAGCTCTTCTCAAGACTAAAATAGACATGTTATTATTCATGAGAAATGATAGATTCAGCAATAAACGCTCCCTGAGAGGAAAGCCAGCAGAGGAAGGGAAGAGGACAGTGTGGATCGATGGGAAAACTGAAGCCAGGTCAGTGAATTACTCAGTGCAATGTGTCTATGATACAGCTTTTAATCTTGGCCCTGAGCCTAAAACCTTTTTACCCGGTGGAGAGAGCAAACCTTACTACACTCAGACGGGGGCAAATCAGAGAAAAAAAATGGCAGCAAGGGAAGGGTTTGTCCTGTTGAGTGTGTCTGATGGCTGTGTTCTCATTTGCAGCCTCGTCATTCCTCTGTTTAGACGCTGTAGTGAGGCTGTAGGCAGTGTGTACTCAGCTGTTCTCTCTTTCTAAATGAGACTCTCTTGTTCATCTCGTTCCCTCTACATGTTCTAATGGAGCAAACGCTTAAAAATCAATGACATAACATCCTCAAGACAGATGTAGCATCTAAGTGTCCCTGTTGGCGAAACGGCAAGGAGCAAAGAAACGGCAGTTCAAATGCTCTGCTATATAATCAGAATCAGAATCAGAATAATGGCTTATATGTTGATTTTGTGCTTAATATTCTGCTTTCTTTGCGATGTTTAACTCATATGGCAATACAGATAAACCACATTTACGTGCATTACGTGCATCATTATTTTCTGATGAAGGACCCACGTTGAAAATTGTTTTTTTGTTCTATTTCTTAGTGAATATTGACAATATATTTTGGTCCATTTAAACAAAGCAGTTTTATTAATTAAAATAAGAGTGTGGTCACTTCATATCTTTAGGCATAGAAAGATCATACAAAATAATTCAAATGAGCTGTTGCAAATGGTTATATATAATTATATATGATGTATGATTTTATATATATGATTTTTCCTCTTTATTAAAAATTTCATTCATATTTTCTCCTAACATATTCAATCGGGTGAACACATTTTTGCACCATGACTTTTAGTTACTTGGTTAAATTAATTCCAGTTTTGGCTTTGGTACTGATTAAATATATTTTTGTATAGCAACCTATAGTAAGTATTAATAATTTAAAAGGGTAAGGTACTCATTTATGCTAGGCACTGTATATGTATATAACTAGTTTGTAAACTTTTAACTTTTTGTAAACAAATATAGTGAAGATTCTAGCTTTATATCTCAATCAATTCATAAATAGCAATATCGATATTTTTGTTTATGCTGTTTATATAAAATGTGTGAATAATCAAAAGACACTTTTATTTTTTGTTACTTTCAATGAGAAAATTCTTGTCTTGCAAATTCTGTCAAATTCATTAGGAAATTTAAACAATAAGTAACTTTGTTTCTCTTTAATGTGGCACATCGCTGTATCAGTTTAAATTACAGTAGAGAGTGATTGAATATGATCTATCCTTCATCTTTACTACTAATTTTTACTAGGTTATATCACCAAATAAACATGAATGAAAATCTAGCATTTTATGTAATCGCTCAGTCAGTGATAAAAACTTGGTTAAACCACTTGTAAAGAATATGTTACATAGCATTGTTATTTTTACCTGTTCTTAATTACCTCAGAATGTTGTAAGTGACCAATGAGAATTAAGCATTTCAGAGAGACTTGTACTAATAATACAATATTGCAGCTGTCTTACTCAGACTTCAGAAGTTGTTTGGAAACATTAATAACGGTTAAATGTTTTGAAAGACGTCTCTTCTACGCACCAATTCTGCATTTATAATATTAAAATATGTGAATATATTATAAAATGTAATTTATGTAAATCAAATCTTTCAATGCCATTATTCAAGTTTTAATTTTCACATGATCCTTCAAAAATGCATTTAATTTGCTGATTTGGTGCTCAATAAACATATTGAGCACTAGTTTTTTTTTAAATAATATTTCACAATATTCATGCTTTTATATTTGTGATCAAATAAATGCAAACTTGGTGAGCAGAAGGAACTTCTTTAAAAACATTCAAACATATGAATTAATAGTTTTAAATGTTTGACTAGGGGTGTGTATACCCACCCCAGCTTAATCAATATACAACAAAATGATTAAAACATTGACATCATACATTAGGAGAATAGCCAAAATCCAATCAGAATTTTCACATGCTTGTGAAAGTAGTCAATGAGGCTGCTAAATTACATTGATCATCAGCAAGACACTTAATGAAGCCACTCAAAGCTGTATATCTGAAATGACAAGCACTTGTCTTGTCAGGCATAAGCACTTTTTAAAATTCAAAAATGATCTTTAAGTGGCCGCACTACCATTAGAGCTTCATCATGTGACTGCTGGAAAAAAAATAAAAAGGCTTTTTTTCTGCAGATAACCGGAACTGCCCTTGAGTAAAGTGCTCAATAAACCGTATCATTTCTCAGAGTCAGGGTATAAATATTAAGCACATTTCCTTTCTTATGAGTTAAAAGTGGCAGCTCATCAAGCTGAGCATGTAGAGCTGATGACAGTTTTCACAAGTCATGTGTTATTATGTTTCCACAGGAAGAGAGTTGCAAACCAGCATAAACTGTGTCTGAAATCACCCCCATACCCACTATTCAGTGCACTATATACACTCTCAAAAATAAAGGTACGCGAGCTGTCACTGGGGTGGTACCTTTTCAAAAGGTACAAATTTGTACCTAAAAGGTCCATATTAATACCTCAAGGGTACATACTAGTACCTAAAAAGTACAAAAGTGTTCCTCTTAAAAAAAATTGGTACTAATATATACTTTTGAGGTACCAATATGGACCCTTTAAGTACAAATGTGTACCTTTTAAAAAAGGTACCACCCCAGTGACAGCTCGCGTACCTTTACTTCTGAGAGTGTAAAGTGTTTGTATGGTGTGCAAATTCCAGTGTTGGGTAAAAAGAAGTAATATACTACAATTTAAAGCCTATCTTACTCTTTTAAGGAAAAGGAAAGGAAAATGGAGGAAAACAAACACAAAAATAACATAACACATATTACTTTCCTTAACCAAGTAGCCCATTTAGTTACTTAAAAAAACCTTAAGATTGTAATATATAATTTTTTTACCAAAACTGCCAAATTCTGAATAAACGATTTCATTCCTTACATTCTTTCACAACTTTTTTACACATTATGCACTCTGATTTCAAGTTTACATCCGTTGAAGCACCAAAATCCAATGTGAGGGGGCGAAAGAGCTCAAGAAAAGGAATCGCAGCAGACATAAACACCGGAGGCAACAATTTTCATTCATAATTCATGACAGGATTACTTCAGGATTTTAGGACTCGAGTTCCAAGGACACTGAAAACTCAGTGAAAATAATAAATAACATATAGCTCATACACCTGTGTAGTTTCTTGTTAATAGTTATATCTTATGTAAGGAACTCAGTCTATCAATTGAATCGTAATAAAATAATGCACTCCCAAAATGGTGGTGTGTATGGTGGCTGAGAGAGCTCAAATGCACTGCAAGTGATGAAAAAAACACATTCAAATAGAAAAACACTAACAAACTGAGAAAACAACCAATCAGTCTGACAACCCACATGCACAGACCTCAACAGAAATGTGTCGGACGACCCCAAAAAGTGACGAACCCAGCTACTTCCTGCTTCAAAGGCTGCTTCCTGTTTTTGAGGTCAATTGTTTTGTTTATTTTAACATCCTGGTTGTACGGTTTCTTGTTGTTTGTATATTTCTAGCCCCAATAATCTAATGAATTGCACAATTAACGTTAAATGAACCACTGACTCTACACAGGATGCAGCTGGATTCATCACTTTTTGAGTTCCTCTGATACATTTTAGTTTGCGTTTGAGCTCTCACAGCCACCGTAGATGTGGTCATGACACTAACTACATGTGACACATGTAAGATTCCAGCGACAAGCAATTTGTCTGTCCACACTAGATGCGATACGACAGAAACATTTGAAAACCAAAGCCATTCAGAAGTGCAGAATAGTGCACTGCACTCCCAACTAAATAGTAAGGTTAATAATCAAATTAATACTTATTAAACCTCTTTAACATTAGTAAAAGTGCATGCTGAGTGACTGATGTTGTTGTTTGTACAATTCTAATGTTCATTTTTAAACTATTTGTTTGCTAGTTATTTTATTTTCAAGATCTGGAGTAAACTATCTGCTTTTGCTTTCCGTAAGGTAATAAATGCCACGTAAAATGGTATTCAAACTCACATTAGTAGCATTTAACACTGAATAAAGCATATAATCAGCGCCTGAGGTGATCATATTCTGTTGTTTAGCCGCGATGTCGCAGAAATTGAAATAGTTTTTAAAATAGAAACTTTTTTTATCGGTTGATCGGTTAGGACAAAAACTCCTTTTAACATGGAAAAGATAGTTTTTATCTCATATTGTAGCGTCACATTGCGTGTAGCTAAAACACAGTATTACAAATGTATTTCATGACATTTGTCGGCTTTTTGTCCTCAATCGTCTCTCGTGTGTAGGATTAGTTTCTTCTACATTTCATCCAAAGACCTTTGTTTCATTTTTATTCGATTTTTGACTATTGTAGGTGTAATTTTAAATAACTGAAATTTTTTTTGTGCATTGATAAATGAATTAAATGTCATTGTTTCGCCCATATCTTTAAAATATGAAAATTTATTTTACCACAGTATTTTCAATGTTTCTGCGCTCGCTTGGTACTCCTGAGGGAGTAAACAGTTGTTTCGTTTAAACAGTCTTTCATCTCGTTTTAAGCTTGAACAATAAATTAATGCTGAGGACTATTTAACTGAATACATTTTAATTAAATTACATTATCGATGCTGTAAATGGAACCTTATGAAATTATCACATTAACCTTTCACCAGAAGTTTATCGGTGGCTGAAAAACACTTGTTGTGCATATAGCCCATTAAAAGAATAAATAACGCATGACAAGCAGGTGTTTTTTTTCTTTTTTCAGGAAATAATGCAATAAATGTGATGAATGATCTTTAATTGATAAAGCCATGAGTGGTATGTTACCGAAAGGTAGGTGTAATCTTTGTGACCCACACTATTTATGTGACAGTCCACTCACTCATTTCAGTTCCCTTTTTCCTGTTATAGTCCACTCGACTGCCATATACAGTACATCATATAAGGATTACTGAATGAGTAAACAAGTGAGCAGTTTTGGACACAGCTTTAAACTGACAGTAGCGGAAAATAAGACCAAACCTGATCTGGAATCAGTGAAGGAGCCCGACACAGACTGGATAGATCTAAAAAGACACAGCTTGATTCCCAATGGGCAGGAAGTCAGCAGGGACGCTACAGGAAACTGACTAAATGTACTCTTACTGTGGTAATTCATCACATACTCAAAGCGGCGGCTGACATCAGATTGCCTGCATCAATTATCATTCAAATCCCTGTCAATACGAAGCAATTAACGAAACACAGAGCGATCATTAGATTAATCCCGCCGAAATGAAGAAGCTTTTAAATCCCCAATCTGCGGGACGTAGAAGATAGCAATGGAAGTAAAGGCTAGAGATTACAGTTTTGAGATACAGAACATTTTTCATTTCAAATTACAACCCAACTATTGGGGTTTGGTCATATTTGACCCAATATTGGATTAAAACAATCCAGCATAAAAAACAATATGTAAATGTGTGTGGTCTGAATACCCGCTTTCTAGATGACTGAAGTCCAACAGGTTAAACTCTCTGTTGTCCTGTGAATGATAGATGGTGTCCACATCCTGAAAGAACGAATGAGGAAGCGAGAGAAAGCCAAAAAAGAGGAAGAAAACATTTTTAGAGTGCAATAACAGCGGTGACACATACAGAAAATTGCACCCCCTATTTCGGGGGGATGTTTTGTGGTCAATAGTAAGCTCTTACCCATTGCACTTCCTCTTTGCAGGTAATGCCATTATAATCGCAGAGAGCTGCGTAGGTCTCCGAAAAGCCCCCTGAAATGGGAAAAAGAGAAAAAGGATATTGTGTTGAAAATGTTTAAATTGTCCCACCTGTACACCTGTACCAATAAAATATTTTAAATGGCTTTTAAAGCAGAGAAGGCATTTTTATACAAATTTTCAATATAAAATAAAGCTGAAACAAAGCACAATACAGAATGTTGTTTTGGAAATTAATAGAAATAAGTTTAAGTACTGAAATTAGAATTTAATTAAAACTGAATTAATGAAATGTTAACATTAATATTAATAAAAACTACAACAGTTACTTAAATATACTGAAGTAACACACATTTAAAATATGAATAAATACAATAATAACATATACTAAATAGCACTATTCCTAAGTTGTTTATATGATTCGTTGATGTTCTCAGAAATTCTTGGATGTTCAAAACACCAGAAATTTTAAAAGGTTATCTGTGAAACTTAAAGCTTCTCTAAGTGATTTATGTGCTCTAAGCAACACCACACTCCATAAAGGTAGTTATGCCTTCAATATTTTGTATGCCTAATACACATGAAACACTTTAAGACTCATTCTGGTGTTTACAGGGACACCATGAAATACTTATTAGAAAGAAAAACCTAGAGCCTACCTGGGGGTTATTGCAAGACTCCTGTTATGACTTAAAAAGCTTATATTGTAATCAATGTCAATGAAGTTACCATATATGGTTCTTCACCTGATAAAGGGTTAAGAGACTAGGGACATATTATATTTAGATCACAGAGAAACATTTTTGTTTCCCAAGTTTAAGTAGATGCAATTCAAACAAAAGGAGTTTTTGTACTGTCAGCATATATTGCATCTCTCCCTGTCACCATATGAAGGGCACTGACTAATTTGCATAGTCTTTCATAACTACCCCCATTATGATTTTATTTTACTTATGATTCTTCCTTGAGCTTTTCTATTATCATTTTCTTAATTTATGCATTTGGCACAGTGTGTAAGTCCTTCACTGTCAGCTGCAGCTGCTGTAGCAAAACAAATTTGTCACAAAATGCCAAAACCAAGTATTTTAAACTGGATAAATTAAAGGGATAATTCACCAAAGAAGTAAAGTTTACTCACGATTTACTCACCTTCAAGTGGTTCCAAACTTTTATGAGTTTCTGTTTTTTTCTGTTAAACATAGAAGATATTCTGAAGAATATTGGAACTTGTAGTCATTGACATCCATAGTAGGAAAAAAATACTATGGAAGTCAATAATTAAAGGCTTCCAACTATTATTTCATAATATTGTCTATGTCGAACTAAATCATTTTTGGACCCACTTGAAGCTGAGTAAATGAGTTTTCATTTTTGGCCGAACTAACCCTTTAAAGAAACATTTGAGTTTTACCATTTTTTAATCCATTCAGCCGATCTCCGAAAAATACCTTTGATAAATTTTCTATTTAAAGCTTGACTCTTCTGTAGATGCAATGATATTACGCAGTGCCTGAAAATATCCCCTGCTAACAGCGCTGCATGATATCATTGTGCCTGGTGTAGCCATGGTAAGGCAGCAAAGTTTATTTATTATGCTGGAATACAAGTCCTCCTTTGGCCTTATCGGACTAGAAAATAGCAACTCTTTATTCTCCGTCAATCTTACAATGTAATTTCAGAAGAGTCAAGCTTTAAATAGAAAAAAAAGATCAAAACTCTTTCTGAGCGAGATGCTAATGGTCTCATGCGATTCAATGATTTATGCTAAGCTAAGCTAAAAGTGCTCCCACCATTCATCTGAATGGATTTAAAAATGGAAAAATCCAACAAGTTAACTCTAGGGAACTTGTAAAAAAGGCCAATTTTCAAAAAAAGTGGAGCATTCCTTCAAGTCCATGTATTCAAAATATTCTGTAAGAAGACGGCGGCGATGCGAGGAAGAGATTAGAGAGATTAAAATGTGGTGTATAATAAGACTGGGTGCATGAATTATACTGTATGCGCTTAGATTCCTCTCACCACATGCCCTTTGCGTCTCCACTGAACTCTCAGAGCTTGGAGAAAATTTGCGATTTCCGTCAGCAACGTCTCCATCTGCGTGAAAGATGGAGGGTCTGCAAGAGAAGAGGGAGGGGAGGAGAGACATTCGCAATGCATCAGAATCTCAGTTACTGCGATCCAGCATATGAACACCTGGACAAAGAGCTGAAGCAGGAAAGAGAGTTGAAGACTGAGACAGAAAAAGAGCACTATTATGCATTGCACTAATCTCCTCCTGTCTGAATATGAGAAAATCTCTCAATTAACTGCTCAGCAGCACCTCACACCCCTGCTGCTCCAGCAGATACTGACTTCTATAGGCAGCATTATGGATTCTTCACAAAAAAAAATACATTAGCACTACAAGACACCGTGCAAAGGCGACAGAAGTCAGATTTGCATCTCTGTTCGGATGGTGTGAGCAAGTACAGATTGCAGCGGGGTTATTCTCAGCCTCACACCTCATGCTCACTGACCGATCGTTCTGGAAGTTGTAATCTTATTGGCTGATTTTAGGCAATTTCGAAGAGTAAGGGAACACAGGTTTCTTTTTTAAGTCAAGCAGTGAACAAAAGTGTTTTATTATTGAACATGACATATCACAGCTTAAGGAATAACTAAATTTTTGTACTTGAATAGATGTTTGAAATAAGAAATACACACTTTACTATGCTACGTTTAAATGTAACATCTTTTAGCAACACTTTATGAACTACTATTTGCCTATTTTCATTAAGATCTAATGATGTGCACTTGATTATGTAGTTGAGGTTGTTCATTCTGCTGTGGAGAATGTGTGTGTAAGCCAAAGCAAGGTGAGTAAGTGGGGTTTAGTGTTATGTTAAACCAAATGAACGCTTGGAAAAAAAAAAAAAGAGTTCTTTGTCTGTTTTAATGAAATATTGTTATGGCTTTTTATTCTTTAAGAAGCACTTTGACACATATATAGAAATAAAGATGGCTTTCATGTTATATTTTATTTTATTTTATTTTATTATTCATTCATTCATTTTCTTTTCGGCTTAGTCCCTTTATTAATCTGGGGTCACCACAGCAGAATGAACCGCCAACTTATCCAGCATATGTTTTTACGCAGCGGATGCCCTTCCAGCTGCAACCCATCACTGGGAAACATCCATACACACTCATTCATACACATACACTACGGACAATTTAGCCTACCCAATTCACCTGTACCACATATCTTTGGACTTGTGGGGGAAACTGGAGCACCCGGAGGAAACCCACGCAAACACGGGGAGAACATGCAAACTCCACACAGAAACGCCAACTGACCCAGCCGAGGCTCGAACCAGCGACCTTCTTGCTGTGAGGTGAACGTGCTACCCACTGCGCCACCGTGCAGCCCTATCTTATATTATTAATTCATTCATTTTCTTTTCGGCTTAGTCCCTTTATTAATCTGGAGTCGCCACAGCGGAATGAACCGCCAACTTATCCAGCATATGTTTTACGCAGCGGATGCCCTTCCAACTGCAACCCATCACTGGGAAACATCCATACACACACATACACTACGGACAATTTAGTTTACCCAATTCACCTATAGCGCATGTCTTTGGACTTGTGGGGGAAACCGGAGCACCCGGAGGAAACCCACGCCAACACGGGGAGAACATGCAAACTCCACACAGAAATGCCAACTGACCCAGCCGAGGCTCGAACCAGCGACCTTCTTGCTGTGAGGCGATCGTGCTACCCACTGCGCCACCGTGATGCCCTATATTATATTATATTATATTATATTATATTATATTATATTATATTATATTATATTATATTATATTATAGAAGCACTTAGCTTTGGATTTTGGATTTTCTTGATTTTGGAAGTCCATACCCCACAGCCACACCATTCATTTTCTTCATTTTCTCAACAGCAGTCTATTATAGTGATATTATAGTAGTTTGAAGTGTGATCTAAAAACAAAGCTAAGTGACAGTCAGGCAGTTTAATTCAATGTGAGTGGGTGGTTCTTCACCAAAATAAGCTGCAATGTGAACCGTTAAGCTGTTTAAAAAGATGGTTCACCCCAAAATTAAAATGTACACATCGTCAAATGGTTCCAAACCTTTGTGAGTTTCTTTATTCTGTTGAACACAAACGATAAAAAGATATTTTGAAGAAAGTTGTAACCACTGACCTCCATAGAAAGAAAAACAAATACTATGGAAGTCAATAGTAACAGGTTTCCAGCTAAATTATCTAAAATATTCTTATGTGTTCAACAGAATAAGGAAACTCATAAAGGCTTGAAACAAGTAAAGGGTAAGTGAACTATCCCTTTAAGTCAGAGTCTGAACACAGCAAATCTTTGAAGTTCTCGGGACACTTACGTATATACGGAATTGTTGAAGATCCGAGAGAGAGCAAAGTTGATGTGGTTAATCATCTGATCCAGGTGCTCGTTAGACTGCAACCTCAGTGAATATGTGTACTTGTCTGTTTCTATGACAACCTGTGAAGGAAAGAACACGCTTTAGGGAAGCAAAATGATGGAGAGAGGGGGGGAAAAGCTGGACACAAAAGCTAAAACACCGGAGCCCTGTAAATGCTTCTCCTACCTGATTTTCTGGGTGGGTGTTCATTGCCCGAATCTCCAGAAAGTTGAAGGTTTGTTCCACCTGAGAAGAAAATGAGCAAGGTGATGTATAAGTCATGCTAAATCAGATTAGCGCGGTGCTTTGAGATGGAGCAGACAGGTGGTGCGTAATTGCCTACTGTACCTTGGTTGGTATCTTGGGGGCCATGAGGTACATCCGCCATGTTGCCAAAACCTGAGAGACAAAGGAGAGGTTGAAAGCGCAATAAAGTGAAAGATTAAGTGCAACTGCAAGACGATGTTCAAAGAAATAATAGTTTAGGCTTCCTTGGAGAACAGCTTGTTCAAGTGAACCTAAAAGGATAGCAGTCATTATATAAGTCATGAAGCAGTTCCTGTGGAGCGTAACATGACACAGTTTTGTCTTTTGAACTTTACTTAAAAAGACATACAACTCGGCTTTTATTTTGATAAATTGTGCATTATGCAATGCAACTTTAATACAACTTTAATTTGAAGCAAAGTAGTATGTGAATGTTGGACACCCACATAAAAAATACTATAGTAACTTATAGTAAATACTATAGCTTTTTTTAACCATACTATAGCAAAGTACTTGAATTAATCTGTTGGGGGAATTCTATAGATGCTATGGTAAAACAACAACTATAATATTAACAAATTACCCAATACTGTGATTTTCTACAACTGTATTATACTACAACACACCACAGTTTACTATAGTACAGTTAATTGTTAACAGTTACAGTTAATTGGTTCACTATAGTTGTATAGCTGTAGTTGTGTAGCTGTAGCATTCATTAACAAAGTGGTGTAAATACTATAAAATATACAGTATAATACATTTACTATAGTATAGTGGGCAGAATGACAAAGGTGCAAAGGTATAGCTGTCCTAAACAGCTTTAACGAGGGAAAGAACTACAATCCCATGATGCATTGCGAATGACACGATCAAATAAAAAAGATAAAGAAATAACAAATAAATCTTTAATCTATACAAACAATACAGTTCATGTTAATTACAAAATGTCCATATGCAGATTTATACAACAACAATTTTAGGAGTGCAGGAACACTTAATTATGACATTTTGTTTATGGGAGTGGGCATTTAAATACTGTCACCACACCAATCCATCATGCTACATGAGCCATTAAACCTGGTGTATCAGTGATGCACAATATATCAGCAGTCATCTTCAGTAGCAGAAGATACATGCTTCTATTCAATGTTTCTGTTATCAGCCCCAAAAGAAAATTAGGTTGATATTATTAAAACCAATAAATTATGGATTATTTCTGCTCGTTGAACCATTTCAGATGCACGCTGCTGGCCATGAGGGTTTTAATACCTTTTTACAAGATGCATTAGAAGAGCTAATATTAAAAGGAAGACAAGATGTTAGAACTTTTTCTGTAGAGATCACAATTACAATCAGTAAATGACTTTGTGAAAAGAAAAATCTAAATGTTACTTGAAGATCTTGAAGTTTTGCTTAGATGATGGTTTAAAATGAAATCATTCATTCATTCATTCATTTTCCTTCTGCTTATTTCTCAGGGGTCACCACAGTGGAATGAACCGCCAACTATTTCAGCATATGTTTTATGCAGCGGATGACCTTCCAGCCACAACCCAGTACTGAGAAACACCCATACACTCTCACATCCACACACACGCTCATACACTACGGCCAATTTAGTTCATCCAATTAACCTGTACAGCATGTCTTTGGACTGTGGGGGAAACCGGAGCACCCGGAGGAATCCCACTTGAACACGGCGAGAACATGCAAACTCCACACAGTAATGCCAACTGGCCCAACCGGGACTTAAACCAGCAACCTTCTTGCTGTGAGGCGACAGTGCTAACCACTGAGCCACCGTGCCGCCTAAAATGAAATCAGTCCACTGTATTGGTTTGCCTTTTGTTTTTGTAATGGGGTGTAGAAAAATCTTATAAAGATATAAATGTATCTACTGTACCTGTATGTATCTGCTTCCAAATATTACGATTTATCAATTATCGACCAAAATTACATATAAGTACAGTACATAACTAAATCACACATTCAAGATTTTTCATGCATCAAAATGTATGAAACATCCACAATGCTTCATACATTTTTCTCACAGAAAAAAATAATCAATTATTTCCTATGTCAGAGTATACAGGGTTAAAAATATTCAGAAAGCTTTTTAATAAATGAAAATGCCTGGCTCTTCTATGAGTGCTCTTGTTTGTGGATTTCGCAGTGTACAGAAGGAGGCGAACAGTGTTACAGACAGATGAGTAGGAGCTGAGAGGACGGAATAAGGATTTGTGTGATGTCTGGGGATTACAGAAACATAAAAAGGGATTGTACTATATTTTGAGTGTGTGTGTGCGTGTGTGTGTGTGTGTTTATGAAATAGCACGGTCAAGTCTGGAGAAACCTCTTAATCTCATTCATAATTTAAATTCCTCATTAGCATTCTTTATATAGGCCTTTCTCACACCAATTCCCCTTCCCCATCATCTAAAATACTGCATGTCATCCAACGGGACAAGGCCCACTAGATGGTGTCAGAAAACTTCAAAGGGAGCAGCAGGGTTATGCATTTAGATTAATATATTATTAGGAAATTTTAGGGGTCATTTGAAAAGTGTGATCTAAATATCAATTAATATACATTTCACTGTTGTTTCTGCCTGTAAAACATTCTTATATGCTTCTCAAGTCTGTTCTACGATGTACATACTCAAATTTTGTATTCATCTCAAAAAGATTCCTGCTTCCTCCGATTTAGTGCAGCCCCCACATTCTAGACCCCCTGTTTTGTTCGCACTCCTTCATTCGTCTTTTCTTTTTCTGCCCTGTCGCTTTCAATTCTTCAAGGCCTTCTTCCGATGTATTACTAACGGCACCCCACCAGGAAGAAGAAACAGAGAGATGGAGATCCCAGATTTCTCCTTAATAAAGACTTTGTGTAGGGTGATGTGGATTTGTATGGCAGCTGAGGAGTTCGGGTGTTTTGTATAAAAACAGTTCTTTGTGCTTTGTCAGAGTTAGCGGAGACACAACCATTGATAGAGAGATGGCATTTTAGAGACCTCAAAACCCAATAACGGGTCAGGAAAACGTAGTTATATAAATACGCTCCCGATGCAATAGAGATGACACTGGAGAGACAGATAGAGGAAGCAAAAGTCAGTTTGGGAACCAGAAAGCGTCGCATTCTCATCAAAGGCTTTACTATCAAAGGAACCAGACACAAAAGATCGGCACGTAAACAGCCACATTAATTATTAAAGCCCGCTGGGGTGTTTGGACTTGACCGAGTTTGCATGGATGGATGAAAGATTGGGGGACCCCCCCAATTAAAGAAAAGATCAGAATACATCAAAGACTACCTAACACATTGCATGGGTGGGGACCGCAGCCAATCGCATGGTAATGAATGCAGCAGTTAAGCTACGACGCGCATTACTCACCCTGCTGTCGAGCGCAGACAGAATAAGGCATCCAGCATATAATGATATCAACATTAGTATTCATTATTGGATTCGAGCCCTGTTGAGCAAGCATTTTCTGTGAGGAAAAGTGCGAGAAGATTGGGCAGAAATAGAAAGAAAGTGAAGTTAGGTTTGTCTCTTACAACATCATTGGAGTAGAGGGTCAGAGATCAGACGGTCTGAATGAGAAGGCCACCTATAAGATCGAAGGACACAAGACACCAAAAATACACCAAAGAACTAGAGGTGACAAAAGTTGACATTTTTGTCATCTTGCGGTGCATGCATCATAGTCAAGATCAAATTGAGTGTGTGTTCTGAATCTATGTGGGTGGAAATAACTGTCTAGCATGTGCTAGTAGTATATATTCAGAATTTAAAAAGAACGGAAACTAGGACTGAAGTTAGCAGCACTGCCATATTTGAACATAATCATCACTTACTATTTTACCATTTTGTTATAAACATCTTAATGTGCTAGAATGCTCAGGTAAAATTACATCAGTGATCTGTCTCACTGATTTCCCAATACTAACTAAACATGCTCCACAATCCAAAAAGTGGTCAGTGAGGTTCAACTAGTGGTGTCAGTCCTAAACACACCACAAAAACTCAACAAACACAGTGGTTTCAGCCTCAAAAGTCACTTCTGATGCACACTGGATGCATAAGCCACTTAAAATGGGAAACACTTAATGTTTTTAATGTTTAAAAATATTTTAATTCATCATCTTAGTTGTTTAATTGTACAGAAAGGAGACATTTGATTCATGTGTACTAAAGGTGACATTGGATGACATTTGCATTTGTAGATTTTGTGTTTAGTTTAGTTTCTGCTGTGTCTGCCAGATCAGAAAAGTTCAAAAGAAAACATGCAGGTAGTTTGTTATAAACTGAGTATATCTTATTTGTTTCATTGGTTATTGTTAACAAATGCCAGTTTCAGTTCACTGTTTAGAATCAGATCATCATCCTCTCATGTGCAGAGACTGAGACTGTGCAGCTAAGCATTTGTTAAATCCATCAGTGTCACTGTTCATATGTAGAAATGTTTGTTTGAATACATTTTACATTGATAATGGTGGGCTGCAATGTCAAGCAATGACAAATTATATGCACCCTAGGCAGTTCACTGCAATCTGAGATTTTGCCATCATAATGTACATAGAAGCAGCTTTAAATACTCCATCATGTCGGTCATACAGACAAGAGTCAGCAGTAGAGTGAGGCTTAGCTAAGCGCTGTATGGGTGGTGTGCTGGTTTTGAGCACAGACTTTTATTTACTAATGATTAATTGATTGCACATTGATCTGATATTGAAGAGATTTTTTCCACAAGACCCAGATTAAAACAAATTGTGATTGGTCGCTTTACATGACTGCATTCCATTTAAAGCCAATGAAAACTGCAAGGGAGTTTAGACCTTCTGCTGTCAATTTATGTGAAACAAGTCAACAGGTGACCATCGGCTTGGTGGTGTCACACCCTTATGGCACAAAAAACACTTTCATCCTGCAAAAACTGATGCCCACTTGTAGACAGTAGACGGAACGACTGCAGTCCATGTCTTTTATGGTCCAATCGAGCCTGAGAAGATCAGACAGGTTCAACACTTGCCCTCAAAATCATCCACCACCTCTCAGTAGCGACTTTAAAGAATGAGAGATATGAGGATATGTGTGTGTGTGTGTGACGAAAGGAGGAGAGGTTTGTGTGTGCAGAAGAGAGAGGGTTTATATTAATCATACGATGTCAGGGATCTGGCTTGACACTTCAAACACGACCCATAATTCAAAGGGTGTTGGGGACACATCAGCTCTGTGCCCAGGAGACTGGAAAGAAGAAGCAGATTGCTCCAAACATGCCTCTGTACATCTCTTCTCACACACATCACATCGCCCTGCCGGCATGCAGGTATCATTGCTTAAGACGGACCCATTTTTGGCTGTCAGCCTTTGCAGTGGAGGGGCAGAGCGTGGATTTACTTCTGCGGCAGGTCCACGTCTTAACCATACTGAACTTAAGAGGCAAAGAGATGAGAGGAATAAGGAGTGAAAAAGAGGATAGAAGGACAGCTGGATCAGGGCTGAAATACTGCGTGCTCCAGATTCACTGATGATTAAAAGTCACAAAATCAAAGCAGCTCTGTAAGTAAAGCCTGGAGTGAGAGAACAAGAGAGGAAATAAAAGAGAGATAGAATGAAGACAGAGAGTGGATGAAAGCTTGAGACTGAAGGGTTACTAGCTTATTTTGCATTACAAACAAACGCCGGTCTTAATTACTTTTGTCTTATTTTAGTCTTATTTTAAGTTAAGTCTAAAAAAAAGATAGAAATTTATTTCAGAAACAATATTGTGTAAGATTTAAGACTATAAGTGTATTTTGACTTATTGAACCAAGCATATTAAAAGTGAAGGGGAAATACTATTAATTTCCACATAATACAATTCTATATAATTTTAGCCCATGAAAACAAGTTACATTTATTTTGAATTAAGGATTGTTGGATATTCTAAGATAGCATTGTGTAATATAAAGGTGTAAACTTACTTTTAAAAAAATTTTCCTGAAAGCTTACTTTTACAAGCTGTTTCCAAATACCATATTCCGACATAACAGCATACCATTTCATTTTCTGAATTCTTATAAATGTACCATAGTAAGCTGTTTTGAAGAAATAAGCTTTATTTTGGTCTAATTTTGTTCTACATGCCACTTGTTTTTTTCTTCTTCTTTACTTTCTGTAAAGTTCATCTTGGCATCTTTCAAACTCAGTGATTTTATCCCATGCAGTTTGTGCTTTGATTTCCATAAAGTTCTTCATTTTAGGTTGATTGTTTCTTAATATTGTTTATCATTATTATTATTTTGTACTAAAATATGTCACACCAGTTTGTCCTTGAGTTTTCATAATGTTCTGTTTCCATAATGCAAGGTGTTTCAAACTCCAGGAACAAATTTTAAAAAAAACATTGTTTTGGTAAGATATTTTTGTTAAATTACATAACACAAGTTTGTTCTTTGATTTTGCCTTAAATATACAGTACACTATTAAATAGAAAACTTCTTTATTGGCATCAATCGTTCAAAGGAAAGACTTTAACATTCATAGGACTTTCCATTGCACAAAATATTGTTTAGAATATTTAAATATTAATGATGCATGATAACAACAATTAATAATAAATATTTCCAATTACAGTTATTTTGATTGCCAATGGCTGTCTGATGTTAAAGGTGCCAAAGAATGAAATCTGGATATATCCAGACATACAGTAGCTGAATAATAAAAGTTCAGTACACGGAAATGACATACTGTGAGCAAAAAACATTGTTTCCTCGCTCTTATGCTAATATAGTAAAATCATGGTGAAAAACAGGCCAATCAGAACAAAACACAGACTCTGACATTACACACATGATCATTAATATGAACATCACAGGCTGCATTTGATTGGCCTCAAAGTTTCCTAATGACACTTTTTCCTTATTTAACTATCAAAGCTTGTATTAAACATGTATGTATATGAAAATCTTACTTTGAAAATGGGAGATGCAGGGAGCAGTTTTGAGAAGCAAGTTATACGAATTATAAATGTGTTCAGCGCTACCCCGAAGAGGCATAAGGTCTGTTTAAATGTATCTTTTGTTAATATAACATATATATTGTGGAACTTGCTGCATATGTTTGTAATGAGGCAACAAACATGTGCATACGTGTTCAATGCACATTTATGCAGTGTCAGAGCAGAGCTCATTTATATTCACAACCACTCTAAATATAGTCAAAACTGAGCTTTTTATTCTAGGAATTTATATCATTCCTGTGGTTATAAATGAGCATATAAAGCCATTCCTGGAGAATTATTGAAACAGAAAACAATTTAACATATTCAATCAATGTACTCTATGGCACATTTAAGCACAAACCTACGTATATTAATTTTGTGTATTTTAAATCAGTTTCCCTCATGTTTCCTTTAAGAACATTCTAACTCATATCCAACAGATGCTGGTTAAGATCCATGCCGATACAAGACTGAAAACAACATCTAAGCCACTACACCATCATGTCTCTCCGTGGGGATGAGGGAAAAGATTTCAACAGCTGGATCGCTCGCCATCACATTCTGTTCCCATCATTTTTTTTTTTCTACACCAGGAGCCTTTCATATTTATCAAACTGATACACAGGTGGAGATCCATCTCAATATATGATAGATTTAACCCCTTTTAGGCCACTACATCAACATTTTTTCCCATGAGGTTGGGGGAATTGATTCTGACAGATGGATTTATTGTTGTACTGATTATTTAGTTATTACTTATTCATTCATTTAATTCAGTAGCAAAATAAATATGGATTAAAGACACATTTGATGCAGTGTTTGCTTGCTACAGTACAAGAATCTTCCCTGCTACAGTATGATCTTGAATTTCAAGGCCACGTACATTTGTTTGAAAATGTTGAGACATACATTTAAAAAAACAGTAATGCTTTCAGAGCGCTCATTACAAGTTTCACTTTAAAATGGAATTCACTTAATATATAGCTATAGGGAAAAAATAATAAAATAGTTTTTTTTCTATTAAGGTCTGAGAACATTTCTTCCAAATTTTAAATACAAATATTGACATTTCTAGCCTTGTTTTCTTTTTTTTTAAATCTTTTAAATGTCAACATCTTTTTTAAATTAGGAAGAAATGTCATCCAAATAAAACACACAAAAAATATGCTTTACTGATCCTACAAATGTCAACGTCTTTTATTTAAATTTGTAAGGAAATGTCATCAGAATAGAACAGAAATGACATATAAACTATAAATCATACATTCAAATTAACGTTTCCATGCATATTTGGAATCTCAAGTACATTAATCTGTTTAAAGGATAATTTTAGGTTTTTTGGAAAATAAGAACAAATACTGTAAAAAATATATATATATTTAAGAAATTAAAGTAAAAAACACTAACTAATTTATATTTTTGTAAATGTCTTAAATAGATGCAAATTAGAAACAATAACAATTACTTTTGAATTTTTTACTATCAAAGCACAATTCAAAGTCAGTCTTTGGAATCTGCAACAATTTATAACAAAGTATTCTGTCAAACTTCTGCAGTTCATTCAGCTATCTGAGATGGCAAACTCCCCGGAGCATGAAAACTTTCTTTAGGAAACATTTATTCCCTAAAGAAATCTCGCTCACAGGTACGATGATCCCCCTCGTGGGCTTTAAATCTTTTGCTTATCACCTGAGATCTTGAACAACAACAGCTTCCTCTCAGCTTTATGTCACACTCTACAGATAAACAGGAATCCGAAAGGGATACCAATCACACCATACAGTATCTTCTCTATGATCTCCTCTATACTTATGGATGTGGTTTACATCAGTCTCTCGCATCACATCCGGCCAGACTGGAGTGAAATCCCCCGTCACTGCCTCTCCACAGGTTATTCTAGCACCGCAGACTTTCTTCTCCTTAAGCGCCCAGTATCACATTACCAGTCTTTACCCTGTGTCTGCTATCATAATGCAGCAGTGGTGCAACTCAGAGTTTCTTCTTAGAGGAGACAAAGCTCATTACCCTGAGCAGCGCACCTATAATCCTTGTTAGTTTTTTATATTTAAAGATCTAATGTGACTGGATTAGCACATTAAAGGATTATTCTGGGTTAAATACAAGGTAAGCTACAATGGAGCAATGGCAGACGTAAACAATGTATAGAGAGTTATGCAATTATAATGGCTTCTGCTGCTATTAGCAAACAAACGCTGCACTTTGACTGTAAGTGCATTACTGTCAATATGCTGTTGATAAAGCTTAACTGGCGTTTAGCGCAGTGTTGCTTAAATAAAGATAATGAATTATATGTAATAGGTTAGTTTACAACAAACATAAACTTGATTATTGTTCTTAAAGACTGTTGGTTGTGTTTTTCTTATAACACTAACTAACTAACTAAATAAATAAATGAAAAACAAGAAAATGAATCAGAACATTTCCTAATGATATCACAATATTAAAATAAGATTAAAGCCGTAATATTTTGAGAATGAAGCCTGGACTGTGTATTTATTGGACATTAAATCAATGCTAATGCTTATAAGAATTTATAACTCTTAACTTCTCTTACAGTATACATGAGTCTAATGCCAAAACTGTGAATGTATGGCATTCCGTTTTTAATGTGGTAGCATCTTTTTTTTTTTTTTATCTTTGTGAAACCTTTTATTTCTTTTTCTGTTACTTTCTTGTTTTTACATTGCTTTTTCCTCAAGAAAATTCAATAAACAGCTGTTAACAAAAAAAAAGAATGGAGTAAATACTACAAGGTAAAATGTGATATAATTATGGCAAACAAAATCAATAATGTTATCAAAGGATATTCTTCTAAAACTTTAACTGCCACTTCTCAAAATGTTTCTCATCTTTTTCGCATAAATTTCAATTATGAAATTATTCTTAATCCTTATTCTCAGTCAGACTTTTATTTCATTCTTTCTTGCTGATGTATCCTTTTCCAAACAGAGACAGACAGATACAAATACATGCCTCAGCCTACATTTTTGCTAAATGGTACATTTTGTTGCACATTTCAGGTGACAAATCCACTAGTGGACATAGTCTACATTTTTGCTAATCTGAGACATGTTACTAAGAGTACTTTTTTTTCCAGATACTCGTTTTTCTTGTACATTTCCACGTGAAAGCGGGGGCTTGTTGTACAGATCACCTAGCAAACCCCTGACCTAAACCCTTACCCAAAGCCAACCAATAGTGTTTTTAAAAGCAAACGCAGGAGAAAAGTGTCCTTCGACTGCATATTTTACTTGACTTTACATTGCTTTTATCTCTTTTGTGGAACTGTCCTTCACCAAACACAAACCCAAGCACTCTACATCCCAAGTACAACATTGTACAAAGTGAATTACAGTACTGAGCAAACTGACCACAATGGAAAAGTTGTCCGTGTGGAGATAGATAGGTGAGGAAAACATATTCCATTATAAATCATAGACGAGAAGTGTCTTGAAGTAGGCGGAACATGTCAGATACTAGAAAGCATTTGATCGGTCAAGATTTTATGAGAAACTGAAGTATGAGGTGACATGAAAAAAACATTTATCCATTTAGATGGTGGAACAAACCATTTAGGAACAAACCATTTTTATCCATTTAGGAAGTGACAAACTGTAAGCTTTGGATGTTCATATCAGGGGTATATCGTCTAAACGTGACTTTTGTCACTGTTTTGTAGCACACTAGATCATATATACCCTTAAATCTAACATACTGATATTAACAACTAAAAAACTTTATTTTAATTTCACAAGAACATTTTAACTTTAAGTACATTTTTGCAGTTGTAGTTGTCTAAAAATGTAGACTGAAACACATATTTCCAATCTAGATAGAATTAAAGTCTTTTAGATTCATAAAAGTGCACATTATAATTATGAAACCTGTATATAATCATTTTAAATCCTGCTATACCTACTTCTAGATGTACATAAAGTCCCACTGCATGAACCTCTCTGCACTCTCAACTACCCAATAACAGTCACACACTTCTAAACCCCGCAGGAATTGCCCAAATAAAATCTCCACACTGCATCTGAACTTAAGCCACTATAAGCCAGTCACAGCAGCGCGAGAGCGTTCTGCATGAGTACAGTCCAGCCTTGATCTGAGGCTGTCTTCACGTCACTCACTGTGGCGATCACAGCCTTTAATTGGCCTATTATTCCACAGGAGAGGAAAAACCGAAGCGACAGGCCGAGATAAATAATTGAAGAGGAAGAAAAAGGCGACATTTGGAGCTTCAAAACAACCGTTCGCTCGCTCTCTCCGTTGCACGAGCCTCTCCCTGGTGTGTTCATGTTCACCGAGCCCAGCTTTTATCCCATCCCATCATCCAACATCACACCATCGCTCTCCGCAGTGGGGCAGAGATGTGGGTGCCACAAAATATACACTGCATGAGTGTGTATGTGAGCGCATAAAGCTGTGTGATCTCTTAAGTGAACGTGTAAGGGGAAAAAGTGTGTTTGAGCAATATTTCTTAGTGCCGTGCCCCTAGGCTTGAGCTGATGTCTTGCTGTGTTCTCTATACAGCTGTATCGAGGCCAGATATCTCTCTCTCTCTCTCTCTCTTTCTGAGTGTGTCTGTGTGAGTGTTTGGATGGATGTGCAGTTGAGGATGTGTTTGTAGGCTGGTACAGTTGGCAAACCACCACACACACACACAAAACCCTTGGGGTAAAGGAACAGCAAGTGACAGACCGCAAGTGAGGATCTATAAGTGTGTGTGCGTGTGTGTGTGTGTGTGTGTGTGTGTGTGTGTGTGTGTGTGTGTGTG
>CAIGQV010014432.1:13481801-13493566 GCA_903798115.1 Danio jaintianensis | reverse complement strand
TCGACAGCAGATACATCAATGCGAGAAAGAAAACAAAGATATACTGAGGAACGTAGCCTTAGAGGTTTGTGGCCTTTAATACACATTTGCTAGACCGGAAGCTAAACATACTGGTGTACTCTTACTGACTCGTTCACAGCAGATCTGGAGCGTCTTCAAAAATATTGCTGACTCTTGCACTATTCAAATTTCCGTCCAATCAAACACACTCTGAGTCCCTCCCTGACCCAACAACTGACTAGCAACCAAAATTCAATTGAACTTATTAAAAAAAAGAGGGAAAAAAAGAAGAAGAAATGTGGCATTTAATACATTTCACCAAATATCCTGTTTCGACAGCAGATACATCAATGCAAGAAAGAAAACAAAGATATACTGAAGAATGTAACCTTAGAGGTTTGTGGGCTTTAATCTACATTTGTTAGATCTGATGCTAGTAAACATACTGGTGTACTCTTACATATTGACTCACTCACAGCAGATTTGGAGCGTCTCCAAAGATATTGATGACTCTTGCACTATTCAAATTTCCATCCAATCAAACGCACTCTGAGTCCCTCCCTGACCCTACAACTGACTAGCAACCAAAATTCAATTGAGCTAATTAAAAAAAGGTGCCATTTAATACATGCCACCCAAACCTCCTGTTTCAACAGCAAATATATCAATGCGAGAAAGAAAACTGTGCAACAGCAACTTACTCTAACAGGCACCTTGTTAGCAGAGCGACAGACCTCAGCATCTGCCTGCTGGGTAATAGCTTGGAGGAGGAGTTTGTGAGTGTAGCGGTTTTTAGTCTATATGGTGACTCAGTTTTAAAAAAATGGGTATTTATAGCGGCAGTGTGACTATAGTGTAAATGTCCTTGGCAGTGAAAGAAATGGCTCCTTTCATAATAGAGTATTTTAAAATCCCTGTCACTCATAAAAAGATAATACAAGTCGTAAATGATGTCTGTGATTGGGCAGAACTGTAAGCAGGCTCCCTAAAGACCGAGGCGCACACACTCACTCACACTCTCTCTCTCTATGATGTTCTCTATTAGTGCCTATACTTCCTCTGCACACATTATTTATTTTTTATTTTTGCTGTGGCATTGCTTGCTCTGTTGAAACTGTGTCTGCCCTACACTTACCCCAAGGCTGATTTTTGTTCTGTTTGGACGGGTGGGCAGCAGGGGGAAGGGCAGGAGGCGACTGGCTTTGGTTTTGTCCCCTCGACCAAGCCTCCAGGCCTCGGCATATACAGTATCTACTCAATGAAATGATGCATGTGTGTGTGAGCATGTGCATTTGTGTGGTTTAAAGGAGAAAAAGAGACCGTAATTGTTGGGACAGTGGAAGAGTGGACCCTGAGGGGGAAGCATGACAGGAGGGATGGACGAATGCACAAAGAAGGAACAAGAATAAGCAGACAGTGATCACTGAAAAAGGACTGAGGGTGTGGATTTGGTTGGAGGATTAGATGGAATGACAGATTTTGGTTTAGATCAGCAGATGTGAAATGGGCAAGCGATTGACACATATGTATTTGGGGAACAGTATGTGCTATCATTTTAGTAATATTCAGGATGTGTTTAAAATAGAGATTAGGCATGTTGTGATAGTGTTAAATCGCATATATTTAATCATTGTGAAATTATTCATCCAATATAAAACTGGATTTTTGTTTGATATGCATTCTGAGACATTCTCTAAACTTGAGTTTCTATTTACATAGGCCGATAAAAAAGATTTAAAACTTATCTAGTGCTGCCACCAAGTGTCCACATGCAAAAAAAAAAATCTAAACAAAATAAATTAATCCCTCTCCAAAGATACGCTGTCTGTGTCACATGTGAAAACTATAACTTACAAACTGCCAAATTTAAATGGAGAGAAAAGAGATGTTTTAGATTCAAAGTTAAATGGAGAAGGAAGAGATGTTTTTGTCTCAGTTTTCACTGGATTGCAAAGTTTCACATAGGAACCTTTCCCAGCCAGTCCAAACCCAGCATAAACAGGCTCTTTAAAAACAGTTTTGTGCTTATAAATGAGATTCATGTTGTCACCCGAAACACTGTAAAATGCCAAGATTCCAGCCCTATAGTTCAAATACACTCCTATTTTGGAGCCACGAGATTCATGCTTTGTAAACGTTGTCTTATTGTCATGCCAAAATTCATATGTGGACCAGAAACAGCGCAAACCCCACGAGTTGGCATTTCTCCCAAAAAGAGTGCGTGGTTTGCCTTTTCTATGGATCCCTTGGTAAGACACAGCAATGCAGACCCAGGAGCCCCCGCCAACCTCCACCTCCCAGTATTTTGAGGACCCTCTGAGGGGTTCATTGCACAGGATCTGTGCCCTGCAGTTAAATCTCTGTGTGTGCTCAGGATAGTCCTGAAGCTGGTTTGAAGCCATCACCTCTTGGTTTTCTTTCCTGAAGACCAGATATTTATGCGCTGAGTTGGTATTGAAAGAGACCTTTGTTGTATCTGAGACCAGACAGATAGACAGATGCATTTTATTACAACCAACAACAAAATAAAAGAGCTTCACCTTTCTATTGGATACTTACACTGCAGAAACTGCTCTCGTGTCTTCGGTGGTGGTGATGTCACGATTCTAGTGTTTTTCACTGCAGAAAAAAAGTAGTTGTACCGTGGGAAAATTATGTCATTATTTCTCATCATGTCATCCCAAACCTTTAAGACTTTCAATTGTCTTTATAATCCAAATGACAATATTTTAAATGAAATATGGGGCCTTTCTGTCCCTCTATTGTAAGTGTATACAAAAATCAAACAAAATGTTCATATGAATTGAGTGGTTTAATCCATGACACTCGATCACATAAATAAAAAAAAAAATTAAAAAAAAACAGAATAATTTATTCACCTATTATCTTTTGTCAAATAAGTATTCTTGTTTACCATGTAGAGTAAGAACCAATGAAGCTCATTTTTGATTGTCACGCCAGCAGTTTGAGCTTCCAAGAACAAACAATGGTTTGATCTCACATATTAAGCAGGTGTGGTTGAGTTTATGTTCGCTGATCATGTTTTATCTTTTTTTATGTAAAAGCCTTAATTAATTCAGTTCATTATATAAAGTTTTAGTTTTTCTTCAAAATACTTGAATTAAACCATACAATACTTATGGTTTTACATTTTGAAGCATCAGTTTTGGGAAAATCTCAGATTTCTGTATTACGTTCTCATTTGTTTTCCAAAGATTATAAAAGTAACATTTTTATTTTGAGGTGAACAAACCCTTTAAAGTCTGCATGAATCAGAAGTTGCCGAGACTTTTATTTCAGTATGTTGATGAACTTCCAACTGAAACAGAATATTGAGTAGGGGGCGGGACTTTCTTTTTGCACATCATTCTCTCATTGCAAACTAACAGTAAGAGGGGTGTGGTTTCAAATATTGTGGCTTAAGCTGCCAAACTGACGTCAACAGAGAATGCCCACCACTCCAAAAAAGAAAGCAAATAATCAGATTTTGATAATTCTTTAAAAAAATATTATTTCAGTGAATTAACTTTCAGGTGTTTTGTTCACCTAAAGAATAACAATGGGTGCTAGCAAAATAAAAATGTAAAATTTTGATTTCACACATACTTTAAGGTGATTTATAGATATAATAAAATCATAAACAGTATTTAAATAAATAAAAAAACGTATACTTACCTTTTCTGGAAACTCTGAGTAAACTCTGCTTGCTGGTTGTGTTTAGCTTTTCAACTAATTCATCAACAAACTTGGAGTCCCGCTCAAAGGAATCGTATGGATGCACATGGAAGACGAACAATTTTTTATACTCAGTCAGTGAAGGCATGAACACTGCACTCTGTAGAACGTACAAACACTGTGACAACAACTGTAACACTTTACCAGACACTCCAAAAGGCATCTGCTTCAATATAGCCATTGTCTGTATACCTGAAGAAAGCGAACATCATTGCTTGACTGAGAAAGCAGATGCAGGTGTTGAAGATCAGTATTTTTGGTCCTCATAACACTGATCTCCTGCTGTAGGGTCTTTACAAAGCCCTCCGCTTGCTTCACTGCAGACTCTGCCTGACCCTGGATCAGCGATGTCACTTTGTTTTGATTGTCTTTCATAGATTGGATCAGCTCAGTGAAGCTCTTCTCATTCTTCACCAGTGCCTTATTTGCTGAAGCCTAATCATGAAGAAAGAGCAGAGTGGATGTCCTTAAATTAGCTGCGCTGGCAATATCATACCATTAAAAATGAAAAGACACATGTTCAAAGGAAAAATAAATGCTAACCCTGAAAACCTCAGTGGCTTGTTTCAGCGCTTGCACGTCTTTCTCTTTTGCTTCAATTATGTCAATGGCCTTCTTCTGCAACTCCCACAGCTTAACCTTAAAAATAAACAGCAATTAAAATCAGTAGGACAAAAGAACTAGTGTTTTGATGCCTTCATCTAAGCAGGAACTGCAAAAGCCAGACTTAAATGCATTCCACACACATACGAAATGTGTCGATCATGTGATACATACTGGTAATATTCTGGTTTAAGGACATTGTGAGATTTTCAGCATCAGTCAATAATAAAATCTGATTTTCAAGAGCCAAAAAAATACATATATTATTATAAATGTGAATATATAACTTTTAATATAACATACATATTTGTATTGAATAAAGAGTAAAGACAACAACAAAAAACTTAAAAGAATCCTGAAAAGGGGTTTCACAGTTTTCACAAAAAATATATTCATATTCATAACTTTTTTCAAATCGAATCATCATATGAAACTGAAAAATTGAGTAATGACTGCTGAAAACCAAGTTTTGCCATCATTAGAAGCAATTACATTTTAAAATTATAATTATTTAAATTAAATAAATAAAAAAAATGTCTTTTTTTGTAATCTTTTTATTTCAATATTTGTTTTCTGCATGTTTATTTAAATGAACTGGCTTTTTGGTTGTGGTTCAATGTAGGTGGAGGGAAATCCTGGCTAGTAACCAATTAGTCTCTTAAGGAAAATAAAATACTTTATTTAATGATAGATTTTTAAAAGTTTAGGTGCCATATTGTTTAGTTGTTGTTTACTATAATGTTTTTTTGTGTGTGTGACAGCTGTCATCACACACACACAACATTGCATTACAGTACCAAAAAGCCACTTTTTGCTCTATAATTTTCTAAAAAGTCTCTAAAAGTCCAGGTTCAGACTGTTAAAGAATGACACCACATTTTGATCACATTACTGACCTGTTTGCTGGCCACCTCCTCTTGCACTGAGATGACATGATGACCTGTGTGTTTATCAGTAATGCACAGGTGACAGATGCACTTTTGGTCTGTTCGGCAATACACCTCCAGCCTCCTGCCATGATCAGCACAGGTGTTCTCCAGCAGCGCTGTACATGGCTCCACTAGTCTGTGCCTCTTCCCAACGTGCAAAGTGTTATGCAAGTCAAGATGAAAATCACAGTATGACTCCGAACACTGCAGACAGAACTGTTCAGCTTTGCGCTTCCTTCCGATGCACGATGAACAGTCCACATCTGCAGGTCCACTTGAATTAAGTTCTGGATCTGCTTCCTCCATGGCTGTGGATGTGCTGGCAGAGGCCATACTTGACTTGAGTTTCGTTTCCTAGTAAGTATGATTATGGCACTGGCAATGCGGAATTCTAATATTAAGGATAAGGGTGTGGTTTCAGCCCGGGAGCAGGGCAGTGACTCAGAGGATCACAATTGACAAAACCAATGAAAGAAGCCAAGCTAAAACAAAAGCTAAAAATACATAAAGTATAATAAAAAAAAGGGAAACAATCTGGGATTTTCACACAGATATGCCTAGGGTTTACAGAGAAAGGCTATAAAAAAAATTAAATGTCTAATTCCATGAGTGAAAGTTTCTTGTTGATAACAGATGTCAGATAAAAAATGGCTAAACTGACTCAAGCCGATTCACAGCTGTGGTCTGCAGAAAGGCGTCTTTGAATGCACTATGAGTCTCATCTTAAAGGGACAGTTCACTTAAAAATAAAAATGAACTCAACATTTACTCTCCCTCAAGCGGTTCCATACCATCATGAGTTTTCTTTTTGAACACAAAATAAGACATTTTGAAAAATGCTGGAAAACTTGTCATCATTGACGCAAACAGAAAGAGACAAAAAAAAAACTCAAACAGGAATGTGAAGGGTGAGTAAATTATGAGAGTGTTGTCAGTTCTGGGTGAACTATCCCTTTAATCAGATGAGCTAGAGCAGCAGAACATGACACTGGGTGCCACTGCTGTCAGATCAGAGCTGAAAACAGAAGCTAGTTTCCATGGGTTCACCAAAATTGCAAGACTGGGCAAAAGTTGCCTGGTCTGTTCCATCATTCAAATGGTGGGGTCAGAATTTGTTGTAAATTACATGAAAGGAAGGATTCATCCTGCCTTGTATCAGAGGTTCAGGCTGATGATGATGATATACAGCAGGGGTGTGACACTCAGTGCCTGAAGGGCCACAGCTCTGCACAGTTTAGTTCCAACTCTAATTAAACACACCTGATCGTACTATTTGAGTACTCTGGGCTTGTTTGAAACCTACAGGTAAGTGTGTTGAAGCAGGGTTGGAACTAAACTGTGTAGGGCTGCAGCCCTTTAGGAGCTGAGTTTGACACCCCTGATGTACAGTAATGGTACATGATGATGGTACTTTGATGATGATGTACAGTAAGGGGTGTTTATTGGGCCCCTTTGTATTCTGTTATTTGAGCATGGTTTAAACACCTACCTGTTAGTAGTGTTGCTAAACATGTCCATCCCCTCATGAAAACAGTGGGAACCATCTTGTGATGACTTCTTCCAGCAAAATAATGAACTGTCACCTAGCTCAAATCATGTCAAGCTGTTTGTTTTTTAACATGGCAAGGCTCACAATTGGCCTCCACAGTCACCAGAAGTGAGAATTGCTTCTTTACAATGAATGGCTTGATGTCTTCCACATTTTAAAAAAAGACGGAGTGACCAGTTTTCCTCTTGCAGACATCGAAGAGCTTGAGAACGATAAAAATCCATCATGGCCTCAATCATTTTCTTTGGATAAAATAATTGACTAAATGTATAAATATAATAAAGCACCACTGGGAAGTGTTGGAATGAGAGAATCACCTCATGGATGTGCAGCCAACAAATTTTCTGCAACACCTTATAATGTCAACATGGACCAAAATATCTGAGGAATGTTTCCAGCACCTTCTTAAATCTAGATGCTTCTATGTCATGAAAAACAAACAAGATTCAACCCAGTTCTAGAAATGTGCAAAGCTGCCGGTAAATGGGTATACAAGTAACAAGACAATATTAATATGAGCTCCAGTTTTATAATCAATATTGTTTTAAGAATAAGTAATGTATTTACTTGTAAGCTAATTTAGTTTGTTGTTTGCTTTAGCTGAACTGCCCTTAGGGTAAATAACACTGCATTGCAGGTTTCCAACTGTGATTCTGCGTTGCAGGCTTCACACTGTTGTTCAAAGCCAAGGGCATAAATATATTCATATTACTGTTAGACAACTCATGTGGTGTGTGCAAAATCAAATGCTAAATTCCCTGTATGCTACAGTAAATTCTACAACAGTCAAATATACATCTACTGCACTGTTTTCCCTTTGCAGGTTATGTTGGTTGCATCAGTTACATCTCTACTTTTGTAATTTGCTATTTTTAAAAATCTTATTCATGCATTATTATTGGTGGGACGCAACCAACGGCCTCTCTTGCACACAGCATTCTAGTAATTACATCACTCTTGAAAAATGAATCTGTTTTATAATAGTAGTAACCAAGTAGAAACTGTAGTAATTATATTTTTAGGTAAATTGATTGCCATTCGTTTAACCACAGTTTTACTACAAATACCATACTTAAATAATAGTTATTGAAACAATGCCAATGTTTAATTTGTGGTTACCATGGTTACAATTTTTTACTTGTAGTAAAACCATTGTTAATTGTCATAAGGGTGAACAATTCATTCTGCTAGTAGATGTGTTTATACTTTCAATAAAAAGTGCATAATTTGGCTGCATTTTAAAATTATTCAAATATAAAATTCACATCACATAGTAAAAATGTTACAACATTAGTTGTACTCCTTTGTTTACCTTCTGACATACAGAATCCCACCACTAATATCAGCAAATTTAACAATTGGTGTAAAATTACATACTAAATATGCCAGCAATAATTATTGTTTCTTGAATCACTGAGCAATGAAATGAGAATTTACATTTTTATTCATAACATTATTTTCAAAAGAAAAGTAATACCCCATAAAATGCATAGATTAAAAATTAAGAGCAGATAAAATTAAAGTTATTGTTATACAAAAGTTAAAGTTATATTTAGTTATAGAACTAAAATTTGTCATTTGCTTTAACAAGCAGCAGTTTCACCTGATCAACAGCAGAGGTCGACATCCTCATCATCAGCGTGTTTTGTGATTTCATCTGTTTCACCTGGGATTTTATTGTTTCATGTCAACAGTACAATGTCTATTCTTATTATCTTCGTAAAGTCTTGCTTGAATGTTACCACACTTCTAAGCAATCAACATTTATTTTTTTAGCCATCATATTTGTTTTCTTGGATTATAGAATTGCATGTTTGCTAGATCATATCAACTACAGCCTCATGTCTCTCTTAATTGTAATGACTTTTTTTCAACATACTGTAGCTGTAAAGCAGCTTACCATCAGCTTTACTGTTGTGGATGTTCTGCTGTAGAGCAAACAATAACAGTTTTATGTTCTTTGGTCCAAACTTTCAACTTGAATGGATGAATGAATGAATGAAATGAAATGTTAAGAAGTCATTTCATATGAGAACACTGAAATGAAACTAAAAACAGAGATAAAATATAGTAACAGATAATATATAAATAATAATAACAGATAAATATATATATATAAGTAAGAAAATGGAAGGTAAGAAAATGGAAGGTAAGAAAATGGAAGGCCACATGAACAGTTCTGGTGAAGGAAAGATGTGGTAGGCCAAGAAAAATATCTGAAAGGCAAAGGCGAAGAATGGTTAGAATGGTCCAGACAACAGACCACCTCCAAAGAGCTCCAGGAACATCTTGCTGCTAATAATGTCATTGTACATCATTCCACAGTCCAGCACATTCTTCACAAAGAACAGCTCAATGGAAGAGTGATGCAGAAAAAGCCTTTTCTGCATTCTGCCAACAAGAAGAGTCATTTGAGGTATGCAAAGGCCCATCTGGACATGCCTGAATCATTTTGGAAATATATACTGTGGACAGATGCGGAAAAGTGGCAGAAAAGAGAAAAAGATGGCCCATCATGCTGTGTAGATGCAAGCACAGGTACTGGAAACCTTGTCAGAGTTGAAGGTGGCATGGATTTCCACCCAGTATAAGCAGATTCTTAAGAACAATGTTCAGGAATCAGTCAAGAGGTTAAAGTTACACCAGGGTTGAATGTTTCAGCAGGACAGTGACCCAAAGCACAGTTCCAGATCTACCAAGGAATTCATCCTCAGACACGATACAATGTTCTAGAACGGCCATCCCAGTCCCCAGACTTGAATATCATCAAAAATCTGTGGATTGATTTGAAAAGGGTTGTTCACGCTCAACACCCATCAAACCTGACTAAACTGGAGAAATTTTGCAAGGAAGAATGGTCCAAAATGCCTTCAGCAAGAATTCAGATCCTAGGCTATAAGAACTGTCTACAGGCTTATATTACAGCAAAAGATGGCTCTACAAATGATTGATGTCATTTTTCTGCTGGGGTGCCCAAATTTTTGCACCTGTCTATTTTTGTTATGATTTCAATTGCATTGCATTGCATGTTGATTGAATAAATGTTATGTCAGAACTGAAATGTTCCTGCGACGCGGTGGCGCAGTGGGTAGCACGTTCGCCTCACAGCAAGAAGGTCGCTGGTTCGAGCCTCGGCTGGGTCAGTTGGCATTTCTGTGTGGAGTTTGCATGTTCTCCCCGTGTTCGCGTGGGTTTCCACCGGGTGCTCCGGTTTCCCCCACAAGTCCAAAGACATGCGCTATAAGTGAATTGGGTAAGCTAAAATTGTCCGTAGTGTATGTGTGTGAATGAGTGTGTCTGAATGTTTCCCAGTGATGGGTTGCAGCTGGAAGGGCATCGGCTGCGTAAAACATATGCTGGATAAGTTGGCGGTTCATCCCGCTGTGGCGACCCCAGATTAATAAAGGGACTAAGCCGAAAAGAAAATGAATGAATGAATGAATAAAATGTTCCTTTTTCCCTAGGGTATAAAATATATCCAAATGCAATTGCTGATTTGAAAGGCCAGCAGGTTATGGCTTGCAATTATGAAAATTATCAGGGGTGCCCAAACTTTTGCATAAAACTATAATTACAACATGGCATGAACAGCAGAAACTCTACAGGAAAGTGGATCTTCAGGGCCAGAGATGAGAAGACCTTTTTTTTTTTTTTTTTTTTTTTTTTTTAATAAACACTACACAACAGTCAAGTGCAAAAAAAGTTTGCGTGGTAACAAATTGACTTTGCTGTTAAGGAGAGGTCTCAAATTAAACAGTGATGGAGTTTTTTTCATTTCTGGTCCTCGTCTATGGAATCAGCTCTCTCTTGTTATCCACTTCCACTTGATGGTTTTTCACACAGGTTTAAAACACATCTCTATTCTCTGGAGTACTTTCTTTATTCATTCATTCATTTTCTTTTCGGCTTAGTCCCTTTATTAATCTGGGGTCGCCACAGCGGAATAAGTCGTCAACTTATCCAGCATATTTTTACGCAGCAGATGCCCTTCCAGCTGCAACCCATCACTGGGAAACATCCATACACTCTCATTGACACAACATCTCCAGGATGCTTCGTTCTGTCTGACTAGTAAGTGAAAATTCACATTTTAGCCATATAGACTCTTGCTCGTCCTGCTTAAATCACAGTAATGCATATCTGGCTAACCCCATAGAGACTGTGTCTGTTCCTTGTATTATTAGATCAGGAAATAAACTTACTGTATGCTCTAGAAAAAATCTATTAAAAATCAAATCAGAAAAACACAAAAGTTAAAATACAAATTTTTTAAAGCTTGGTCTCCTAAACATCAGGTCACTAGCACCTAAAGCACTTATCATAAATGAAATAATAACAGACAACAATCTTAATGCACTCTGTCTCACTGAAACCTGGCTGAAACAAAATGACTATATTAGTTTAAATGAAGCAACTCCTTCAGGATTCTTATATAAGCATGAGGCTCGTCAGACTGGTCGTGGTGGTGGAGTGGTGATATTCTTAATGTTAATCAGAGAAACGGACTTATGTTTAACTCTTTTGAAGTATTGGCGCTTAATGTTATGCTTCCAGATATTATGAAAAAACCTATATTATCTCTCGCTTTAATCACCATATATAGACCCCCAGGACCCTATGTCAATTTTCTAAAAGAGTTTTCTGATTTTATTTCTGACTTACTAGTTAAAACTGATAAAATACTAATTGTAGGAGACTTTAAGATCCACATAGATGATGCTAACGATACATTAGGGCTCGCGTTTACAGATTTACTACAATCACTTGGGATAAAGCAAAACGTTGTTGGTCCAACCCATCGCTTAAAGCATACATTAGATCTAATTTTGTCTCATGGAATTGAGGTCATTGATGTAGACATTATACCACAAAGTGATGATATAACAGACCACTACCTCTTACTATATAAGCTGTGTTTACCTGAAATTAGCAGATCTGCACAGATATAT
>CAIGQV010014432.1:13439646-13476801 GCA_903798115.1 Danio jaintianensis | reverse complement strand
ATACACTCAATGCATCGCATAACGGTATGATGCATGAATGTGCTCCACGCAGGTGAGCTGGCTCGACATCACCTGTAGGACAAACTACTCAATACACCAGACATTGTGTTAGAAACTCTCATATGCTTTACATGTTTGTTTCTATGTTTGTTTATTTAACTGCTATTTTCATCTATAACACTCTTTTGCATCTCGTTTAAATACACTATGAACAGCAGCTACGCTAATTATTTTCTTTATTCTCTATTTCCACCTGGGGATACTCATTCCGAGACTATGCAGCGCCATTGATGCGATCCAAGACCTGTGAAGAGATGATCCCAAGGTATCCATAATCCTGGACCAGGTCGTATCCCGAGCTGATGCTGTGGTCGTCATGGAGAAATGGAGTGCATGAGACTGATTCCTGAATGACCACCGCGACAAACGAGTCCCCACATTGATCCTGCGGGCCAACCTGACCGCCCGCCGGTGCCCTACTCACACCTGCACCTTCTCCACGATGGACGTCCAGCTTCTTCAGCCTCCAGCGCCTAGACTGCAGCTCTGAACAGGAAGTTTGGCCAGATGAAAAATGGTCGTGCCTAACAGAGCCTAGTTTCTCTCGAGGTTTTTTTTTTCCCTTCACTTCATCAATTGGTGAAGTTTTTTTTCCTCGCCACTGTCGCCACTGGCTTGCTCAGATCGGGACTTGTGGAGCTGTGCTTCGGTGGATTTGCTCTACAGTGTTCGAACTTTCAGCAGTGAAATATAAACCACACTGAACTAAACTAAACTGAACTTCAACTCTGAAATCTGGACTTTACTAGAACTATGTTAAGCTGCTTTGACATCTACATTGTGAAAAGTGCTATATAAATAAACTTGACTTGACATACACTACGGTCAATTTAGCTTACCCAATTCACCTATAGCGCATGTCTTTGGACTTGTGGGGGAAACCCATGCGAACGCGGGGAGAACATGCGAACGACACACAAAAATGCCAACTGACTGTAAACCTTTTGGCTGCTTTTGGAATGATAGTTATTGTGAAAAGTGCCAAAATAACTTGAATTGAATTGAATATTGTCAGATGTATGTCTGTTTGTAATTTGTTTTATGGTTCGGTCTTCCTGGGCTGTGATTTAACCTTTGGTTCCTTTGTCACATTTTACAGCTCATCCTTTCTTTTTACATGATATTGCATACAAATATGGTCAAATATTGCAAACACATCTAAACCAACTCATCAGAAAATAAGAAGACACTAAAAAACATAAAATTATTGGGTCAGATAAGGAAGACATCCAAAATATGTACTGTTTGTGTGCCTCCAGGATCAAGGTTGGGAAACACTGGTTTAGATGGCCTCCGGAGAATATCAAATAGTCATGCAAAACAAATTATTGTCATACATGTGTATATGGACATATATATGTTTTCTCATGTTTTTGTACTCTCTGTCACTCTCTCTCTCTCTCTCTCTCTGTTAATTTGAAATAAGAGAAACCATTAAAAAACAAATCGCTTTAATTTTCTGAAAACAAAAAATAAAGTTTGTGTATGCTAAATTTAAATAGACCTGGCTATCCAACTGAACTGACTCCAATACAGGCCCCTTATCTCTTCTTCATATCTGTCACATAGTTGAAGTCTTTGAAGTGTTTCTCACTGCAATTCTAAAATTCCTGCTTCAGCAAGAACAAAGTTTAAAACAGGAGGATACAATCTTACCCTACTAGATTTTCTTCTTTCTACTCAGCTCAAGTCAAAAGATTTGCTCTCAGATCTTCAGTTTCAGTTTGCATTTTAAGACACACTTTGTTGATAACGACAGTGTAACGTAATGTAAAATAAATTCATATCATCTAACCTCTTTAAAAAGGTTTTAGTGTTAACTACTGATTCCTGTTGATTTGAGTTTAGTCCAAAATAAAATAAACCCTGAGTCTCAATGTCTGTTAATCATTCCACACATGATTGCTCACACACTATAAATAAACTGAACAGCGCTGACAAGAAATGTGGTGTCTTCCTTTACTTGTGGAATAGGAAACCACATCATCAAAACACCAACCCTTTTAGCTCCACCCAGTGTACTAACTAAAAGTGAAACCAAAGATCCAGTTCAATCAGTTCATCTTTTTCTAGAGGCCATCTTGCACCAGAAGACTCACAAGGAGGTAGGCTACATTAAAATAATGTTATAAATTAAATACGATGATGATGGGAGGAAGAATAGTTTGATTTAGAGTTTTTCTTGGTTGAGGTTTATATTACAAACTACTTTTTTTTATATATATAGAATTATTGAGGTTGGTTATCCACTAAGTGCTTTGGTTACTCTGAAGAGCATGGGGGACAATGGAATTCAGAAATACCCTGGACGGAGAATGTACATCATGTATCATGGCACTACAATTGCAAATGCACTACAGATCCAACGTGAAGGATTCATGCGCTCTGCTGATGGCATGCTCGGTCCAGGAGTCTATGTGAGTCGGAGTAAAGAGAAAGCTTCACGATACCCTATAAAAGAAACCATCAAAAGACAGCTCACTGGAGAACACTGCTCTTTGGCCATTCTTAAGCTCAGTTTTCGAGTGGGAAAAGTGAAGAGGATTGATTGTCAGGGTCATCCCTTACAGAAATCCTGGCATCAGCACGGTTATAACACTGCTTGGGTCCCTGCGAACTGTGGGATGGTGTACAGTGGATTAGAGGAGGACTGTGTTTATGATCCGAGCCGAATCAAGGTTTTGGAGATTATACCAAATTAAACAAGAACTATTTAAAAAGAAGTTTATGATTTTGCAATTGATTTGTTACAATCAGCTGACTTGGAGACTCATTAAAAACCTATTTGTACTGTATGTCTGTCTTCATTGTTGGTTCAGCAATGTTAAGTGTGTCTAGTGTGCTCTTAGAATTCAGATGTTGATAATTGCACAGCTGTTTTTGGGCGTGCTAGTATCGGGACGCAGGTGGGTTGTCCACTACACAGGCCCATACACAGAAGGTGATTTATCACACTGTGGCTTCTTTAGACGATGGTTCATCATTTGGCCACAATTTCAGATCAAAGGCACTTTGTCAAAACAAATTGTACTTTAGCAAACCTGAGAACTGACTTTCAGTCAACAGAGTCAGAATGGGAAAAGCTGCTGTTTTATCAAGTTTTCTTATTCTGACATCAAACACTCGATGGACTATATTCCTCAGGTGGAATGCATACTGCATCTGTGGCATTGTTTGGTTGCCATGTGCACTCTTTGGTATAAGCTGGCGGTGGTCAAAATGAAATGGTTCATCTATGCATCGTATGCAGCACTCTTCTATATCAGTGGTAGGGAACCTATGGCTTGCGAGCCGCATGTGGCTCTTTGACCAAAAATATGTGGCTCTCCAGCTGTCTCCCTTCAATGATATTTTAGTTTCAAAAATTATAACAAAATTAATAAAAACTCAGTTTACAATAAAAGGATGTTTTGACCAATGGATAAATTTGAATTGCAACACCAATAAAGGGCAAACAACTTATGTTTCTACGGTAACCTCGCACACGTAAATTCAAACAACATTCATGAGTGATGATGGCAAAAAGAAAGCATTCTATAAATTGTCCTTTCTTCATTCATGGACTTGCTCAACATTTGATGCTTCATATTTGTTTATTTTTGAGTTGTGCATGGACATAAATAAAGGTTTTGTTTAAACCTGTATTATTTATAGTAGTCAAATATAAATATTTACCCCAACGGCTCTTGCATTTGTCAAAAAAATTAAATGGTTCTTTGCTGAAAAAGGTTCATCAAAAGGTTTGATGGCATACCTCCTTTTCATTTTGAAACTCCTTATTTGCTACATGCAGTCATTTCTCTATTTAATTTTGAAAAATATAAGAATTAAATATGAAAATTAAACTTTTGATTTGGATGCTATTATTAAAAAATTTTATTGGCACTTAAACTTTTCTATTTTTGTATTGTTTACATTTCAGACAGGTTTGCATCAATTTAAACTAAACTTACTTCAGTATTTTATTGTATTTCAACAAACTTTCATTTCAAGTAACAATATTTTTATGATTTCAGTTACAGTTTAAGTGAAGCAAGACAAAAGTGAAACTTTATTGAGGAACTATTTATTTTTATCAGTGACTTGTCATGCTTGGTATTTCTGTGCTGTGGCGTTGAAGCGCATGAAGCTGAACAACTCTCAAAATTCCCCAAATACAGATGTCAACATGAGTTTTAAGTCTCAAAGAATTAAGCAGTAAGTAATAGTAAGTACTGCTATCTAGCAAAAAGGAGTATCCTGATTTTGCATAAAATACAGTGGTCAAAATAAGTCTGTTAACTAACAAGTTGGTAACACTACGCTTGATAAAAGAGTCTACTTTTATAATGATCAATCTACAGTACTGTATCAGTTAGGCCTTTGAAATCATAATATAGTTAAAATAGGTTTTAAATAGTGCAACACACAAATCAACTGGTGATACAGATACTACAGGAAAATATAGAACAATTCTTTACACATCTATGAATCAATCTCCAACATAAATTAATTGATCCATAAACATTATCTGTTATGTTTGACCTAAGCAGCAAGACAGGCAATCTCGAGTAGAATCCAAAATAAAATGATGAAACATCAAAAATTCCACATCTTGAAAACAATTAGCATTTCATAGTGCAATCTTTTAATACCCTATTCACTGCAATTATAATAACCTACTTCTTCATACAAAAAACTTCTAAATCCACCATTTCATATTTATTATAGCATGTAACTATTTTACATATTGTTCACCCCTAAAAAAAATTATAAAATAAGTAAAAAATGGTCAATTTCCTAACCAAACCTGTATGACGACAACAGTGTGGCTCTGAATGTTTATTCCAACTGTGTCCATGAGATGGAGACAGCATTAACTCAAATAAAAAATATATGATAAAAGGCATTCCATAGAAAGGAAACTTTGCTGCACAACCCATAAACATAAACATCATAAAGACAGAAATGATAACTAAGTACTATTTAGTAACTACTTTTACTTTTTAATGTCACTTTACTTCTTTTAATTTATTATTTACTTGACTCTAACTTTTAAAAGATTATAATATTGGCAAAATCTGTTTATCAGTCCAGTCAACATTCTGGATTTAAAAAAAAAAACATTCTTCATTTATTTAAGGTACATTTTTGCATACTCAATATAATGTCTTTTTAACCAAGTTCAAGCAAGAATATTAGCTCAACTATGAAAATTGTGCTCTTCCAAAAATGTTTATTTAGTGTTTATAAAGTGTGAGTTGTAAAATGTTCTGTGTAAAAGTGGTTTGATTTGCAATCTCATTAACTGGAGTTAAATACAAAAGATTCACTTGTCTCAGTTTATATACAAAATACCATGAGATGACAATTATACAAATTTTATTACATATATTATTTACTTATATTATTTTATTATATAAATTATGTAAAAATGTACTTTGTCAAATAATGCAAAGTGTGTAAAAACATAGCGGCAGGTCATGTAGACGGAATTAGCCATAGCAAAAGAAAAGTATGATTTTCTTTCTGTGGTTCTGCTACACATTTCACACTGCTATCTTCTTCTGTTAGAATGACAACAAACTTTAACAAACCTTCTTAGGCTGGTTTTCCACAGCAGTGCAACAGGTCATGTTACTGTCAAAATTAGTGACAAAATTAGTGACTCACACTCACGCACACACACACGCACAAGCACACGCACACGCGCACGTACACACACACACACACACACAAAAGATCAACTTACATCATTGCAATTCTAAACATCCTGCTTCATCAGCATGAATGAGAGAAAATAAGAGTCAATCTTGACTTTAAAAATAAAAATGTGTCAGCCAACCACAATCACTGCTACATATTTCGCAGAATCCTGCTTGATCAATACAAAGAAGTGTTGTGCTCCAAACAGACCTCTGGATTTGTCAGATCTGGCTCAAAATCCTTTCCATTTAGGACTCAATTAAACAAGAAGTATTCAAAAACTATTTTACAATCTCACAATTGATATATCACAAATCAGCTGATGTTTAGTGTGTCTTTACAGAAAATCACTCAACAACCTCATTATATGTAATCAGTTAACATAAATTGCTTAAGTAACTTTAAGTGTAAGGGCGTCACGGTGGCGCAGTGGGTAGCACGTTCGCCTCACAGCAAGAAGGTCGCTGGTTCGAGCCTCGGCTGGGTCAGTTGGCGTTTCTGTGTGGAGTTTGCATGTTCTCCCCGTGTTCGCGTGGGTTTCCTCCGGGTGCTCCGGTTTCCCCCACAAGTCCAAAGACATGCAGTATAGGTGAATTGGGTAGGCTAAATTGTCCGTAGTGTATGAGTGTGAATGAGTCTGTATGGAAGTTTCCCAGTGATGGGTTGCAGCTGGAAGGGCATCCGCTGCGTAAAACATATGCTGGATAAGTTGGCGGTTCATTCCGCTGTGGCGACCCCAGATTAATAAAGGGACTAAGTCGAAAAAGAAAATGAATGAATGAATGAACTTTAAGTGTAAAAAGAACAACAGCTACACAAAACAAATATGAAATAGGCCCAAAAAAACAAGAATTGCTATTGATATTGTCCTGCTATTATTTATATATTCTTGTAGCCCAGCACTGAATATGCAGAGGCACCTACTGTACACTGATGAGCCATTACATTATGATCACTTAAAAAAAATAACCTTTAGGACCTCATTTAGCTTGCAAAACCTCCTTTAGTCTTGCAGTGAGGCATTTAGAAGCCAAAGCTTTAAGAGAAATTACCAGCATGTTGCTTGAAACACTCTTGATTCAGTGTGGCATGGCAAGGAACACAACTGCCATGAATGAGTGAACTTTGGTTGCAAACAATGTTCAGGTACCTGACAGCTGTCAGGCATTATGCCAAGGGTGTCCCAAGAAGGCAATGTCCAGAACATACAGTACCAACTAGAGCTGTGGTGAAACATCATTGGAGAAAACGATTCTGCATCAATTGAGATTTTAAAAATGCATCGCTATTCTCTCTTGAAACAATTCTGAAATTAGTGGTTAACAGCAGATGGCTCTCTAGACTAGTTTTTACCCATACTCTAAAATGCTCATGAGAAACAGTGCTTGTGCATTCGCTTGAGTAATATAAATTGACTTTTATGTCACAAGATTAATGTAAAAACAGCTCACTATGAACTCTCTTGTAAGTCGCTTAAACTTTTTTCTAACTTCATTAAAGCTCACTAAGTTTAATGTAGCTCACTCTCGTAATTCGCTTAAACCTTTCTTTATTAATAAGCATTATAGGTTCAGGTGGTATTTGTTAAGAATTTGAAACAAGCAGAGTACAGCTGTTTGGAAAGCATATATCGTGACCTGTTGTAAAAACTTCATAAAAAAGTTCAGAACACACACAGCATAACAAACAAAATATTTCTTAAAATTAAATGTTGGCAATCAGTTCATGTTATAATGTTTGGTTGTATGTATATGTATTTTATGTAAATCTTGTCATATCCCCTATAAGCTCAATAATTGAAAGAGAAAAAAAAACTAAGCTCAGAATCGATTCAAGAGGAAATTGTGATATATTTTTTTAAGCTGCAGATACAATTTCTTACCACAGTTGTAATACCAAAGGTGCCAATCTGTGCATCATTCAGGTGGCATAGTCATAGTCTGCTCTTAGAATTTAGGTGCTGGTAATTGCATATCTGTGTTTGGCTGTCGACGTGATGGACCAGAAATCTTGACTCATCAGAGCAAGCCACTGTCTTCTAATCATCCATGATCCAATCACAGTGAGCTCAGGCTCATTTCATTGTGTTGTTGGCATTGGTGTGCAGCTAGCATGGGGACCCAGGTGGGTTTTCAGCTACACAGGCCCATACGCAGAAGGTGATTTATCACGCTGTGGCTTCTTTACCCCCTCTGGCATCAATGAGGGGTGGACAACACAAGGCTAGACAATGGTTCATCATTTGGCCACCATTTCCAAGATCAAAGGCACTTTGCCAAAACAAATCATACTTTATCAAACATGTGTGAACTGACTTTCAGTCAAAAGAGCCGGAATAGTAAAAGCTGCTGTTTTTCTTATTCTGAAACCAAACATTCTACATATTGAAAGTCGGTCCTCGTGAGAAATATATACTGGATTTTGGCACTGTTTGATTGCCAGGTGCACTTACAGATCTAGGATTAGATTATCTACCTGAAGGGAGAGGTTCAAACTAATTTTGAATAAGATTGATCATCTAAAATGGTCAATGATGACTACCTACAGTAGTAACATTTCTCATATCTCTTAATAACACAATCTATTATAGTATTATAACACGCAACTAATTAGTTCACCCAAGAAAAAGACATTTCTTCATTTCTTCAAAATCCCCAAATGCCGTTTTAAACATTTATGGCAATAGCATCTTTGAATGTTTATTCCAACTGTGTCCACGAGATGACAGCAACAACTTACATCAAAAAAAGAAAAAAATGCATCTCTCAAAAAAGAAACTGTGCTGCACAACACATAAACATAAAGAATATATGCTAAAGACATATACATTATGTGCTTCACTGAGTAAAAAGCAGTTTCAGCTACTTATTATTTAGTAACTACTTTCACTTTTCCCCCACTCTATTTCTCTATATTACTTAAATTATAAAGTTGAATCTTAAGATTATAATATTTGATGGATTCATGTTTATCAGTCAAGTCAACATTAACCATTCTGAACAAAAGTTGATTCTTAAATCATTGCAATTCTAAACATCCTGCTTTGTCAGCAAGCATGAGAATACAGTACAAAAATAGAACAGCAAATCTTGTCTTGCCAGATTTTTTTTTGTTTGTTTTTGTCTCTTCTCAGACTGGCTTTAGTTTGCAGAACTCAGTTTTGCATTATACACTTTGTACTTAGTTTTCAAGAACATTTTTCATTTGGATTACAGTTCAGAGTTAATTTTATTCTTCAAAACTATTCTCGTAGCTTGATAATATTCAGATTGAACCATTGAAGACATGGTCTGTTTTGAGGACTTTGGAGTATTTTTCTGGACTTTGAGTAGAAACCTTGCTGTCTATGTCAAAAGAAGGTCTCAGGGGGTTGAAATGACATGAGAGTGAGTTATTATTAACAATTAAATGTTTGGGTGAACTAACCCTTTAACCCAATTTTGACCAAATGTGCCTTTTTACGGCAGAACGGTGAATTATTCTTTTGGGTTCTGATGTCATTCCTACACCACTCTGACTCAAGGGTTGTTTAGCAATGGTAGACACCAAGGTAGCGTAAGTTTGAAAAAAAGTAAAAAGCAACACAGACAGTGTTCTGTGTGAGTTTTTAGACTAGACATGAACAACTGTTTTAACTTTTGTCAAATAGTTTAGAGATTAAAACAACCATCAAGGCAGTAGGCTATGAGGATATTTGTAATAACTGCATACAGTACATACAGGAGTGATTGCTCATACCAACAGGTGAGCACGTCTTTGAATTCCCCAACCCATTCCTCCACCCCTTTTTGGCTCCACCTGTCATTGAACTAAAAGTGAAATCAAAACTTTGAGAAGAGCTCCTTTTCTAAGAGACTACACCTGGTACCTCAAGCAGGTAATTCAAATTCAAAAATAGCTATTAACTTGATCTCAATTAAGTTTTGTTTGAACTGTGATGTACAACATAAAGTAACTTTTATAGCTTTTACATTGCTAACTTTGCGCTTTGTTCATATACAATGCTACATCTGGCAGATCACAAATGATCACCAATAAATAAACCTTTCAAAGTGCTTCAATCACTGTGAATGCAATGGGAAATAAAGATAGCAAAAAAGAAGATAATAATCATTCTGGACAGAAAACATACGTCATGTATCATGGCACTACGATGGTCAATGCAGTCCAGATCCAGTTTTGGGGGTTCCAACCCTCTTCTGATGGCATGCTCGGACCAGGAGTCTACGTGAGTCGGAGTAGACAGAAAGCAGCCCGTTACCCTTTATATAACAGAGGACAACCGTTGGCCATTCTTAAAGTTAGTGTTCGTGTGGGAAAGGTGAAGAAGATTGATCGGCAGGGTCATCCCTTACAGAAAACCTGGCATCAGCATGGTTATGACACTGCTTGGGTCCCTCCGAACTGCGGAATGGTACCGAGTGGATTAGAGGAAGACTGTGTTTATGATCCGAGCCGAATCAAAGTTCTGGAGATTATCCCAAACTGAAAAAAACTATTTACAGAGAAGAAGCTTTGCCAGTTTTTTTTTTTCCATTTAAGTTTTACAGTTTATGGTTTGTGCTGACTTTGTAAATGGTAAAATGACTGAATGGAACAATGAATGAATTAATTTATGACAAATCTAAATCAACATAATGCATATTTATTCATTTGTTATTTGTTACCTAATTTAAAATGTCTTTTGACCCCAGTGAGCTACTGTACAAACACAATTTAGGTATGATTGGAAGAAGACACTTTGGGTATACTTCATCCAGTGTATAATGCTCAAATATTCAGTTTGTAAACGTTGACTCCACTATATTTACATCTACGTTTTTCTTTGTATTATAAATATACTGTGAACTATGCAAGCAAAATATCAGGTACTGTTTTAGTTTATTAAATACATACTTCAACCTCACTTTTTAGTTGATATCTTTGTATGAATAAACTTAATGTCATACATGTTTAAATGCTTACATTTACATTTAAATGTAACATATAGTGTATTTTACATTAGACTACACATACAGTTGAAGTCAAAATTATTAGCTCTCCTGTGACTTTTCTTTTTCTTTTTCAAATATTTCCATATTGTTTAACAGAGCAAGAAAATTTTCACAGCATATCTTATTTGTTTTATTTAGGCTAGAATAAAATCAGTTTTAATAAAAAATAAAAAAAACATTTGAAGGTCAATATTATCAGCCCCCTTATGCAATATACATATTTTTTGCTAGTCTACAGAACAAACCATGGTTATACAATGACTTGCCTAATTACCCTAACTTGCCTAGTTGACCTAGTTAAGCCTTTAAATTGCACTTTAGGCTGAATCTTAGCTAGTATCTTGAAAAATATCCAGTAAAATATTATGAACTGTCATCATGGCAAGGGTAAAAGAAATCATTTATTAAACTATTATGTTTAAAAATGTGTTGAAAAAATCTTCTCTCCGGTAAACAGAAATTGGGGGAAAAAATATAAAGGAGGGCTTATAATTCTGACTTCAACTGTATTACATATTGTTTTAGGAAAAATAGTAGTAGTATGTTTAGCACTGTTACCATTTAGTATACTGCTACATGGTACACTACTATGCTGCTATTTCGATTTTTTTTATACTGTACATAAAATTGCTTTTGCCAATATAAATGTTAGGATTTTATTTATCAACCTTAGAAGTTCTCTCAAAAAATTTAGTGAAAGGAGTCAGATGTTTATCTTTCTTAATGAGAAAAAAATGATTGCACTGTGTACAAAAATAAAATTAAAATCAGGTTCAGTACTTCAAGTGGTTCCATCTCATCCAAGTTTTTACAAAACCGAACATTAGAAGACAGTAAGTACAACACGTGCTGGAGTACAACCTCACAGAAGCTGAAATGAATTCAATTATTAAGTATTGAACACTAATAATAATTTAATAATAATGAACTAATAATTTTTTTAACATTAGCAAAATGTTTTAAAAGTTTAAAACAGCATGTAGAGCTGTGAGCTATATATAGATAGTCTAGACTTTTATAGTTAATGGTAATGCATTTATGTTGCAAACAAGGCAGTTTAATGACATGGTGCTTGTCTGTCTGACAAGGAAATACTTCTGTAGTGATCTTTACCAGTACTTCTTTTTTTTTTTTTAACTCCTCTTCCTCTAAGTAGTGTGAGTAATATGAGAGTCACCACACTCAATAGGTGAAACTGAAAGAACACTGAGTATAACTGATCAATGCATTTATGAATTCTGGTATATTTATATGTTAAAAATATATATATTGTTTGACTGAACTACTAAGCCTGCATACAGGGCACCTGTATCCCTAGCTTGTGCCAAATGACGAGCTAAAAGAATTTGGCCTTTCTCTGGTTTATGGTTTTAAAAGGGGTTTATGGTTGTTGTTTTTTTCATAGTTTACTCACCCTTATGTCTTTCCAAACCCATTAGACTCACGTTCATCATCAGAAATGAAGATATATAAACTAATGAAATCTGAAATGTCTCTCAAAATGTTCATAGACTGATCAAAAATAATCAAGCAAATCAAGTTGAATCCAATTTAGTCTTCCGAGAAAGCTTTCCTTTTTGTATGACTGACAGATTTATTTACGTTTTGTTGTTGTTCACAAATAATCACTGATCAGAGAACATAAATGATCTCAAATATTCTTGTGTCTCTTTTTAGAAAACTTGAACTAAACAGCATTTTTTCATCTCCTTATAGCGGTAAACGTTTTGAAGTGTCAGCGTTTTGAGCTGATTATTTTACAAAACCTGCTTGATTTGTCTTCTTAAAATTAACAAATATCGGTTTGGAACGACACAGGGGTGTAAACACTCCTACTATCTGTCCTCATTTACTCACCCTTTAATAAATATTGTGTGACCAACCATTCGATTGCAGCATCAAAAAAATGTATTTCTCGGACTGTTCCTATAGTGTCCATAAGATGGCAGCCGCGTACGTATGATCGACAAGAATCATACTCCCAAGATTTCCCTCTAAATGTTTTCTATTGACATTTTTGTTATTAAGTCTTTGGACATTATTACTATTAATTAAACTTTAAATTTGCCAATGAATTCATTGTGAATCTCTCTGCCACGTGCCCCGTTCCTCTTTCCGAGACCCCTTCACTACTCCTAGATAGATTATTCTGTCAGCTTACTGTTTGGGAGATCGAACGCTAATTAAGATCGTTAATGAAGATTTCATTTACCAAGACACAATATGCCAGTTCAGCTTCAACAGACAACACTGAAGCCAGGAGAAGAGAAAATATTGTAGGTTAATGGTGATTACCTGCTACAAACAAACACACTTGTATTTTAGCTCACTAAATGGAGAACATACTGTAGACTTCTATTTTTCATAGAAAAGTAAATAAGCAATTAAGCCCAAGCAAAATGTTTTGAATACCTGCGATTCGGCACGACCGATCGTGCAATAGCCTAATCCCTGCCATGCAAATAAGGCCTACTTTAGCCTACAGTTGAAAGTGTGATGTTTATATAATATGCTAAAATATAATAAGTTAATACTTAGTAAACTTACATTTTGGAACCATATTTGCTCCATCAACAATCACCGAGCCTGACGTGTGTTTAAATCCAAAATGAACCGTTGCTGTAGGGATCGGTTGAAAGATTCAATGACTCATACCACTGACGATCACTTGCTTATTCCTGAATTAATCACTGTTTTTAACAAAATAGAGACAACAATTCAGTGATTGTAAAGACTTGTTCAAGAATTAATTAGTCAACGATTCAGAGGCTTTAAAAATACAAATATTTTCCAAAGGAGATTTTCCATGCGCGCAGATATTGTTTAAAAGGATAAATCCCCAAAAATGAAAATTCACTGTCCATTTACTCACCACAAGAGATTCCTAAAAGTTCTGAGCTCATTAAAAAAATATATAGGCCTATAATTTACAATCTTGTCTTCAAGAAGAAAAAAACACAGGTTTGGAACAAGTGTATAAACATTTAAGAGTATAAACATATGATTTTTTTTTTAAATAAGTGTAAATGGACATTTTTATAATGAATTATTTATAAATTAACAAGACAACAGCAAATATTCACCATAACAAAAGGCAAAAAAGACTTTACTTGTACATGCGTGGCCTAATTGTACTGTAGTTGGGATAAAGACAATAAGACCTCTATTTGAAAACATTCAAGGGGATGCAAAACATTCAATATATAGACCTACAATCAAAACCTTTTCACATTTTAATCATGATATTATCCAACGCTTAGCTGTTTACTCATGGGGACTGTTGGGTCATCACAACAATGCCTTCACATACAAACGTGCAATATTCATCCATTCATTCATTCATTTTCTTTTCGGCTTAGTCCCTTTATTAATCTGGGGTCGCCACAGCGGAATGACCCACCAACTTATCCAGCATATGTTTTACACAGCGGATGCCCTTCCAGCTGCAACCCATCAACAAACGTGCAATATGGTTTGCTGTAATACAGAATATGTATACCTCTAGTCTTTCAGGGACTTTCAAAAAGTACAGTCTTGCTGCTGTTCCTTCACCCACTGCCTGGGCCAGATATTTAGTGGTCTAATTATCAAGGTTGGTGGGCAATTTCACCTTTGCGTCCCCAAGGAAGCAGAGAAAATGCAAACCTGAAAAACTCAGTTAGCGTACCTCTATTCCAGATGTCTTGTGGTTGAGTAGCAAACTAATGATCAGTAGCTTCATTCGGAGTTGTGCAGGATTGTAGGGCAATTCAGCAAATGAATCTTTAATGAGGACATTTGTGCAGTGAATTAGTATGTTAATAGTAAGTTATTTTTGTTCTTATTCTACTCGTGTGATGCTATTCTAATCTTCTGATGCTACTTTTAGAAATAACCCATCTATGGTATCACTCTGGTTCATGAAGCATGCCAAGAAGCCTTTGTGTTTATTTGCATGTAAAATATGAAAACACGATGAGAAGTTTTACCTAAAAACTTCATACTTTTGCTTCCTATGCATGTGTGGTAGGTTTTCACACCCTGCCTATTTAAATACACAGCGCATTGCATAATAACCTGCGCACCAATTCATTATGTAACTCAAGGACAGAGCGCGCATTCATAATCTCGCTCTCTCTGAATCATTTCGAATCCTCCTCTAATGCTCTAAGTGAATTTTAAAGCAATCACACTCTCTCTTTGTCTCTCTCATTCAAGTCTACTATTTCCTACGTCAAGCTTCTCAAACGTAATTAAACCAAATTTAATTGAACAGGATATGCACTGGAGCTCATGAATAATTAACCAGCCTCAAATCAAAAAGGCAGTGGCTTGTTTATTTGCCAGCACTTGTGGGTAATGCACTAGTTTAAACACAATCTCGCACGCGTATCGCAGGATTGAAGTGTACGATAAGCAGGGTTGACTCACAGGTGCAGTGGCTCGAAACAACCTTATTTTCTCCACTTTCATCAGATCAGCTAAGACGCGTCAGGCCCTGCTAATAAAACCCACAAAATTTACATAATCCAGACTTCAAATGGAGTGATTTCCAAGGTGAACCTCGCGGTAAACTTTTGTCTGTCTTGAATTGCGATCTGAACTCTCAGTTTCCATTATTGACCTTGCATTGTAAATCTGTCCCACAGCTCGGGAGTAAGTGGACTAGACACTGTGTTTACTCCCTGCCAAACTCAGTCCCTGTTTGAAGAGCCTTTATGGACAGCTCCAAAGAAGAGGCAAACACAGACTAGGACGCACAAGTAGCAAGAGTCAAAAGTCAATTCAGTTAAGAGGTTCTTTTAAAAGAAAGAGAGAGAGAAAGAGCATATAAACATCAGGTCGCACACACATCACCTCAAAACATACTGTCTTTATTCAATTTTACAAAAAAGAAAAGGAAAAAATACAACAGAATAAATACATTTTTAGTACACGCCATCGTGACATCTCAGTACCAACAATTCAGTCCAATAAGAAGGCAGAAACCAGGATGAATGAAGTACAGGAACTCCACACCCAACTGACTTAAAAGATCTAAAAATATGCAAAGGACATGGGACTTATTCAATTCTCTAAAGGATTAGTTCACCCAAAAATGAAAATTCTGTTTTTAATTTCTCACCCTCATATCGTCCCAATCCTTTATTCATCTTTGGAACACAAGTTAAGACATTTTAGATTAAATCCTGGAGCTGTCTGACCCTCCATGGACAGCAGTAGTTCCGAAACATTTAAAGTCAAGAAAAGGAACCAACAAAATTCCATGTGACTTCAGTGGTTTAACTGTATTCATACAAAGTTCCAAGAACACTTTTGTGCACAATAAACCCTGTAAACGACTTTGTCCACCAATGTTTCTCTTCCTCACCATGTCATTATGGGCATTACGGTCTTTACTATGGGCAGTATGATGTATTGCCATTAGGGTCAGCAATGCAACATGCAAGGATAGTATTACCCGTAATAAAAGTGCACCGGAATGACATAAGTGTGATTAATTAATGAAAGAGTTTTCATTTTTAGGTGAACTAATCTTTTAAAGAGTAACACCATGTCTACACTGGTCTGCAGGGATGGCAACACTGAACAGTTAAAGCAAAAGTTTCAAATCCATCTGTACTGTTTTTGGAATTAAGTATTAAATGGGTTACACAGAATCCACTTTAGACCTATCACTAGCTGGGTTTATGTGGATTAAAATAATTAGTTTGTAACTGGACTTGCAGAAATGAATCATAAAAAAAATAAAATCACATGTAACTACTTCAATCAGAATGAAATGCCCAAATTGGGGATTGTAAGGGGGCAGTTTAAACACATTTTCTCATTGAAAACGTAAATGTGCAATGATTCTGAAATTGCATTTTATGCAAAGAACAGTATTATCCCACCAGTGATTGATTTAGACTCTATCTGAAATAAAGTAAGCTGCTTTTTTTCAATCAAAGAAAAAAGCAGTAGTATGTGCATCATAAACCAGCATGTAATCTGTATATTTGTGCAGTGTGTAATGATGTAAAAAGATCCAATCCAGTTTCAAATTTGTGAAGTCACTTTCACACACTGCATAAATATACAGATTACCTGCTGGTTTAATCATGTTATTTATCATTGTTGTAAACACTGTCTGGAATCGTTGATTAGAAGTAAAAAGCAAAAAGTGCCCATGTAAATGTAGACACTGATTATAAAAATCTCTTTTTGGTTTTGTCATACATCGCACCACTCTCAACCAGTGCAGACACAGTGTTTGATCTAATAGACTCCAGGGGGATTTGTTATTCTGTAAATATACTCTTTACAATACAACAGTATTGACACTGATCGTTCACAATCACTTTAGGCTCATATTTTTGACAGAGCATGACATCTGTTGGGCTGTTTGACAAGGTGTGAGTTTGTACTGCATGATGCCCCCTGGTATTGGTGTGCAGTGGTTCTGGTTCAGTCCAGTCACAGTGAGTCCACAGTGAGTGTGATTAACCGGGATAATCAAAGCAGAATGTGTGCTCAACCCAGAAAAAGGACTTCACCTACATTTATTTGGAGCTTTTGCATTCAATCCCAAAAAAAAGTTTCATTTGGGCAGAGTGACACATCTGAATCCGACATTGTACTGGCAGATATTAATCAGGGTCAGTCAATCCAGTGTCTTCCAGTTATATCCAGTGGCTTTCGATGTGGCATAATATAGAATATTGTCCTCCGTTTTCATTGTATTATTCTATTATTATTTTTGTTACTTACAGACTACAGTACTGTTGTCACTTTTTCACAATGGCATTCAGTGATATTTACATTTAAATGCATTTACATAGAACATCTTTTTTTATATATATATTTTGATTTCTGTCCAATAAAAAACAACAACAACATTTGTAATCTATTTTCAAACATCATGTATAAAAGTGCATTCTAGCTGAAGCAGATCTGTCAGCTCTCAAAAATGATCTTCTGTTTTGTATGTGGGATTTTTATTTTTATTTTTTTTGACAAGTAATCGTTGTTTGTGTATATGTTTTGCACAATTTTAGCATCACTACATTTTAATATTGCGACTTTTTTTTTTTTCTTGGACAACTTTTTATACAATCTGTTCTTGGCAAAAAATGTGAGTCATTTTGAACCCTGACAAGTAGACATCTACGGAGCAGAATTTCCAAGCAGGGTTTAAAATTGATGTGTGTTTGTTTTGTCTGTGTGTATGTGTAAACACCAAGAATCTTTGTGCAGACACTTATTCAGGACTTTACTGTAATATTCAGTGCTTTCTTTTGAATAATTCAGTTCTCTTGCTTTTGTGAATGTATAAACAATTTCTGTACAAATATTAATTTCCCAACTCCCTCATGTGTTGCCGTAACTTTTCATCTGTGTTATTCCGGCCTAGCGTTTCTCACTCCTCTCCCGTGGCACCATTGTCTAGCTCGTCACAAAAATCCAAAAGTTCAAATTTCTCTCTTTCTCTGTCGTAATTAAATGTGATCCGGAATACAGTGAACTTTGCTTTTCGCTCACCGCCAAACACACTCAAGGAATGTTAAATGCTGGCTAAAGAAACACTGTGCTCACACGTCAGCTTTTCCGCACTTATTGCTTCAAATTGCATCAATCACTCTCTCCACTGCCTTTGCTCTCTCTGTTCATTTTTCCTTGTCTTCTCTTATTACCTGTCTTCTTCGTCTCTCCCTCCTTAGCCTTCACTTTTCATTATTCCGGCTCTTGTATCCTTTTAATCACTGTCCCACCCAGCCCCTCTCCCTCTCTCTCTCTCTTTCTCTTTCTCTCAGACATTGGCCTGCTCCTCGTCTCCAGACTGCTCGTCCTTCTCTTCCCAGTTGCTTTCCTTGTGCTTTTTGCTGGCCTCCACATCTCCTTCTTTATCTTCTCCGTTCTCCTTCTCCCTTTCCCTGAAAATCTGGGCTAACTTCTGGAACTGTGGGCCCCAATCTTCTAGACCTGCTCCCCAGACATCCTTCTCGGCATCTTTGCCACCCTCGCTGTCCAGGGAGCTGAGGGACCCGGCACGGGAGCCTGTGCCCTCCAGCCCGTACACCTGCACCGAGTCATACGGTGGCTGTGAGGGATCAAAGGTCACCTGCGCCAATCGCAAACGCAGAAACTCGCCAACCCTTAGGGCAAGAGATTGGGCTCCTCCGACTGGTGCTCCTCTTCCTGATGCATCAGGTGCTGAGGGCCATGCTCCGCCATACCCTAAAATGCTCCCAAATGCCCCCCTGCCCTGACCGGGATATGGAAGCAGCTGGGGTGTTATATCCCTCCTCCCCAATGGATACCCAGTTATCCCCACCCTTTCGTGCCAGTCTCCAATGAACCCGCCACCCTCCGGATACATCCCGGTGCTTAGTGGAATGCTGGCTTCTCTCTCTGGACGCCCCACCACGAACCCACTGCCCATCTCCAGCCCGCCCCGTCCCAAAGTCCCTGGGTAGTCCCTCTGTTGCTCTCCCTGGAGGATGGTGGCATAATTGGCACTGACCGACTGCATTTCATTGCTCCCGTTAGCTGTGTCTGCCACCCCAGTGTGGTTAGATTCAGAAGGTGCAGCGGTGCTCCTATTCAGGGATATACTGCCCCGTGAGGAGTGGCGTCCTGCTCGGGGGAGCGTGGTGGAGTCGCATACCCACCCGCTAGTTGTGCCTGGCCCAGCGATAGAGCCAGAACGAGTCAAAACCAGCTCTCGTTCGCGAGAGCCCGTGTCCGGCTGGACCTGTAGGGGACGGGGAGGAGCAGGAGGGTTAGAGCGGGAGGTAAGGATGAGTTTATTCTTCTGTTATTCAGCACAGGGACGTGTGTGAGAAAGGATTGTTAAAGAGAGGGAAAAGAAAGCAGAGATATAATTCGCAATGAGCAGGTGAAAGCTGAGAAAAACGTGATAATGATGAAGTGAGACTGCAATGTGTTGTGTAGCACGAGTAGCGGAAGGAAGTGACAAAGTCAGACAGATGGAAAAAGGAGGAAGAGTTGATAACAGATGAAACAGGTTAATTGAGCTCTAAAAAGAGCTAATGCTACACTGTGAGATGAGGATGAAAAGAAAGAAAGAGTGGGAGACAACATGTGAAAACACACCTTGACTGGAAGCTAAAAAAATAAATAAAAGCAAAACCGAACCTGCTGGCTAAAAACTAGGGATGGGCGATGTTTTATCGTTTGCAATATACTGTAAATTCTCCCCACGATAAAAAAAAGACTTATCGTAATAATGATAAAACCGTAATAAGCATGTGAAATGATTTATTATTACAGTAACATTAGAACAAGTGCGATAGTTTTGCGTGTTTAAGCCTGTTTACAGACGTACTTTAACTCTAAATTCACCTCATAACACCAGTCGAGTGTTTATTGAGTGTGACTGTTTTTTTTTTTGTGACCAGACAAATTTCAACATATGCCCGAGGTCTTGAACTCTGTCCACTGCCCTGCAAAGTTTATTACCTGTTTCAACACATCTGCTTGTGTCTTTTATACAAACTTGAAAAGCTTGATCAGCTGCTTCAGTATTTAAATATAGCTGAGCATTGCAAGACAGTGGACATCCAGGAGCAGAGTTGAAGTGTGGAAAATATATATATTTTTTAAAAACATGAAAACAAATAGTTTTCTCTAAAGATACTGGACTTTTTTGGATGCATATAAATTATCATCAAAATTATTGCTATCGCTATAAATACCAGAAAATATCATGGTATAATTTTAAGTCCATATCGCCCATCCCTACTTAAAACTAGGAATGCATACTTTCACATATGGGATGTGTCCTTCTCACTTTAAATAAATATAAAAAATGTGCCTTTTTAAGTCTGCAAATACATGCAGTGCGTTTTATTGCATAAATGTGTGTGTACGTGTATAAAAATCAGACATTAGAATTCCCTGGCTTGCCTCTTAAAAAGCGCGATGCTATGCATAAATTTCCATGACAGCAAATAACGCACATATTGTATTCCTCAAAAATTGTACAATCCTTTAATTACATGCTGCTTTTGCCATTTCCGAATACACAACCTTCAGTGACAACTGTCTCAGAGAAACATGCGTTGTGAAATGAATATTAATATTAATTTCACAACTGTTCTCAAGTCTCCAGTTCAATGAATGTTTATTAGACATAATACATTCATACTGATTTGATGCTGCTGGAGTGTGACTGAGAAGTGCGTCTGTGAATTAAAATTAGCCATACAGGTTATTTTTTTCTAAGCCGCCATGTTCACGTTCAGCTGTTTAACTTATGCAGCCAAAAGCAACAAGTAATTGTCTCATTTGTTTAAAAGCCCATTAATTATTCAAATAGATTTTCCTCTACAGAATGAAATGAGTAAATTCCATCTGTTTTAACCCTAACATTGGTTATTAAAGTACCTGGACATGATGAATCTTGACTTAATAAAGATAAATTATGCTGTGTTTTTTTTACCCAATCCAGATCCTGGCCTTGGCTCTGACTCTGCTGGGCATCACTGCTTGCGTCGTCCTTTGACTCGTTTTTTCTTGGCGTTCCTCCGTCAGATGCGGTTGCTCCATCCTGAGATGCTGTCCCTTCTTTAGAGCCGAGACCAGCCTCTGCGGTTGGCATGTAAATGGCTCCTGGCTCCAGAGGGCCGATTACAGCCGCCTGGTTTTGAATGACTAGAGAGTGGTCCGGTTGATTCCCAGGGAGGCGGTAGGCCAGTTCTGTTAAGCTGGGCTCGTAGGGGCCCTGTGAGCGCCGCAGCACTGGCAGGGTGTGGCTGCTGTAGCAAAAGCGCCCGTATAGAGGAGCCCCTTGACTAGCGTACTGCCCAGGGTCCAGAGCTCCAGCCTGAGCCCAGCTGCTGTATGCTCGAGCCTTCTCCTGAACGTGTTGTGAATAACGTCTGGGGGGGGACAGAGTATATCAGGAATGGATGTTGTATTTAGTGTGGCAAAAAAGGTAAATAATCATTCCAAAAAAATTGTTACTCTGTTGTAAATAAATGTAGTCTGGCTAATAAAATTTGTTAAAATTAAAACAATGAAATAAAAATGAAATACGCAATTGTGACTAAGTTGTGAACAATGTTTAATGGAACATAAAGGTGAGGGCAAAATTATTATTAGCCCTCATATTTCTTGGAGCATGGAAATTTTCACAGTATTTGTGATAATATTTTTTCTTCTGTAGAAAGTCATATTTGTTTTATTTTGGCTGGAATAAGAGCCGATTAAAAAAAACTAAAATATTGAGGTCAATATTATAAGCATCCTTAAGAATTTTTTTTTTCCAATTGGCTACAGAACAAACTATTGTTATACAATGACTTGCCTAATTGCCCTAACTTGACTAGTTAACCTTTATTAACCTTGTTAAGCCTTTAAATGGCACTTTAAGCTGAATACTAGTGTCTTAAAAATATTATGTACTGTCATTGTGGCAAAGATAAAAGAAATCAGTTATGAGAAATTAGATATTAAAACTATTATGTTTAGAATAAAATTTTTTAGATACCTTAGGAATGGTATAGCAGAAAATTTTGACGGTTTTAAAACCTTGACTTTTCCAAATCGCGGTATACCTTGAAAACGGTTATCGTCCCATGCCTAGTACAGATGGAGTTTTCATTGGTGTACCAGACTCAGCGTATGAGGTGTTTGATCAGAGTTTAAACACTCACATGTTCCTGCTGTCCAGCGTGCGATACCCTCTGCGTGTGCTGTGCGGGGCGCTCTGAAGAGCTGTGATGTCAAATGCAGCCGTGTCCGCCTCACCACCGCCTTCATCGTCATACGTGATGATGTTTTCTCTTACATCATCTTCTTCCAAAGGCGAGAGCGAGTCCCGTTTTTGCCGGCGCAGAGACAAAGACAGAGCACTGACAGCTATGGAGAGGAGAAACACAGAGGAACAGAGTGAGTGTTCGATGAGGCCATTTATATTAAAAAAAGGAGTGTGTTTGTGCTGGTTGACAAATTTTTGCAATAAAATGCAGGGTGCTGCAGAAAGACAGATACTCAATAGACACATTAGGGAAGCTGGCAAACTAACTCTTGCACAGACTGATGCCAAATAATTATATTCATTACACACAGCAGCTCTGGGGAAAATACTCCATTCTGATTGGTCAGTGTCCAACGGTCTGAGGTGTTTTAGAGTTGTTGTTGAAAGTGATGGTTTATAGAATAATCATCAATGTTTCTCATCTCAAATTAAAATCCACTACTGTCACCATGTTGTAAGCTTTTGATGATTGTTTTAATAATAAAAAAGTGTAATAATAAAGTTTTATGTTTATGCAATATTAGGTATTTAGGAGTTAATATTACTTTGTTTGTTGTTGATAATGTTAGTAAAAATATTGTTTAATAAATGTGAGTAACATGGTGGAACTCTGACACTTTTAATGAAACATTTTAATGACAAATGCAGTTTGATCCACTGAAAACGTGATCAGAAAAATACTCACGACACAATTATAATGCCTCATGTTTATAACAAGTTATGTTCTCTTGTTAATGTCACATTGTCATGACACCGGTTGTGATGTATTTGTTTATGTCAAGCTGTCATAACAAACAATGTCATCTTTGCATTTAAAACAATATAACAGCAAGTGACACTTAATAACAGTATGTCATAATAACAGTTGTCATAAGCATGCATAATTATGCATATTCACATTTATGACATGTCATGTTATGATTATAAAGGTTTCATGTTTTATGAACGCCCAATCAAGTAAAGTGTTACCAATGTTTTTATTTTCCTCAGTAGAAGCTTTAATATCCTGTATAAATGTAATATTTATATTTCTATTTTTGTTGTTTTAGTACTACCTGAATATAAGTTAAGCAAAATGAAAATGAGCACCATTTTCTTGGCAACTACTTGAAATAAGATAAATTTTACAGTATATATATTTTTTATTACTTTATTTTATTTCAAGTCTATTTGGTAGTTTCTGTTTATTTTACATTAAGTACTACAAACGATCAATTTATTGTTTTAGTTTCAGGTAACCATAATAATCCTGGCCAAAGCAACATTTAAAACTTTTTTTATTTGTTTGTTTGTTGTTTTTTGCATCTAATATTTCATTTCAGCTTTAATTCAATGGACAACAAAGATTTTTATGTAACTTTAAAAAGAACAGCTTTAAATGTAACTTTAGTAAACTACATCAATACAGATGCAGTTAAAATAGCAAAGAAATTCAACCCAAATCTGTTCTGCTTGGTCACCATTACCCCGTCATTTTTTATTTATTTTGTGATAATGAGCCCCCTCAGAAATTAGATGGTTCCTCTCAAGGAGCTATCCCATTCAATCAATTCAAATTCAATAGTGACTGTACATTATCACCCATGAGTATAAATAATCCTTTACCACTTGGAGGTTACATTAAACTTACCCAAAAGAGTGGCCACACAGGCTAAAATGGCCAGCAGGGCGGCAGTGCTGAGTCCAGGAGAGGGTAAGGAGGAGTGCTGGGGCAAACAAACTGTCTCCCGGTCCCACTCCGCCTCACTCTGCTTCTCCTTTTCTCCGGCCCGGGCTCCTCCTCTCAGACAGGGACACACAGACACCGTCACTGTCCCCGTGCTGGTCAAACCAGAAAGCCCATCCCTTAATACCAGCGGGACATAAAGGGTGATTGAGGATGAAGTAGAGCGAGACAGAGTCTGCAAAGGTGATGCCAGCACCAAGCTAGCAGTGGGGCCTGGAAAAGACGAGAATAATAGCAAAGAAATTGAGAAACACAGGGAGAAAAATGGGAGGCTTTTAGATCAAATTGTGCTCGATGGAACTTTAATTTAATTGAACTCAATCGAGTGCGCTTTAATTCCATTGCTGCTCGTATAACATTTGTGCAGACCAGTGAGTCCAAATGCGGCATGAATGCCAGAGCACATTTCGTCTGTGTGTGTCGGGAGAAGATAGATGTGGCAGAGAAGCAAAAGCAAACAATGGGGGAAACAAAAGAGCAGGGCACAAAGCAGCCACACAATGCGGTCGCAGACACAGACTAACGGATCAAGAGAGACGCCGATGCACAAGGTTGGATGGGAGAAACAAATTGTGGAAGAGACTGCAAACCTCCACTCTCCCTGATGCTGAAGTTGAGGGCAGCGTTGGAGTCCGGAGGGATGTTAAATTGGACGGCGCTGTCATTTCCCCCCTCGTCTCTATCAATCGCCCGCAACACCTGCACCACCTGAGAAAATGAGATAGGAGAAAGATGGAGAGAGAGAGAGAAACAAAATAAGGAGCAGAGCCAAAAGCGAGGAAGGAGAGAAAGGGTAGAGGAGAGAGAAAGCGTAATGGAAAGAGAGGAGAGATTTGTTTAAAAAAACAAAAAAAACTGATGCACATTTTAATCTCAGATATCAGCATTAACCTTGCCGGCACCTTTGCAAATAGGTGACTGGAGACTGATTAGCCCACACCGCGCAGTCAAACCATAATTAAGTCTGACCAAGTACTGAGCCTTGGGGAACACCCAAACATAGACGCAGCTCTAAAAACGAGGCGCCGACTCCAGAGATCCACTTAAACTAGAAATAATCACTCGGCGGGCTTCTTTTTGCAATGCTCCCCCCCTACACATTAGGGAAAAAAGTTAAAACAAAAATGTGCCATGCGATGCAGATCATAGCTGCAGGCGATTGTGCTGAGGCATGAAAAAGGGTGTTTTTTTCCCTATGATTTCAGGGTTGTACTTAAATAACGTCAAGTCGCATTAGTAGTTTCCACAGTCTTAAGGGTTACCAAACTTTCTTTGTCACAAAGAAGTTACACAAGCTTTCAGTTAAATATATAAGCAAGCAGACGTTCAGAAAGAGCTTTTATTCAGAGTAAATGAAAAATTGTTGTGTTAAATCAACAAAGGGATCTTTTCTATCTCTATCAGTGGTTTCTCGTTTCTTGTAAGTTGTATTCATGAAAAGCAACAAGCAAAACAGTACTGTAGTAGTAGGCGCTTCTTGTATATAAACTATTGCATAAGGAATGAATGCTTTTATTCAGCAAGGACACAGTAAAAGTAACAGTGTAAACAGTATTCTTAATTTTACATAAGAGATGCATCTCAAAGTATATTCTATCCATCCAACTTTATTCACCAAAAATCCTTGGAAAACACATCCACAACTTTTTTCAGCATTGTTAATAACAAGAAATGTATCTGTATGCATGCAATGTAAATGAGTACTAAATTCGCATATCAGTCTGATTTTTGAAGGACGTTTACATTTTAAGCTACATTTAAAAATTAAAACGTTATAACTATTATAGCCTAAACTGTATACACTGTACATAGTATATTACATTAAATACAATTGGAAAAGGTACCATTTAAAAATATATATATGTTTCTGTACACTTATAGTGCAATAATATATGTATACTCATCATTAGAAAAAGCCAAACACACTGTAAAAAAATCATGGTTGCCTTAAATTTTTAAGATGAATCAAATTAACCTTATGAGTCCATTGAACTTATATTATGTTAAACTGACTTAAAACACCTTGCGTAACTTATAAAATTAAGTTAGAACATGATTAACTTAGTTTAATAAGTTACAATGAACTAAAAACATATGCTGTCATGACAAATTAATCATATAATTTTTTACAGTACAATAATCATATTAGAGCTATGAAAAAAACATTATTATTCTGTCTAGCTGCCTCATTCATACTACATTTTTTGTTTTCAATATAGACATGCATTTACATGGATGTCACCTGGCATACATAAGAAAACATGATCATACTTTAAGGATATGATTACAGCACAGGTTGATTGGAAAAACATCCGAATCCACAATTCATCTGTGAAATCATACTATAACCTCAAACAGCTAAAATATGGCTGCCCAGATGATCCTTGCCATTATTACTTATAGCATGCATATACTGCATCTCCTTCCATTAAATGTGCTGTAAGTAAGTTTTTGACTCTTCTAAAGCATAAAAATACCATAATATGTTTGCAGATATTTAAGAAACATGCCAAGTGAACATTCTTGTTTATCTGAAAAACAATGCTGACGTCAGATATTCTGCTTTGAAAATGTCTGTTACGTGCCGGAACGGCTGTCTTTGTTTTGGTTGTTTTTACCTGCCCAATGTCAGTTTAGCCAATTATATTTCAGCACCCCGGGTTGCCTTGTTGGAAAACCACGTATTTCATTCATTCATTCAGAAAGGCTCTCAAAGCATGTGTCTGTGACCAAAATGTGACCTCCGGTGGACAGTAGCAGACCCAGGCGCAGATTCAGAGTTCCACATGAGGTTATTAATTAGCAAATAATATAAATATTATGAATGTAAACATAAGGTGAGCAGGTTACATTGCAACCCTGTGTCCTAACAACACGCTACGTGACAAGATTTGCAGTGATAAGCAATTTGGCTGTTTGCACCAGAAACACCATGACAGAAATTTAAATACAGCCAATCAGAAGCACAGAATATGCACTCACTCACGAAATGGTAAGGTTTATAATTTAATTAATACATATTTGACCTCTTTAACATTATTAAATGTACATGCTAAATTACTGATATGTGTTGGTATGTATTGAGTTACAGTTCTAAAGTTCAATTTCAAATGGTTTATTTTATTTTCAAGATCTGAGGTAAACTATCTGCTGCTGCTTTCAGTAGTATGGCAATAAATGTCATGTAAAATGGCATTCAAACTCACATTGTTGTTAACACTGAATAAAGAGGTGTACCTGAGGTGATCATTGTCAGTTTTCTTTTGTTCAGTTGCAAGAAATAGAAGGCGTTTCTAATATATCAATTCGAGGTGTTGGTTAGAACAAAAACTCCTTTTAATATGGAAAATATTCCTTCTATTGGGAACATGATTTAAATCAGCCTTAAAGCAGCCTTTAGGCTCGATTGTCAGACTCGCTCCTGTTAGTCTTCAATCTGGCAATCTGTGGTTGCATTTGTTTTGATCCAGGAATGCAATACCTAGTTCAGCCTATGCAATACCTATTCAATACCTAGTTCAATTTCAATTTTCATTGCATATGGCTGCAATATAAGTAAACCTATCAACATTCATCATTTTGTTTATCAACATTCAAGGATTTTTTGAATGACTTTTCACAAGTGAAAAAAAAAAACATTTTATTGCATAACGTTGGTTAATGGAACTACTAGCATTTTAAAATAGTTTTTATCAACATTTACAAATATCACCAAAAACAATCTGAACGGAAACAAGAATAATGTCATGAAAAGTGCTTACATGACATTTTTAAAAGCTTCATCCTTGTTTTAGTCTCTCGCACACTTTAACGTATAAAGTGTCTGTAAAAAGCATCCAATTATATTCCAAAACTAGCAAGGTGTACTGATAACACTTCTTCAACTTGGCAAAAACACAATAAGCTTTCATTTGACTGCATGCTGTGAAGACAGCAGAATGAAAGACAGAAGAAAGGACACAAGCTATGACAGCTTAACAGATGCACGCCACCCAATTAAGAATCAAAGAAAAGCATGAGTCAGGCAAAAAAAAAGGAAAGAAAAACGTACAGAATCGTGGAATAAGCAGGGACTCGAAATGTATAAGAGAACTGGGATGAGAGGCAAAAATGGATGAAAGCCAACAGAGCAAAAGATGAGCAGATTATAATGTATATCTATAGAGGAGATGAGAACGAGTGAAGCATCCTCTAAATGGGAAAAGCAGTGATTCAGCTGCAGGGGAAAGGCAGAAGTAATCAATCAGCACACAGGCTATATAAATGGACACATTCACAGATGTGCAGGGAAAAAAAAAAAAGAGAGAAATGCCATGCACAACCAAATCCATATGAACACAAAGCGCGCGAGTCAGTGCACCTAAATGGTTGAAGTCTTGAGGAAAAGGTAATTAATCACCCATAATTCATCTGTGACAATTACCTAATTGCAGAGCTTAAGAAAAGCACTCTCATTAGAGCGCTTCCTCTGCTTTTACAGTAACAAATGAACCAGTCAATGGAGACATGTGTGCCCTTCATTGTGCCCATAATCTGGCTTTTTCTCTCACCTGTCCGGTGGAAGCAGAGTCGCACATTGCAGTGTTGTATTGTCTGTCCAGCTCTGGAGCGTTGTCATTTAAATCCAGCGTTTCTACTGCAACCACCACTCTGGACACCTGGCTGGGGTTATCTGAGGTAAATGAGAGAGCAGAGAGAGGAAATCACCCAAAATACGCATGCACAACACAGCTTGAGCCACTTTCGGAGATGTGCTCGCCTCGAGTCTCTGCCACTCGAGGTAAATTGCCCTTTTGTAAAGTTTATCACACAGTTCCATGTGTGAAAATCATATGCTGAATGGCAACATTTTTTTTACACAGTCATGCTCTTTTCTAAAACCTAGTGGGCTGCCAGCCGAGGTGGTATTTTAAGGCTTTGTTGGCAGACACCCAATGTGAAGACTATACCGCAGAAAGTAGCAGCATCACATGCGTCCTATGCAGATAATGAAGTCACATCACGCATTGAAAAAAACAAAGTGCTCCCTCTTTATATTTAGGTGTATAATAACTGTAATCAAGTAATGTAATCAACTGTAAGGTATTGCAAATATCATTGTTTAAGGTCAGGGACAGCTTTTGTGGTATGGGTATGTTTAAGGATGGGTCAAGGTATAAAATTAGTCATCTGTGTAAATTACAGATGTATTTACAAATAATGTTTACAATAGTTGCTCCCTGCAAATCACCGCCCAAAGCCACACTTCCTAAATATGCAGAGACCAGGAGTTGGTTTCTGGATAACAATGTATTTTAGATATTACAAGTATTCTACATGTGTAAAGATATGAACGATCATTGCAATGTGTGTTTCCTAAAAATGTACGTAACATGAGCTTATAAGAGCACATTCTACCTGCTAGTTTTCTACTGCTACTACAATATGTGCTATGTGCATTCTACGTCCATTTGTGAAGAGCTGAAATATAACCTTATTTAGAATATACATATCCTGAAACTTTAAAGGCACAGTATGTAATTTTCAACACTAGAGGGTGCATATTCACAATAAACAAAGGTGCATTTTCTTGATCTCGTAAATCAGTGTGAAATCATGGGAGTTTTTGTCTTCATTACATCCTATGGAACTCCTACAGAATGCTGCATGAAAGCAGCAGAGCTTTTATCATGCCACAATCAACCGCTTTCAGTTCTCACACTTGTGATCACATGGGATGGAAGCAGCATGGTCTTATCATTCTAAACACGTTTCTGTTATAATACATAAACATATTAAAGTGTCTATGGTGTTTCCCGGTTTTCAGTGAAATCAAACCAGAGATCGAAGTTGTATGAGGTCATTGGCATACTGATACAGGATACAAATTTATACAAAAGATAAAATTGCTTGTTTCTCTATATTTGAACATTTTCTTTTATTTTCCTTCGGCTTAGTCCCTTTATTCATCAGGGGTTGCCACAGCGGAATGAACCGCCAACTTATCCAGCATATGTTTTACACAGCGGATGCCCTTCCAGCTGCAACTCAGTACTGGCAAACATCCATACACTCATTCACGCACATACAATACGGCCAATTTAGTTTATTCAATTCACCTATACCACATGTCTTTGAACTGTGGGGGAAACTGGAACATCCGGAGGAAACCGACGCGGACACATGGCGAACATGCAATCTCCACACAGAAATGCCAACTGACCCTGCCGGGACTCGAACCAGCAACCTTCTTTCTGTGAGGCGACAGTGCTAACCACTGAGCCATCGTGTTGCCCAGTATTTAATCATTATTTATATAATTTGGGATAATGTACACAAGTAAACAAAATATATAACACTGGTCAAGTGTTTTTGAATATTTTAATGAAAAGGTTTAAAATGTTGTGCCTTTAACCCAATAATAATCATCTAATTAGCAATAAAGACAAGACTATATAAAGCACCTATACCTACAAACCGAGACACTGGAAAAATGGCCGGGAAAAAAAGAAAGAAAAAAAAACTTGCCCAAGAAATGGAAGGGTTTAATGTAGCATGTCAGCAAATCCTGGGCAGATTTGGAGTTTGTCTCTATTTTTCCAGTACATTACTTCATCTATTAATATATTTTTTCCATCATCTAATTTAGATGTGTATTTTTTGCTTGTTTCTTTCAGTATTTCTTTTTTATTTCATTTAAAGTTAATGGCTTTGGCTAATCTGCTGATTGTCCTGCAGGTGACCTCATAAATCTGTCTTCTTAAAGTGCTAGATCTTCAGCTGCTACTTAAGTTACGATGTTTTAGGGAAACAGAACGTAACATTAAGATCACTCGCACAATCATTTTTACATGTGATCTACTTAGTCTTACAATGCTTTACGAAAACACAGCCCAGATGACCAGAAACATTACTATAATACATCATACATCATTCACCGGTGAGAAACATTTCAGAGTGGTTTGTTAACTCTATAGAAGTCAGTGAGTGATAAGCAAATGATTATGATGCTAGGCAGTAGGCAGCATGGCACCTCACTAGGTTTTAAAAAACAGAGATTTCAGCAGCCACTTGTCATACTGTAGACAAATGGCTTGTCATAACAAACAAACAAACAAACAGCTTTCAGTAGCTTTTAATTCAGGATATATTTCCGTTGGCATATTGGTACTGCAGTATACGTTGAACCAACTTAATGGATTGGTATGAGCCTAAAGAGAAATTGAACCATTCTGTCTCTCTCGTTATAATTCAGTCCCACACACTTGCCTGTGGTTTGGACGGCTTTCACACAAATGTCTTGGACAGCATCCACACAGCTGTGACATGATGTTGTGGATTAGTGCCCACTGCTTCACATTACCAAGAAGAGGCTTTGCTTATAATAGCCATCAGGCCTCCCTGAAGCTGCTTAGACCTACTTTCCATACTGTAACACAGAACTATAGATGCCTTACTAAGACAAATTCAATGTGTGTTTTAAGCCACGTTTAATCCACACACGCGTATTCAGTAGCTCATAAATAAATCATATAAACAGTAATCTGTTTATCACCACTATTTTATTAGGCGGTCATGGTGGCATGGGTATTTTCAAGCAGAATTAAGTATACTTGACCTAAAGAACAGTAAGTTACACTGACCGATGTGCATGTCACTTTATCTTGGGGAGTTATGAACTATAAAAAGCCATGCATTTTTCAATAGCCTGACAGTTGCTCAAGAATAGTGCAGCTTTTCCAGTAATAAGCTACTTTTGAAAGCGTGTGTGCCGGTGACAAATCACTGTTTCTAATGTCACATTGTATTGTGTGCACGGTTTTACAGTTGAGCAAACTGAAGCATTACTCTAATGTGCTCTCCTGAACTGAACTGTGTCGTCTTTCAAATGCAGGAGAGTTTCAAAAGGCAGAGTTTTCAAGAGAAATCTGTAAAAATATAGCCTGGTGTAATGTGTTCATTTTTCATGCTCATTTTTAACAGGTGATTTAAGTATACAGTACATACTTTTAGTTAATCATTGCAGTGTTTTAGGGTTAAAGGGAACGCTAAATTAGCAGAAAATGACAAAATTGTCTTCCAGAATGTAACCCCTTTTTCTACAGATGTTGTTCTTTTATTTTATGAATTTAGGTTTACAAAAAAAAAAATTATAAACCATTCAAGCCACTAATATTACAAAAAATATACATGAAATATATTTTATGAAATATATGAAATATTTATGTTTAAAATATGAAATATATATTTATGTTTGCCTGTGAGTCTCTGCTGTTTCTTAGAATTTGTTTTATCAATATTCCACTTATACTTAGCTGTATCCTACCCTCACTGATACATTCAGAAACTTTTGTACATTCAAAAGACACTCCGCGAGACGGGTCGCGATGTGGCAATCATAGGTGACTCCATCGTTCGCCACGTCCGCGCTGCTTCCACTAAAGGTAACAATGTACGCACTCACTGCTTTCCCGGTGCTCGTGTTAAGGATGTTTCTGCTAAGGTTCCCGCTATCCTGAGCGCTGGCGAGAGCATCGGAGCTGTCGTCCTCCACGTGGGGACGAACGACACCGGGCTGCGGCAGACGGAGATCCTGAAGAGGGACTTCAGGAGCCTGATCGAGACGGTTCGACGCACCTCGCCCGCCACGCAGATCATCGTTTCTGGACCGCTTCCTCCCTACCGCAGAGGAAATGATAAGTTCAGTAGACTTTTTGCTCTGAATGAATGGCTATTAACATGGTGTAAAGAACAGAAATTGCTCTTTGCCAATAACTGGAATCTTTTCTGGGAGCGGCCTAGGTTTTTCCGTGCTGATGGGCTACACCCGAGCAATGCTGGAGCTGAACTCCTGTCGGACAACATCTCCAGGATGCTTCGTTCTATCTGACTAGTAAGTGAAAATTCACATTTTAGCAATATAGACTCTTGCTCGTCCCGCTCAAATCACAGTAATGCATATCTGGCTAACCCCATAGAGACTGTGTCTGTTCCTCGTATTATTAGATCAGGAAATAAACCTACTGTGTGCTCTAGAAAACATCTATTAAGAATCAAACCAGAAAAACTGCAAAAAAGTGGAAATACAAATTTTTTAAAGCTTGGTCTCCTAAACATCAGGTCACTAGCACCTAAAGCACTTATCATAAATGAAATAATAACAGACAACAATCTTAATGCACTCTGTCTCACTGAAACCTGGCTGAAAAAAAATGACTATATTAGTTTAAATGAAGCAACTCCTTCAGGATTCTTATATAAGCATGAGGCTCGTCAGACTGGTCGTGGTGGTGGAGTGGTAATATTCTTAATGTTAATCAGAGAAACGGACTTATGTTTAACTCTTTTGAAGTATTGGCACTTAATGTTATGCTTCCGGATATTATGAAAAAACCTATATTATCTCTCGCTTTAATCACCCCCAGGACCCTATGTCAATTTTCTAAAAGAGTTTTCGGATTTTATTTCTGACTTACTAGTTAAAACTGATAAAATACTAATTGTAGGAGACTTTAACATTCACATAGATGACGCTAACGATACATTAGGGCTCGCGTTTACAGATTTACTACAATCACTTGGGATAAAGAAAAACGTTGTTGGTCCAACCCATCGCTTAAAACATACATTAGATCTAATTTTGTCTCATGGACTTGAGGTCATTGATGTAGACATTATACCACAAAGCGATGATATAACAGACCACTACCTCTTACTATATAAGCTGTGTTTACCTGAAATTAGCAGACCTGCACAGATATATCGCCCTGGTAGAACTATCGTCCCGTCCACTAAAGATGAATTCAAAATGCACCCGCAAACGCAAATGACCTTGATGTAGTAATCAGCAGTATGGATGCTATCTTTACTAACACACTAAATACTGTGGCACCCATCAAATTAAAAAAGGTTAGAGAGAATAAAACTACACCATGGTATAACAGTCATACTCGCGCTCTCAAAACAGCAACCCGTGCCCTGAAACGTAAGTGGAAAAAAACTAAATTAGAGGTCTTTAGAATTGCGTACAAAGATAGTATGTCCAGCTATAGGAGGGCTCTAAAATCTGCCAGGGCTGAGCACCTCCGCAAACTGATAGAAAATAATCATAACAATCCTAGATTTTTATTTAACACCGTTGCTAAATTAACAAATAATCGGTCATCTTTGGAACAAAATGTCCCACCGCAAATTAGTAGTGATGACTTCATAAATTTCTTCAGCGATAAAATAGAAGGTTTCAGACAGAAAATAGAAGATGTTAAACTTTCGGCACCGCCTTATACTTCAGATCCATTAAACATTCCGCTGAACCAAAATAATCTACAGTGCTTCAAAATCATAGAACAGGAAGAGCTAGATAAACTTATAAATGCTTCTAAACCAGCTACATGTATGTTAGACCCAATTCCAACTAAATTACTGAAAGAATTGCTACCTGTAATAGGAGAACCTCTTCTTAACCTCATCAACTCTTCTCTATCTTTAGGCCATGTTCCAAATCCTTTCAAGCTAGCTGTTATTAAGCCTATTATTAAGAAACCACAACTGGACCCTTGCAATTTAGCTAATTATAGGCCTATTTCAAATCTTCCATTTATGTCTAAAATACTAGAAAAAGTTGTTTCTGCCCAATTATGCTCCTTTCTGCAGATGAACAATGTTTTTGAAGTGTTTCAGTCAGGTTTCAGGCCTCATCACAGTACAGAAACCGCATTAGTGAAAATAACCAACGATTTACTCTTAGCTGCTGACCAAGGGTGCATCTCGTTATTAGTTTTACTAGATCTCAGTGCTGCATTTGACACCATCGACCACAATATCCTCATAGATCGCTTAAATTCTACAGGTGTCCGGGGACAGGCTCTACAATGGTTTAAGTCATACTTAACTGACCGTTACCAGTTTGTAAATATAAATGGACAGCTTTCTCAGGTCAGGCCAGTACAGTATGGGGTGCCTCAAGGATCAGTTTTAGGCCCTTTGCTGTTTACAATATACATGCTACCCCTGGGAGACATTATAAGAAGACACAGGATCAGCTTTCACTGCTATGCAGATGATACTCAATTATATATTTCAACAAAACCTGATGAGACGTCTGAACTGTCTAAGCTAACTGAATGTATTAAAGATGTTAAAGACTGGATGACCAACAATTTCCTTCTCTTAAATTCAGACAAAACAGAATTATTACTTATTGGGCCTAAATCCTGTACGCAGCAGATCTCACAACTCGACCTGCAATTAGAGGGACAAAAAGTTAGCTTTAGCTCTACTGTAAAAGATCTGGGTGTTATACTAGACAGCAATTTAACCTTTGAAAATCATATCTCCCATGTCACAAAAACAGCCTTCTTTCATCTGAGAAATATCGCTAAGTTACGAAGTATGCTATCCATCTCAGATGCAGAAAAACTAGTTCATGCTTTCATGACTTCTAGGCTGGATTACTGTAATGCTCTGTTCGTTGGTTGCCCAGCATCCACTATTAATAAACTTCAGCTAGTACAAAATGCAGCTGCCAGAGTTCTTACCAGGTCTAGAAAATATGATCATATCACCCCAATTTTATCCTCCTTACACTGGCTGCCTGTTAAGTTCCGTATTGATTATAAAATATTGCTTCTTACCTATAAAGCTTTAAATAATCTAGCACCTGTTTATCTAACCAACCTTCTGTATCGCTACAATTCAACCCGCTCTTTAAGATCTCAAAACTCAGGGCTGCTGGTAGTACCTAGAATAGCAAAGTCGAGTAAAGGTGGTCGAGCCTTCTCATTTATGGCTCCTAAACTCTGGAATAGCCTTCCTGATAATGTTCGAGGCTCAGACACACTCTCTCAGTTCAAAACTAGATTAAAGACCTATCTTTTTAGTAAAGCATACACTCAATGCATTGCATAACGGTATGATGCATGAATCTGCTCCACGCAGGTTTTTGCATCTCGTTTATATACACTATGAACAGCAGCTACGCTAATTATTCTCTTTATTCTCTATTTCCACCTGGGGATACTCATCCCGAGGCCCCCAGAGACTATGCAGTGCCACTAATGCAATCCAAGACCTGTGAAGAGATGACCCCAAGGTTTCCATAATCCCAGACCGGGCCGTATCCTGAGGAGCTGCTGTGGTGGTCATGGAGGAGTGGAGAGAAAAGGACTGATTCCTGTGAGACCCCAGTGAAAGACGAGTCTTCTCTGACGTCCAGCGTTCACCAGCCTCCGGCGCCTAGACTGCAGCTCTGCACAAGACGTTTGGCCATAGGAGAAATGGTCGTGCCCAACTGAGCCTGGTTTCTCTCGAGGTTTTTTTTTTCCTTCACTTTCGCAAATTGGTGAAGTTCGTTCCTCGCCGCTGTCGCCACTGGCTTGCATGGTTCGGGACCTGTAGAGCTGCGCATCGATGGATTTGCTCTTCAGTGTTTGGACTCTCAGCAGTGAAAATTAAACCACACTGAACTGAACTGAACTTAAACTCTAAAAACTGAACGGACACCATTCCAATTCACTATAATCTTCTATGTGAAGCTGCTTTGACACAATCTACATTGTAAAAGCGCTATAGAAATAAAGATGAATTGAATTGAATTGAATTTAATATTAATACTAAATTAAATGAATAATATAATTATAAAACTGTCACTATAGTTGGCTAATTTGTAGTTTGGCAAAACACTTTCAAGTAGAAGTACTTGCTCATTATTGACCAAGGTCATTATTGACCTTGCGGGGACATTTTTTCCCCAGGAGGAAAATAGCTGGTAATTCATGCAAAATAATGATTCAATAAAATTTTATAATGCAGAACATTTTCTGTGAGGGTTATGTTTAAGGGTAGGGGGTATAAAATACACTTTTCACAATATAAAATTCATTAAGTCTATGAAAAGTCCCCATAAAACATGGAAACTCAACATGTGTGTGTGTGTGTGTGTGTGTGTGTGTGTGTGTGTGTGTGTGTGT
>CAIGQV010014432.1:13418911-13439636 GCA_903798115.1 Danio jaintianensis | reverse complement strand
GTGTGTGTGTGTGTGTGTGTGTGTGTGTGTGTGTGTGTGTGTGTGTGCGTGTGTGCGTGTTTGTGTGTGTGTGTGTGTGCGTGCGTAGGTGTGCGTGTGTGTGTGTGGTTTACGAAATTGTTTAATGACATGGGCATGATGTAGTTGTACTCTATTAAGGTGGTTTATGAGGACATACATTGTGTCCTTGTAATTCAAAACACTTAAAAATCCTACTTAATGGGGTCTTTTGACATTTAACATTTTCCACAGGCTTGAGAGTTGGGTTTAGGGGCAGGGGTAGAGTAAGGCCATATAATAAGTATTTTTTACTGTATAAAATACATTAAGCACAAGGAAAGTCCTCATAAGCCATATATACAAGTGTGTGTGTACTGTATGTGTGTGTGTGTACCTCTCTGTGTGGCAATGATGGTGATATTGTGCCACTGCTCATGCTCACGGTCCAGCTCGGTGACTGTAGTGATGAGTCCCGTGTCTGGAGTGATGCGAAACAGAGCTTCTGGGTCAGACTGAGGATCGATGGAAAACCTGAGGGAGAAAACAGACAAAGAAAGACAAATGGAGGGAGAGAGAAATGTGTGCTGTACACAAGAGGTGAGCAGATGCACAGAGCCCCGGCTTATCAGAAAATCTGTCATTCAGGAGCTGCTTTAAGCCCAGTGGCATGAAACAAAAGAGCTGTGATTGGCAAAGTAGGAATTCTCAGATCCCTAAGCAGGCAGCGTTGAAATAACTCAAGTTCAGCGGGATGAATATTGATCAGTATCTTTGGGTTTGTCCATATGGAAACAAGCAAGCGCATCTTGTTACAGGAACACCCTGATCTCTGTGATAATGTTTTGAAGTGTTTTAGCATTGAACAGAGAAGAGCATAAACATAATTAATTACTGACAAAATGGCTGCTTTCCAAACCCTAATGAGCTGCCTATCCGGGCGGCTGCTTTAGGAATCCCAGGCACGTTCCTGATGTGAAGCCTCTTCCAAAAAACAGGCAGCAGAATTATGCTGCCTTTATAGATTTTCTTATTAGAGCCAAGTTTAAGGCAGCATGGATCTTTTGTGTGAAATACAATCTCATAATACGCTGCACTGAGTGAATATTAGTGAGTATTTTTCATTCAAGATGATGCATGAAGTCATTTTATTCGGAATCTAAAAAGATTGATTAATACACCTGCACATTTACTGAAAAGGGGGAGAAACTGTGAGAATAAAGGTTTAAAAAAAAAGAAGCTGATTTAAAATTTGTTTTCATTCAGACACTGCTAATTGCTAAATTGCTTATAATTACTAAATAAACAATACTGAAATGCACACATTTATGCAATGGGATAAAAAAAGTAATTATGAATATTTTTCCAAGTCTGATTAAAAACTGTAAACTAAGAACTATAATTGTTTATGTCCCACAATTCTGCTATTTTGTAATTCTGAATTTTGAGATATAAATTCAAGTTCTGATTTTTTTTTCTTTCAATAAAAAATTTAAAAATAAAAAGTTTATATCTTTATTCATTCATTCATTCATTCATTCATTTTCTTTTCGGCTTAGTCCCTTTATTAATCTGGGGTTTCCACAGCGGAATGAACCACCAACTTATCCAGCATATGTTTTAAGCAACGGTTGCCCTTCCAACCGCAATCCATCACTGGGAAACACCCGTACACACTCATCCACACACATACACTACGGACAATTTAGTTCATCCAATTCACCTATACCACATATCTTTGGACTTGTGGGGGAAACCGGAGCACATGGAGGAAACCCACACGAACACGGGGAGAACATGCAAAGTCCACACAGAAATGCCAACTGACCCAGCTGAGGCTCGACCAGCCACTTTCTTGCTGTGAGGCGACAGCGCTACCCACTGCGCCACCGCGTCGCCCCAAGTTTATTTCTTGTAAAATCAAAAATTCTCAGAAATATAACGTTTCTGAGTTTATATCTCACAATTTTGAGAAAAACAAATAGCAGATATAAACTGAAGTCACATTTTTTAAATCCCTTAACAAACAAGCTTACATATAAACACTGTAGAAAAATTATTATAAAGCATACTTCTATAAACATCTTTGAATTTATGAATTTTTCCAGCATACCTGATGTTGTTTGTGAGCCCCGTGTCTGGATCCACAGCACTGATGCGGCCCACTGTGCAGGCCGGTGGACAGTTTTCAGACACGTCCATGCGGTATCGAGCACGTGAGAAGCGAGGAGGCTCGTCTGCATCCAGCACAGCTACTCTAATGGAGGCTCTGTCTTTAAAGGGCCCACGACGCAGGAATCGAGGGTCCACGATGGGGTTCAGCACCTCCACTGAGAAAGAGTAAGAGCTGCGGCTCTCATAGTCCACCGCCTGAACATTAAACACAAAAAAGAAATACAATGACAAGACTGAAGTACATGACCACCATCAGCTTAATATATCCCATTCACTGCATATCCCAGATCCTTTACTGTAGATCACACTAACAAATCACTGATGCATTATTAAAAATGGACATCTGTTTTTAAATCAGCAGAGGGCCCTGGTGAATTAAAGAAACTACTTGTCATGTCAACTAAAACTGTTAAAAGGGCATATTTTGTTAATTAAATTAAAATATAAATATTAGATCCAAGGCATAAACGTGTGCAACAAAAATGATAATGATCTTGCCAGAAATAAAATATGTTCCAGTTTAAGTATCAAAATAACAAAAACTTAAATACATGAAAACTAAATATAAATTCTTAATGAAAAAAGTACATAATTACTAAAACTTAAGCAAACATTCAATTAAACACTGAAAAAATAGCAACAATATGTTACATTATATATTTAATACGTATACTAATTCTATAATACTTTAACACTAATACTATATTCTATTTAATCCTTAAGCAAAACTGAGAAACAGGGCATATTAATAAAACAGCATTTTTTAAATGTATAATTATTGCTTTATGCTAATAATTAAGCAGTCAAAACATTAATCATCATCATCAATATTATATTTCCCAGTGATGGGTTGCAGCTGGAAGGGCATCCGCTGCGTAAAACATATGCTGGATAAGTTGGCGGTTCATCCCGCTGTGGCGACCCCAGATTAATAAAGGGACTAAGCCGAAAAGAAAATGAATGAATGAATCAATATTATATAAATTATATCAATATTATTCATTCATACATTTCAATAACAGAATTATGAAACATTATACAAATATTCATTAATTCATTTTCTTTTCGGCTTAGTCCCTTTATTAATCTGGGGTCACCACAGCGGAATAAACCGCCAACTTATCCAGCATATGTTTTACGCAGCGGATGCCCTTCCAGCTGCAACCCATCACTGGGAAACATCCATACACACTCATTCACACACATACACTACGGACAATTTAGCTTACCCAATTCACCTATAGCGCATGTCTTTGGACATGTGGGGGAAACCGGAGCACCCGGAGGAAACCCACGCAAACACGGGGAGAACATGCAAACTCCACACAGAAACGCCAACTGACCCAGCCGGGGCTCGAACCAGCGACCTTCTTGCTGTGAGGCGATTGTGCTACCCACTGTGCCACCGTGCTGCCCCATTATACAAATATATTTATTCTTAATTAATTGAAATAAGTACAATTGGTGCAATTGCTGAGCAATGCCAAACAATAATATATAAATCATACAGTAATTAGCCTAATTTATTAATATCAATGTTCAACAATAACTGTCAAAGTACTACTGCTCAATACAACATTAATTTTACCCATGATCAATAATACGGCTCAATGTGAGGGAAAATCATTTGACAATTTAATACCAGCAATTTTAAAACAACATGCTTGTTCCTATTATGCAAAACGAATGTTAAAACAACAACAAACAGAATCTGTAAACATGAAAAGAAAAAAAAGAAAAAGAAAATCAACTCAATTTCTTAAATGCTATAAAATGCAAAATGGTGAGAAAACTGAACTTTAATGGCATGATAAAGCGTTCTTGGAGCAAGCAAGAAAGAAACCCATCTGCTATGATAATACCCAATCAAATTTATATGCTTTTGGTGATGTTGTTGCTCCTAAGATAGCAATTGCATGACCTGAAAAAGGCTGTTAAATTACAGTGGAAAGACACTGATGGGATAGTAAATAAACAATCCTGTTTGCTGGCTGAGCATAAAAAAAAAATAATATATGAGGCTGTGGCAAATGTGGTGCCGGTGAATCTTTGACATTCAGTTTAAACTTGAAGTGAGCAGTAAATAAAAGCAGATCGCTCTGACAATAATCAATGAAGCTGTCGACACTGCAAGCTAGAGCTCCAAACCCACAGTGCATCAGCGTCACACTCCATTCCTGCTGACTATGACTGTGCTCTCTGACTACAAGCCAGTGTATAGTGTTCTTGTCACAATACTTGGATTTATAACTTCGATAAGATACCTTAAAATTATCGATACTTGATACCATTTTCAATAACACTATAAAATACTGCCACTGCATTAATTAACAGTAAAACTTTTCAGGAGTCATTGTATACGTAAAGCCGACAGCAGGTAACATTTCTGCCCAGAATCATTGGAAATACGTACTGTATCTCAGTCTGCAATTTAGAGGGCACTCTCAACATTTTTTGCGAATCTGAAATATGTTATGTTTTGTTGTATGTTCGCAAAAAGCAAGCGATTGCTCCATATTTTAAATTTCTGTATAGAGAGGTCATGTTTTGAACTTCGATTGGTCTCACGCAGTTACGTGATGAGATTTCGCAAGTCAGAGTTCACCAAGCTTAAACTTTGCAACGCAGCAAACTGCAAAACTCACACAAGCTTACGTTTCCAGTCTGCAGCATTCACATGCGTATGAATAGAAGTCTATGGGGCAAAATGTGCAGTGTGACCGCAGCTTTAAGCTTAAAAAAAAACAACACAAACTTTCACATGACTTTCCTTAAAAAGTAACTAAGTAGCACATTTAGTTTTTTTTTTTTTTAAGTGAATTAATATTGTAATGTATCAATAAATGTCAGCAATTCCAAGAACAGCATCTTTAATTACTGTTTTTTTTTTTATTTAATCTCAGTCTCCTGAAATGCAGTCATTGTCTTTGATTAGGTTGGCCAAGCTGATGCAGCAGCAGCGGCCAGTATTTATTGTATTGTGAAGAGTCTGGATCTGGATCTGACACTGGGATGCTGTGTGGGACGCTGGCACAGCAGGAATGGGTAATGGGCTGGTTTTGGCGAGCGCAGATGGACCGGGGCTGAAGGAAGTCAGAAATGACTGGCTCATTACGATGGTTACTTTTGTCATGAATGTTCTCCATTCATTTGCCCTATGATTTCAGTGATGTGGAAAATGTGGACAGAATCCAGTCATAATAATATGAATTTGGTGACGTTTGGATGAAAAATTCTAATTCAAATGTCATATGAAAATTCCAAAACGGATTATAAATAAATAAATGAGTCAATAAATAAATAAATAAATAAATAAATAAATAAATGAATGAATAATTCAATAAACTGATTAGACTCATTCATTTTCTTTTCGGCTTAGTCCCTTTATTAATCTGGGGTCGCCACAGCGGGATGAACCGCCAACTTATCCAGCATATGTTTTACGCAGCGGATGCCCTTCCGGCTGCAACCCATCACTGGGAAACATTCAGACACACTCATTCACACACATACAATACGGACAATTTTAGCTTACCCAATTCACCTATACCGCATGTCTTTGGACTTGTGGGGGAAACCGGAGCACCCGGAGGAAACCCACGCGAACACGGGGAGAACATGCAAACTCCACACAGAAATGCCAACTGACCCAGCCGAGGCTCGAACCAGCGACCTTCTTGCTGTGAGGCGAACGTGCTACCCACTGCGCCACCGCGTCGCCACTGATTAGACTTCTTATTAAAATTTTATTAAAATTATCGAGAAATATTAAAACGGAAAGCATAAACGAAATATAACAAATAAAAAAGATTTTTAAAAAATAAATAAAAGAAATAATAATAATAATAAATAAATAATAAAAGTTGTTGTGTAAAAACAATAAAACTCATTTTCATTTATCATATTCAATCCAATTTAAATGCTTGTTGTGGGGGGTAATTGATTTCATATCCTTTATACTATATGATTATATACTACTTTACACTCTCTCTCTCTCTCTCTACTGCAAGAGCAAGCTGGTGTTGTAAGGAGTCAGTGGTGCATCCAATGTGTTTGGCCTCGGTTTGCTGTGATGGGCTGAAGGACAGACCAATACGAGCTGAATTAAAATGAGCTGACTGAAGGTCACGATGGTCACTACAAATCACTGCCACGTTCTCTCTCTCACCAGAGTTGGACTCTGGATCTCCAGAACTCTCATAAACATGGTCTGAGACTCATTACTTGGCATTTTGGCCAGGCTCTCAAACCCTCTTGGCTTATGTTTAAAAGACCTCAAGAAGCCACTCGCAGAGGTGGTCATTTCCTCGACTCTAAGGGCGTTTTCAAACCTGTAGATCGATTGTTTTGTTCCAAAACAGGGAGAAACAAAAATGGTGCAATTTCTTCTTGGTTCGAATCGCTTTAATAAGGCATCTATCAGAATGAAAAGACAGCAGTTCAGTTTGGCTTTCTTTATAGCTGTTGTTGTATTATTTTATCACTTTGAGCAAAAATCAAGGTTTCAGCTGTATTTTTATGTGTTTTGGACAGTTGTTATGAAATATGAAACAGTTAGTAACTTCTCATTGTCTTTATCTAACTATAGGTTAACCCATGATTCATTCTTAATGAATCACATAGCTTTCTCACCACAATGGAACTGCTCCAGAGTTTTGTTTGTCCAAAGGCTGAGAACACCTCATTCAGGTGATCACAGACTGATTGCTTTGTTGCATATTCAAGTGTGATTGCTGTATTTGCATTTGTCCAAATGAACTGAACTACAAACCAGGTCCTAAACGACAAGCCAGTTGTGAAATAAACCTAAAATTGCAGACATTTACAAAAAAATGTGGATTAGTGGAAGAAAGTCATCATTCAGGTTTGAAATAACATAAATGCTAAGTTGCAATTATCAATTTAACATCTGGCCTGGCAGAAATAAATAAATAAGTAATTTCTGGCCATAGTTTACCATAATAACAATATATAAATGGAACATTTAAAGGGATAGTTCGCCCAAAAATGAAAATGTAGTCACCATTTATTCACCCTCACGTGGTTCTAAAGATTCATAAGTTGTTTTATTTTGCTGTTGAACCAAATTGAAGATTTTTTTAGAGTGTTGAAAACCAGTAGCCATTTCCATCCATAGTAGTAAAAAAAATGGATCTTCTTTTGTGTTCATCGGAAGAAAGAAATTCTGAAATGTTTATAGCAGGTTGAGAATGACTCAACTGTGACAGAATTTTCATTTCTGGGTGTAATTTACAGTTCTTTACAGGTCTTAGAAATTCGCAGTTGAGGGTTAATAAGTGATAACTTCAATCTAACTTAATTTACAAAAGTAGGCATTAATCTTTTTCACCTGATGTATCACGGCTGCAGGGATTTCCTATTGTTTGTGTGATCCTGCACTGAAGTTGAGCTGTGAGGTATGGCACACAGTCTGCATTTCAGTTCATCTCAAAGGGGTTCAGTTGGGTTCAAGTCTGGGCTTTGTGCAAGTCAGTGGAGTTCATCTACACCAGACTCAGGAAGCCATTTTTTATGCACTTTGTGCACAGGGACATTGTCAAGGTGGAACAAAAAGGGCCTCCTCAAACCGCTGCCATAAAGCTGGAAGCAGCCTGGAATTTCACTGTATGCTGGAGCAATTAAGATTTGTTGGCACTGAAAGCATGCATTACATTGATCAAAAGTAAAGACATTTTAAAAGTAAAAGTACAGTTATTTACTGGAGTGACAATTCAACTGAATTAATTCTCCAAAAAATGCAAGTAGTGTCACATGCATTAACAATAATTTTGTGCAGTGTGTACAGGTCTAAACTGACAAACTACTTGTTAATGTCAAGATTAATAAACACATTAGTTTAAAAGAAGCAAACAAAATGAGTAAACAATTTGATTCAAATAATAATAAAATAATTCTGAAATTTTTAATACAAAATATATAATTACACAATATATATGACCCGGCTGGGTCAGTTGGCATTTCTGTGTGGAGTTTGTATGTCCTCCCCGTGTTCGCATGGGATTCCTCCGGGTGCTCCGGTTTCCCCCACAGTCCAAAGACATGCGGTATAGATGAATTGAATAAACTAAATTGGCCATAGTGTATATGTGTGAATGAGAGTGTATGAATGTTTCCCAGTACTGGGTTGCAGCTGGAAGGGCATCTGCTGCGTAAAACATATGCTGGATAAGTTGGCGGTTCATCCCGCTGTGGCGACCCCAGATTAATAAAGGGACTAAGCTGAAAAGAAAATAAATGAATGAATGAATGAATAAATAAATAAATAAATAAACAATTAGATTAAAATACATAAATAAATTTATAAAAAAAAGAAAACAACTAATATTAAGCACATATAGCTGTTTTCAACATTGATAACAATAATAAGAAATGTTTCTTGAGCACCAGAAAAGACTAACAGTGATGACTGAAAATTGCTTTGCCATCACAAAAAAGTATTTTAGAAAATATTACAATAAAAGAAGTTATGAAAAAAAGTTATTTTATTTGTAAATACAGCCTAAATAAACATAAGTACTGCTACAAAAAAAATCCAAAAATTTTCAAACTCATCCTCAAATTGTACAATGTTAATGTACATGCTAACATAAAAAGATGAAAGATTATAAATGCCATAGTAAGTAGAGGACAGCTGAAGGACACCGGAAATACAAACACGACAGGGGCATGAAAAGAACAGAAATGAAGGTGAGAAAGAGAAAGAAAAAAAGGGGGACAGAGAGTCAAGCCAAGAGAGAGGAGGAGGGATAAATGGAGAGAAAAGGCTCCTAACAGGATCCCATTAGAGGCAGAGAGAGACAATCTGTCTGAGGAGGAGAGATGTCACTTACACTGTGAGCACACACTCATCACCTCATCCCTTCCTCTCTCACATCCTCAATCACTCGCTCTCTCTCTCTCTCTCTCTCTCTCTCTCTCTCTGTTCCTCTGCCATCCCTCCATCACTCGCTCTACTCCCCTCCGTCTGCACAGCGACATCTACAATACACACTCATCCCTCTCTCACGCCTGTTTATCATAAACCTGAGTGAAAAAACCAACAGCCCACTTCCTGCTGCGTTTTGCTCTATTGGATGACATGCGCTTGTACGGAAAACGCTTTTATACACATTTTAAAATTACTGGGTTGTTTTAAGCCAGATTTGGGTGAAATGTTAACAAACACAGCTGTTGGGTTAAAAAAAATGGCCAAATGGTAAATTAAAGGACCTACGATGCAAAAAATTTTTTATAAGGGGTTTAAACACAGTTGTGTGCCAACAGTGTGTGAATATATCCAGCCTCTAACGGTAAAAATGTATCTTCTCTAAAATGACACTTCATAAACACAGTCTGCAGAAACACTTTGATTGACATTCTCCCTTTGTATATGTCATCAGAGGGGGAAGCCCCGCCCATTAGTGATGATCTTTCCCTCATTAGCATAAACAGGCCTCAGTGAGAAGCAGCCGCTATGCTGATGCATAGGTGTTTGGAGCGCAGTCTCATTTGAGTTTAAAGCGACAGTCTCCAAAATTGTCTCCAGTTTGCAATTAGGATCAAAGCAAATGAGGCAGTTTCAAAGAGTTATAAAAACTGTTTGTGTGGTATACTGAGCTGAAACTATACATACACACTTCAGGAACGTCAGAGACTTTTTTGCATATAGTAAAAAGGAGCATAATAGGTCCCCTTTAAGTGGCCTCAATTACTAAGTACATACATGTAAATTAATTATTTGGTAGCATGCACTTATTATGTAGAGTACATACATGTGTTACATTGTACTTATATTTTACAATTTATCTAAATTACATCTGTATTTATTTTCAGGTAGCACTGTTGACCCATCTCTTACGCCTTAAACCACCCTTAAACCTGCCCATACCACCATAGCATACTTCAAGTGTTGAAGTATACAAGTATATGAGTGTACTTATTAAAGACAATAAGAACACTGTAAGTACCTATGTACCTAATTACCTAAAAAAAACAAGACCAAGAATGTAATATAAAAAATTTTTCCAGCAGTTGGGTTTGTCTATATTTTACCCAAAATTTGGGTTCAAATTACTTTTTTTTTTTTTTTTTGAGCGCAGTATTTCAATGAAAGAAAGAAAAGAAAAAAAGAAATGTGGAATGTGTAATGATTTTTTTCCCCTCTTTTGTTGTTCTATTTTATTTATTATATGTTATTATTTATGTATTATTTCAATTGAATGGCTTTATAAATGGTCGAATAGCAATTGTGAGAAATTAATCTGGCTCTCTGTATGGCACATTATTCATTATATTCCATTATGCCATATGACATGAAAATACAAATACATATAGATGATATAGAGCGATCTGAAATTACACAGATGTGGCAACTGTAAGAATCAGTATACTTGCATATATTTTCACATTCATTCAAATGTTTTGTGTTTATTTTATTTATTTATTTTTGCTTATGGAAGGGTATCCGCTGTGTAAAACATATGCCAGAGTAGTTGGCGGTTCATTCCGCTGTGGCGACCCCTGATAAATCAGGGACTAAGCCGAAGGAAAAATGAAAGAATGAGTGCTTTTGAAAAGTCTCTTTTAAGGTTCTTGCAATAGTAATATTTCTACCTATAGTGATAAGTTAGTGATAAGTGATAGTAGTGATGTTAAAAAGCAGCATTTTTGTTTAATTAAAAAAAAACTTAGCATTATAACATTATATATTAACTAAGACTTTTCATCAATTTAATGCATGCTTGGTGAAAAAAAATCATTAATTAAAAACAAAAAACACTATAACAGAAACTTGAACTGAATTATCATGAAAAGAATAAACCTGCATATGAAACTTTGGCTGTAAATACTTTAAAATTAAAATATTTAAATCACCAACTCTAAATTTACCACAACCCATCAACAATTATTTAATGAGTGATAATTAAATATATATATTTTAAATTAAAATATATTTAAAATGCCCCGTACTCATAGCCAAAGAACTACAACAAAAATAAAACAAGAATAACAAGACTAAAACTTAAAAAACTAAAACAAGAATACAATATTAACAACTTCTATTTCTAACAAGACAAAAAGGCGTAATACTACAATTACAGAGAACACAAAATATATATTTCACCAAATATAAATGGTCAAGAATGCCATCACTACTCTTGGATGAGGCATTTACCTCTTTTTACCTCTGTGTTTTGGCCGTACACCTCTGCACATTTGTGCATGTGTGGTTTTTTACATCTATTTACATCTCTTTGTGAATTACAAATTTCTCTGTTTCTTTTTTAGCGCACACACATATTGGCTCATGCTTTAAATACTCATCCTCTATTTGTTTCTCCATGCATGTGAAAGTGCAAACATCCATGCATTCAAAGGGGACAGGCTGTTTTCAATCAGGTTGTCTTCCTGATACCTGCTTCACAGCCTCTCTCTCTCTCTCTCTCTCTCTCTCTCTCTCTCTCTCTCTCTCTCTCTCTCATTCTCTCTTGTGTTTTAATACGACTCCAGGACGTTAAGCCCAGATTATCCTTTGAAGCAATTCACACACTACATTCTAACAATGCACTTTTTCCCTTCCGCATGCTCTCTCCTGCGTTCCTTAAACCTAACGAGGATTCAAAGAACCAGGTTTTATTCAGAAAATTCCACCCTGGCATCAATCCTGCTTCCAAAAATTCTCAATAATTCCTTCTCCTTTTCCAACGGTCCTTCATCGCAGCCTTAATCACGATCTCTTTCTATCAGAGAAGATTAACTCTCATCTCAGAGAGAAAACAAACACGGATAATCCACACAGCACTACAGGTTGATGACCGCGGATAAGCTTCACGGTTAAAGTGAGAATATATGGAAATAACTAAGCGAAGACAGATTTACAGAAACCCCTCCAGATGTTTTAAAAATCTCAACAACATCTTGCAAGGTCACGGGTTTGATTCTCAGGTCAACACACACTTGCAGGTACAAATTTAGTCAAATGCCTAAATGTAAATATGATTCTGCAATCTTCTGTTTTGCATCGCAAATATTCGCAACAGGAAGCCCACGTCCAACGGACCTATGTTTAATTCATAGCATCGCAGCATCCAATTTATTTGCAACTGCGAGGAAATGTCAATCACTCAGCTCAAAGCCTTCAATTCATGTCACACCGCTAGATGGCACTGTTGGAAAGCTGTATAGGGTTGCATTTCTAAAAGGTATTTAATGCTACTTTAGCATCAGTCATTTTAAGGACAGTTGGTTGTACAGCCCTGCCACAAGAGATCACAGATGTGGATCTATTGCCGGCGTATTAAATATTCAAATATACACAGACTTCTTCTATCGCAGCCCTGAGTAATGCAGCTCTCTCTCACACTCACACTCGCACATGCAAACACATAAACACAGACTTCCAGCAATCTGCATACGCTTAATCAGAGCAGCATGCCACCCACAGCCCACACAAAGACACACACGCGCGCGCCGTTCTGTCTGGATAATTATGCCTCTGAAAATTCACTTTGTGTTGATTAGGCTAAGAACAGTGAATAATGCTGTGTAATGCCAGCGTGGGGACAAAATGTTAAACGAATAGTTCACTCAGAGATCAAAATTCTGTCATCATTTACTCACCCTTGTGTTGTTGCAAAGCTGTAGGCCTATGACTATTTGCTTTCGATGAATACACACAAAAAAGTTCATTCTGAAGAATGTCGTAGGTGGACACTGTTATGAAAGTCAATGTTATGACTTAGAACAAGCTTCTAATAAAAAAAATAACTAACAGACTTGTTTAGCAGGGTAGTTTTTATGAGAAATAGGAATTTTAGTAATTGATGGAAATGCATTATTCAATATTCACAGCTTGATTTAGCACTCTTAAAGCCAAAATATGTATTTAGAAATTCTAAATAAAATAAATTCAATTGTAAGGCATTAGAAATGTAACAATAGCCTGTGGATTTTTCCAAAGCTGTGTATCGAACAAAGCCGAGAAAAGACTTCTAACTTAATTTTGAATGATTTGTTTATAGATTGTTCATAAAACTAACTGAGTGATTTGCTGTAAATCTCTGGAAGATTAGTGAGGATTGAAAATTTTATGTCGACCTACTCATTATTATAGTATGACTAGGAATATAGCAAATAACTGATTAACGCTTTCATAATTTTTTGTTGATGTGTCCCATTTCAATTTCCTATTCATTGTAACTGCATGCAAAAAGAGTTGTCAATAAATTCAGTGTGAAACTGTTTTATTTTTAAGTTTGCTGCAGACTTTTGTTTCAGAATGATGCCGTTTTTTAAACTGAAATAAATTATTAGGTATGGGGCTGGATTAGATTTTTTGATTTTGATTTGATTTGATTCTTCACTCTCAGCTAACTAATGGTTGGAGGGCCGTGGTCAAGCTTATTTCGACCAAGCTGTCAAACTGAAGTCATCAGAGAAGGACCACCATTCCAGAGCAGAAGCAAATGGTCAGATTTTGACTAAAGATTAGCAAAACTTTTAAAGTTTAAAGGGATAGTTCACCCAAAAAGGACCTTACCCTTTATTTGTTTCAAACTTTGAGTTTCTTCTTTTGTAGAACACAAAAGAAGATGTTTTGCAAAATGTTGGAAACCTGTAACCTTTGACTTCCATAGTATTTGTTTTTCCCTATATGGAAGTCAATGTTTAGAGGTTTTCAGCTTTCTTCAAAATATCTTCTTTTGTGTTAAACAGAAGAAAGAATCTCCTGAAGGTTTGGAGTCATTTGAGGTTAAGTAAATAGTAAGTTAATCCCTTTTAATTGAGATTGGAACAACATAAAGGTGATTAAATAAAGAGAATGGAGAACTAAAGCTTTACTGTAAGTGTTCAATCACACATTATGCTTCATTAATACTAGTAGTTTATTGTGAAAAAGGCTATACAATTGTATCTTATTTGAACTGAATCAATACAACTCTTTTGAATCACATCTTTTAATTAATCAATTGATCCAGTTCACAAAGCAGGTCTGCACTATAAAAAATATAGTTTTTTGACATTGATGGTTCCATGGAGAGCCTTTAACATCCACGGAACATTTCAATTCCACAAAAGGTTTTTTGCAGTGGACAAAGGTTCTTTAAATTATGAAATTGTTCATCAAATAAAAAGGAAGAACCCTTTGAAGAACTTTCCACTAAAAGATTCTTCCCTGTTTTGGTTCTTCCGGCCACCTGTTACCTATCTTTAGGAGTTTAAATTATTTTTTTATAATTGGTCTGATTCTCCAGTTCAACTCATTGACTAAATGATGTGATCATACCTCTGAATTAGAAGATTGTAGTGACAAGTAAATAACTATTTACAGGTCAATTTACTTATTGCTATCAAAAAAGGTCTAAACAACAATTCTGGAATATTCATATTGATTTTTGCCATGTTCAAGGTTTAAATCTCGGAAGGTTTTCAAATGAACGGCTGGTAAATGATTACATTTTTTTTCCATTTGTGCTCCACTAAAAAGAGAATGTTTAATGGGGTATGGAACAACTGTAATATGAAGTTGGGATGTTTCACCATTTGAACCTTAAAATGTTCAATAAGCCCATACCCAGACTTATATAGAGTAGCATTGTACTAGATTAGTTGTGTATTGTGAAAAGAGCTATACAAATTTGACTTGACTGCTATTAATCACTACTTCTAAATCTTTTCAATGAACTAATTGATTCATTCACAAATTGATCCAGTTATGCTCACTGACTGGATCTGATCATATTCCTCAGAAGTGAAAGATTGCAATGAGAAGTGAATAATTAGCTACATAGTATGCAATACAGCACACAAATTGCATAAACAACTTTTCTGAAACTTTCATATAGATTTTTGCCAAGCTTTAAATCTCCAGATTCTTTGTAATTGCATTCAAAGGAGCGCCCAGTAAATTATTCAAAATTTCTCCTTTTGTGCTTCGCTAAAGAAAGACAGAAAAAAGTCTAATGGGGTTTGGAACAACTTAAAGGTGAATAAATGATAACAAGAGTTGAAAACTAAACCTTTAAATGCTCGCTAAAGTCATACCCAGACACATATAGAGCAGCACCTCCCCAATCTGAAACCTACAGATTTACACTCTGTTCTTTTCCTTAATCCTCAGCTCAAGGCGTTTTTGTTTCTCAAGGACAAAGAGTTTTTGCACTGTTTGAGAATCGATGAATTTCTAAAGCGCTGCTCCACCCTAGGTTTTGAAAGTGCCGAAATGACCGCAGCACATAACTAACATCCCTCAGGGGAGAAAGAGAGAGGAGCAAGAGAGACTCTGAAGAGAGAAGCCCAGCACCGCCTGCACACAGCCGGGATGAAATGAGTGAGCGAGGGAGGGAGAAAGAAAGAGAGGTCGCAGTGCAGCTTTACATGGAAACAGTTTCTCCTCAGACAGGCAGGCATGACCTAGCTTACCAAAAAGGGCCCTGACTGACCCATTCACACACTCAGCCTTAGGCTTTGTCCTCTTTATCCGCACATCAAAGGTCTCTTCTTTTATCTGCAAGAGACTTTTCTTTCATTTCACTTCCTTTCATTTTTATAATACGCTCCATTACTTTGTCATTGCATAGTTTGTAATTCTGGGTAATATTAACAGAGATGGTGGAAAGGTCATGTGTAAATGTGAGCGGTATGTACGTGTGTAATAAAGAACTGGTTTGTACCTGTCAAGCTTTGACCAGATTCCATGCTAGTTAAAGCCAGTTGATCTTGCTGGTTAAGCTAATATATAGCATTCAAAATGAAAATGACTTCCTTCTTTACATCATCTGAATAAAATCTTTTTTCAAAACAATTTTCTTCAAGCAATGTCAAGTTACCATCATCCAGGTTCGGGTGGTTTGAAAGACCCACCATTCACTGACAAAGGTCCAGAATTGGTCCCATACACGAGCTCATTTGTCCTATATTGACTGCTACGCCATAATAAATTGTGAAAATAACCTGTCGAAGGTTTTAAAACCAACCGGAATCCTGTGTGTGCTGTTGCTTTGGCATGACTGAGAAAAGTTGAATGTGCTGGCCAGTTTGTGTTTGATAAATGACAATAGGCTACTTTTTAAATGTAAAATTTGAACAGATTCCTATTTCTTTCTAATGATATATGATGTAATAAATTTGTATTTGAAAAATAAGTATTGTTCTCATATTTTTTTTCTTCTAAATATTTGGAAATTTTTTTGGTACAGCAAAAAGTGTGGTTATGATGACCATCTGACAAGCTAATCCAGCAACAACAAAAAAAATAGTGCTTAAAATGTCATTAAAATGCAGTATTTAAACCTCATAATTAAGAGGTCCGAGTGAAGTGTCTAGCCCGGCCCCAGACTGCTCCCCCTGGGTAGATAGTGTTTAAGAGGTGAGGTGTCGGGGTGGTATAGGGATGTTAAAGTCATGAGATAATGAAGGTAGGACGAGTTTGGTATTTATGGGGGTTTGGTCTAATGCTGATTGGATAATAGAATGATTGTCAATGATGTGTTAGAATTGTTGAAACATCTGCGCATGCTCCTCCCGAAATTTGTTTATAAAACATCACTTATAAATCTAGAATATGGCCATGCAGAAAATCTTAATATAAACTTTCTAAAAACTAAAATGAACATGCCTATACTGTAAAAATAATTAACAGGTTCCATATTGTGATTCACAGACGTTTTCTATTTATTTAGGGGTATGAATTGCATTATAGGGCCTTTATATCTGCGTAGTCTTAACAAAGTTACTTTCATTGACATTTTAGCAGTTTGAAATAATATATTGTTTCTGAAAATAATATATAGATAAATAAGTTTGTAAAATAACAGAAAAAGTACCGTCAGTTTATTACCAGGTTTTTGTACTATAATTTACAACACCAACCCAGACATTATGTCACTTCAAATTATAAAACATGTCAATAAAAATCACCTTTTCAGCATCAACAGTTGTTGGGGGAGTTGTTAGTTGTTTTTTAATTGTTCAGTTTTTTTTACAGTGTATTTACTAATAATGGACTAGTCAATAGTTAATATGTGCTCTGTAAGTGTAAGTTACAAATGAGAACTTTTGTAAAGTTTTACCTAAAATTTAGTTAGGACAGTTTTTGTCATTTTGTAGCACATCAACTTTAGTACTCCATTTAAGTTGAAAACAGAAGCGTTGACGTTGAGCTACATACAGTATTTTCACATTTTAAGTACAAATAAATGTCAGGTTTGATGAGAATGTTGTGAGGTTGTACCTGATAAATGATGACAAAGCTTTAAATTTTGGTTGGATTATACATTTAAGCACCCACAGTGGAGCATTTGGCTGCACTGATGGTCATCAGTCATTTCAATGGACACTTTACATAAGGTTGCTTGTATGTGTGTGCATGTACATGTCATGCTCTGAGCTCTGTGGGATCCTGAGAGATCATGGCGGGCATTGTGATGACAGAAATTGCTCCTATTGGAAACACTTTCCTCCCTGGGGCGAGCTCTTCCACTCTCTCTCTCTCTGCGCCGCTTTCTTTTCACTATCTCTCTCAAAGAAATATTCAGTTTTTCTGATACGGGGTGAAATAAACAAGAAGCAAGATGTGACGTTTCTGAAGGAGATAGGCAGGTGGCCAAACTAAAGCGGAGTCCTGTAAACACAAACACCAACATGACAAATAATGTTCAGCAGCTTTTTTTTATTTTGTTTAATGGGCCGGAAACCAAAGGGGAACTTAGTGCTAATTTTACGCTTGTTTATTCTAATTCTATTAGAGTGGTATCTTTTCATGTTTTCTATTAGTTGCGCGTGGGTTCTCTGGCTAAATCCCTTTTAACCTCTTCAGTCTTTGTGTTCGGATACTCCCACCTGCACGTTCTCTCGCATTGTAAGATCCATCATTGTGTCCTACAGAGCAGCCAAGAGTCCTGTCCAGAATTCGGAGTCCCTGACGGACAATGGAAACCGTTTCGGTGTGGGTTTGACAGGAATATTAGAGAGAACTGTAACACTGGAGCAATTTCAGAAATGATTGTGGCGAATAAAGCGTCAGTGCATTGGAGGATGAAGTAGGAATTCAAGGAGAGACATGGGAGGAGTTCATTTGTTTACCCATAATTCCTGCTTTTCATTTTCTCCTTGACTAAGCATTAGAAGACTGAAGCTTTTTGGTCTTTATTTCTAGTACTCTTTCTTTCCCAGAAGAACACTTTATTGCTCAGAGCTGGCTGTTTCATAGCTCACAAGACTTACAGGGATATTTCATTTAAAAAATGAAATTCTGTCATAATGTATTTACCCTTTTCTTTCTTCTGTGAAACATGAAACATGTTTTTTGACCATACAATAGAGGTCAATGGTTCTTTTGAGCTAGACATTAAGGTTTGGAACAACATGAAAATTATTGATTTTAAATTTTTGTGTGAAGTCTGTCTTTAATGGTGTTTTTAGTATTCCATTTTAGTATCAACTTTGCTTTGATGTTCCTTCTAATATACCTTAGGAGAAATAAAAACCTACATGTATTACTGTCATTTATTCATTCATTTTCTTTTCGGCTTAGTCCCTTTATTAATCTGGGGTTGCCACAGCCGAGTGAACTGCCAACTTATCCAGCATATGAAACACCCATACACTCCCATTCACACTCATACACTACGGATTTTAGCTTACCCAATTCACCTATAGCGCATGTCTTTGAACTTGTGGGGGAAGCCAGAGCACCCAGAGGAAACCCACGCCAACACAAATGAAAATAAAAAAAAACCTTCTGACATTAAACTCTATTAGGCATGCAGGCTGATAGTTCCTATCCAATTTGCTTCCAACCACATCATCAATTCATTGCGCAGGTGATTGGTTGCTGTTGTCTCAGCAGCCAATGAGGTTGCTCCTCAACATTTAAATACCTCAGCGTTGTTTGCGCTAGCAATCAGCGGAGAGTTTTTGGATACCCTCCTCCACCCCAGTTCCAGAGTATAGATCTGCTGAAGGGTTACATGTATGTTATGTTACATGTATTATTAGACAGCATGTTTGTGAATATACTGGCAGTAGCAAGTCTTGGTACTTGCTCTGGACCAATAATCAAAGCAGCAGCAGTGTATCAGATCCTACAGTATGCCGCTGAGACTAAACACATCAACACTGCCACATATTCATAACCATACTAAATATCTCAGAGAGTTGTCATCACAGAAAAATTTTTATTTTTCACACACACTATACATTAAAACACAATTGTATATTATGTTTTGCTGTTGCCGTCTATATGGTCGATGTATCCAAGTTTAGCTTCCATATATCCATATATCATTTGAAATCTGCTGAGAATATTAAACATAAAAGCCATAGGCTTTTTTCGACCATGGTTTAAAATATATGAAGTGATAACACCAACACATTAAAGTGTTATATCACACACTTCAACATTCTGGCACACTTTAAATCAGTTAAGCTATATGAAAACCATCTTTTTCACTCTCTTTCCAAAATACTATTTCAATTGTTATCTGCGTTATAGTTTTGCATCTCAAATCTAGAAATCTGAAAAGTGTTCATTTATATAGACTGTTTAAATTACTATGTGCAATGGCTTTATAAAAAAAAAAAAAAAAAAAAAAAGAAAATGTGCAAGACATCACAGAACAAGCCTTCAACAAGCCTGAAAGCAACATTAATGCAGGTAATGCACTGCATAACTGTGATAATTTCTCTCTTTTGGGTCGTGTTTCGCGGCCGTTTTCCCCTAACTTAAGGTGTTTATCTTTAATACTGTCTTCCTCAGTGTACATCTTACTTCCATGTCTCTCTATCTCTCCATATACTGTCTCCACTCTTTGGCCACTCGTTTAATCTCGCTGCTCCTTTCTGTCTGTTTCCCCTTTCCAGTTTTCCCTTATCACAGTAGCACATCCCTGGCCTAAAAGCCCTCCCAGGCTCACCTGCAGCCAAAGCTTTTTTTAACACTGACTTACTTCCCCACACCTGCCAGGCCTGTCACAGTGACAACCCTGCTCTCTTTATTCACACGCACACACACACACATTCGCACAAAATTGCATGGTGGCAGGGGTCTGGTACAGTTGATGTGACGTACACACAAATGAGTCAAGCTGGATTGGCATCAATAAAACAGTGCCGGCTTTTCCCAGGGTCTGATCACAGATCCAGATCTGAACAGAACACACACAATCAGCTCAGAAATGGGGATTTCAAGCCTTTAAACTGTAACAGGCAACATGGAGTTCAAAACACACATTGATATTTCATGGAGTATTGCTGAGAAACCTGATTAGCTGAGATTATTCTATTTAAAATAAGACTGTTGATTGGCATTAATGTACTCTTTTAACACAAGAAACAATGAATGTAAAGATAAACACAACAATAATTATAGCCGCAAGCGGTGATTGGTGGGGGTTAAAGAGTTTAAAGGCTGTATGCTCATTTAGTTAAGTCTGTAACTACTTTAATCGATGAGGGAAAATAAAATTTTAGCCAGTTACAGAGAATTACTATGTAAAATAAAAAAAAAACATTATTCATCTTTTAAACAGTTATAGCACCACCTATGGTCTGA
>CAIGQV010014432.1:13396491-13413911 GCA_903798115.1 Danio jaintianensis | reverse complement strand
AAATTGTCCGTAGTGTATGTGTGTGAATGAGTGTGTATGGATGTTTCCCAGTGATGGGTTGCAGCTGGAAGGGCATCCGCTGCGTAAAACATATGCTGGATAAGTTGGCGGTTCATTCCGCTGTGGCGACCCCAGATTAATAAAGGGACTAAGCCGAAAAGAAAATTAATGAATGAATGAATGAATGAATATTTATGGATTTTCTGGATTTTTGGGGATACTGCCTAAAATAACAGATGCAGCAAAAAATAAAATAAAATCCAGAATTTAAATTGGTGAGTAGAACCCTCAAAATGAAAATTGCCTACATTTGCTCATTCTCACGTCGTTTTTAGATTTCAGTTCATCTTCAGAAGACAAATGAAGATATTTTAATTAAATCTGAGAGATTTATGATTCTCGATTAAGTCTGTTTCCCAAAAAAATGAGAGACAATTGCTTTATATGATGAACAGATTAAATTTTGGCTTCTAAATGTTTATCAACAAACATAAACAGAAGCTCAACCACATGTTTGAAATGCGAGAACAAACCTCAGTGCTTCTAGCAGAAGCTCTAACGTACTTTGTGACACACAAGTGTGAACCTCACTGGTTCTTGCGTGTCAATCAAGCATGCTTGATGTTTCATGACCAAATATGGTTGCTGTAGACATTGTTTGTGAAGATATATTGCATTTGCATAATAAAAGACTTGGATTAAACCACTGAAATCAAATGTGGTTAATTATTTATTTCTGATATCTTCATGAAAGTTTTTGAAGTGTTTGAGTTTTGGGTGCACACATCTTATATTTAAGAGAATGAATAAACAATGACATATTTCATTTTGGGGTGAACAAACCCTTTATGTCACCTCCGATAAATAAGATAAAAAATAAATAACTAAGAAATATCACCAAACTTCCCCAGTTGATTGAGTACATTAATAATTGCAAACATTTTTGCATTGGACGTTTTTACATTTAAATATGCAAATGAGGCATTATCTTAATAAATATGCACTAATTTGCATTCATTTCCTGAACATAAATCTGAACTTTAAGTCAGTTCCGAAGTTGAAAAAGTTTTATTCTGTTGACACGGAGGAAAAATACTTTTACGAAGGGCATTTTGAAGAACTCTTTTTATCACTCCATAAATCAGAAAGCACTGTCAACAGCCAGAAAAAGGCATTTCTTGTGTTTTTTGGATAAAGATGTTGTCTAAAATGAGGCAAATGTTATAAGAACAAACACCTCTGCAAAAACCGTCAGAATCCCGATTAACGCTATAAAGTCTTTGCGTACTGTATGTGCTACTGAAGTGAAGACATAAGATAAAGTTACCCTTTGAGAAAACAGCTTATAAAATATGTACTGTGAGAATAAAAATAAATAAAATTAAAGCTGCAAGCAGCGATGAAAGGGACCTCGCACCCAGGCTCAGCGCTGCCCGGTGGCCTTAGGATGACAGAGAACAGTGGACAATAAAAATTTAAGCTGATATAAAATAAAAACCTGAGAAAATCACTGATTTATGCCAAACTTCCTTCTGTCAGCAGGTGGCGCTATGGCTGTGACTCAATATTGGCATGTAGATGTCTTCAGGAGAGGAATTTTATCAACCATGTGAAGTTTCAGGCAGATCAGATATTGTTTGGTTGAGTTATAAGTGCTTCCTCCTCCATGGCGAAGCATTGCACTTTCTAAGTCCACCTCGGACACGCCCTTCTTCAAAAACTCTACATCTTCACAATTTAACATCACGAAGGCCTTTGTTACACTGCAAAACATGTCACTTCCTGTTGCCAGCAGGTGGCGCTATAACTGTATCTGGATATTGGCATGTAAACGTGTTCAGGTCAGGACTGTTATCAAACAAATGGATTTTGAAGCAGATCAGACATTGTATGCCTGAGTTATAACAACTTCCTGTTTCGTGGCGAAGTGTCAAAGTTTGTGAGGCTGCCATGGACACGCCCTTCGACGAAAACTCTAGATCTTCGCAATTTAACATCGCCAAGGCCTTTAGATGACAATACCCAATGTTGATCTGATAAATTCCCTAGGAGGAGTTTGCTAAAATACAACGCCTGGAAATGGCAAAAACTGCACTTTTTCGGTAGAGGAAGTTAAAAATATCTGACTTCCTCTTGGGTTTGAGATTTCGCTCCAAGAAACTTTTTTGTAGGTTTTGGCATGTTTGATGTGTGTGCCAATTTTCGTATGTGTGTGTGAAATGTAGCTCTGGGGCCAGTCCGTCAAATGTGCATAGGTGGCACTGTCGAGTCATTTTGCCACACCCACTTCCAAAACCTATAACAAACGTAAATTTTCGCCACTTCTGGGATGTGTGCAAAGTTTCGTGAGTTTTCGAGCATGTTTAGACCCTCAAAATCGCGATTCATTCTGGAGAAGAATAATAAACCGAGCAATTCCAATAGGGCCCACGCACCGTTCCGGTGCTCGGTCCCTAATACATGCAAATTGAAAAAAGTGAATTCTGGAGGTTTCATTTCCAATAGTCTGCAACAGCACATTACGAAGAGCCAAACAGCTTAAAACTGACCAGCCAATAGTATCTAAATATATCTGCTTGTTTGACAAAGACAAAATCTGCACAAATCAGGCTAGAAATTCAACTGTCATAAATCAGGCCAGAAATTCATCCATCATAAACCAGGCTAGAAATCAATATACCATAAGCCTGGCCAAAAAAAAAAAAAGAATTTGACTTTTCATATGTTTTTTTCCACCATAGGTTTCCCTGGACTTTTCTCCTACCTTGTTCAGAATGATCACGGCCTCTTGGTTGGCTCCAGAGATGTTAAAGGTGTCTCCTGACTCTCCATCTAGGATGGTGTACTCCAGTTTGCCGTTCTCACCCAAGTCAGCATCTGTTGCTGAGATCCGACCCACCTCCGCCCCTGGCACTGCCAACTCAGACACAGAGAACAGCCAGGAACCTGGGAAAGGGAAGAAAATTTGGACAAAAAAAGACAGGGTGGGAAAAGAGAAACAGAGACAGAGAATCAATTATTAAACATCCTCATACATCATAACATTTGATTTTACACTGAAGCCTTTCTATTTCACTTTATATTAACCACAACTTTTCTTTCCGACTAATGATTCGCATCCAGTGTTAATCTAATAAAAATGTCTAAAATGTTTGTTTCACATAACGCAATTTCACTTAATCATTTTTAATATGAGCTGAGCAAAATGCAGCCGAACAATATAATCACACTGCTAATGCTAAACTGAAGCGCTTTGCTAGTAGGTTAATTAACTCACACAAATGCATCTTATACATATGTGATTAATCAGATACAGTACGTACACATGACAGAAATCTTAAAAATAACAATTTGCATCGCAAATCCGTTAACTTGAACTAGCAAGCCTGAACCAAGATATGTGAAAGTCAGAACAAGATGTTTTTTGAGATACATTTTTAAATAAAAGGGCAGTTTCCACATGTTCTATGTTGATTTGTTGAATATTTTGCCTTAAAGGAATAGTTCATGCAATAACAAAAAAATGCTGTTGATTTACTCCCCCTCAGGCCATCCAACATGTCCCTTTTTTGGTAACTAGAGCATTAAAGAATATTTTTTAGCTGAAACCATCTCATAAAATGCAAGTCAACGGCTTTGGGCACTTTGAAAGAAAAAACAAAACAAATAGAAGCAAAATAAAATGACTTCCCATGGTTTCAAATTATTCAGTTTTTTAGGCTAGACTGATTGTTTCGCTTCATAAGACCTCAACATATCATCAGGATCCACAGATACACTGTTAAAAAAATTGACTCAACTTAAAATTGTAAGGCAACTTGTTGCACGGTTTTTATTGAGTTGCCTTACAATTTTATAAGTTGACTTTTTTTGTTTATGTATTAATTTTGTGATGCCTATACAGTATATGATTTATTTTTATTCGTGTTTTTTTAGAGTGACAGAGTTGACTTGCATTTTATAAATGACAAAAGACCATGGTTTCAGCTTAAAATCTGTTTAAATCTACTACCAAAGAAAACAAAAGCTCAACAGCATCTTGGATGAACTGTGGTTAAGTAAATTAAAAGCTAATTTTTATTTAGAGCAATAAAACTATTTCTTTAATTTTGCACTTTAACATCAACAATGTTAATTTTGTCATGTAAACGTAAAGTGCCATTTCAGTAACAATAAAACTGACAGAAATTGTATTAAATTTAAAAGAAAAACATTTGTTAAAAGAAAAGAAAAAAAAACAAGTTTCCACAGACAAGCATCAGCATTTCAGAAGACATGAGAAAGAGTTTTATTGTTACGTTTATATCCTGAGGAGAGTCATGAAGTAAGGAGAGATAAAGAAGACTGATGGTCCAAAGCATATCAGCTTCCATCTGAGTTATATATATAGTGAGCATTTGTTCTGAACGTCACGACCCGGGACATTACACCGTACGTCTCCATTAGACACCTTGTATATGTGACACCACAAAACAACAGCCTGAGATGAAAGTCAAAGCTCATCACCATCTCACTACATCAACAAACAGCACCCAAATTTGCAGAAATGTAACAGCAGCCTTTCAAATCACTCCCTCAGTAGTGTGCATCAGTTCTGCATCTGACAGGCTTTGAATTTCAGCTCAGACTGGCATGTAGTCGATGTCCTGCTGTTCTTTGATGAAGGAGAGGTGGCTGATGGGGGGAAAAAAAGTCTCCAGCACAACAAGTGTTTGAGGATTCGTCTACAGAGTGTCCACCGTGACTTTAAAATGCTCCCTCACTTCTGTCAAGCAAAAAGCATGCACCTCTACTTAGAAGATGTTAGAAGATGTCTGCGATTCGTCGCACTTGAGGCAAAATCGAGGAGAGCTGTTTGCATTGGGATTTAAGGATTTGGCACAACAGGAAGCCAAACACAGACGCATACATCATTGCGTGCTCAAGGTCATGCGCTTCAATAAAAGACAAGACGCCAAGTGGGCAGAGATGCCTCAAAGAACAGATGCACTGTTTAAAAGTTTGAAAATGTTGAATAATTGTTCTATTTCAATATATTTTATATCTGTGAAAACAAAGCTGACTTTTTAACAAAGCTGCATTTAGTTTTCAGTGTCACAAAATGATTCTGATTTGCTGCTCAAATGAAGTCTAACCATGTAAAAACTTTACTATCTGTTTTGCTGAATGAAGTACTAATTTCTTTTTAAAAAATAATTAACATTATACCCCAAACCTTCATATATATTATATAATACAAAAATATGATGTTTTTATTAACTTTTGGTAACTGGAATGGAGATGGAAACCCTTAAATTGAATGGTTAGGATGGTTTTTTTTATTAACTTAAATTTTTCACATTTAAGTACAATAGCTGCAATAAAAAGGTGACAAAAAAAAAAATCCTATAGATCCACATCAAAAAGTCATATGACTAAATAATCATTCAGACAAGAACTTTGTGACTAAAACTTTCCTTACATACAGCAGGAAAATAAGTATTGAACACGTCATGTTTTTTCCTGGGAATAATATTTCTAAAAGAGCTGTTGACATGGAATTGAACCAGATTTTGGTAAAAACCCAAACAATACCAACATGTAAGAAATGAGTCTGCCTCGACCCAACTTCCACTCTAAATGGTGAATTGATGCTCATTTCCCAAAAGGGCTGACTTATGAGAGAAAAGAGAAGTCAACAGTTTGTTGTCTCTGCATTGTTTGAGGTGACAACATCTCGACCAAATGGTAACAATTGTAGAATGGGGATGGGTGTGGTGCACAGAGAACCATCTCATCAATTCACCATTTAGAGTGGAAGTTGGGTCGAGGCAGACTCATTTCTTACAGTCCCCTCTTTGATGCTCTTTGGCCCAGAAAGAAGCATCACAACCACTCTCTCACAAATTACACCTCCCTTCATGGGCAGGTGCCAGTGGCCGGTAAAGCCCCGGCTTAGGTTGTTCTTGGCTGGGCACCAAAGAATCTTACCCGTCTTGGGGTCATCACCTCATGCACACTGGTTATTGCTCCATCCAATTAGCCAAGTTGTCATAGTCTCTTCTTCAAATTTGGAACTATAAAATACAAACAATTTCTTGGGTTTAGGAGAGGAGCACATGAGAACCATGACATCTAATGTTCTAATGTACCAGTCTAAAAGTACTACAGCCAAGAGTTTTTTTCACTCTGTGTCTACTTAGTGTTGACATCCTCATTAAAATCCACATAAAAATCAAACATTAGAAAACATTACAAACATTAAACATTGACATTAACTATACAACATTTGTATCCACTAGATAACATGTGCACTCACTACACAACAAACATTTGTGTGTGCAAATTTTCCTGTTTTTTTCTTTCTTTCTTGAAGTCACATGCATTGCTCAGGTGTGAGTTTTTCACAGACTTCAACAGAGTGTAAAAATCTTGATGGTTCTGTGGGTCTCGTCTTTAATTTGTATTTTATATTGGATTCAAGTCAGGTGATTGGCTGGGCCATTCTACAGCTTGATTTTCTTTCTCTGAAAGCATTTGAGAGTTTCCTTGGCTGTGTTTTGGATCATTGTCTTGCTGAAATGTCCACCCTGGTTTCATCTTCATCATCCTGATAATGTAGATGTTGGACTAAAGCTTCCAATATTAATTTACAATGAGGAAGGGCAGAGGGTTGCTGAAGAACTACTGAGAGATTTCAGCTGTTGTCTGGGCTTTCACTGCCTTTCCACACCTCCCTTTCTTCATGTGTTCAATACTTTTACCCTGTGTCATTTCATTTTATTATGCATAACTTAATTTGTAAACTAATTAGATTGGTTTTCTTTGCACATATGGATTCTTTGTTTGTTACCAACATCCGGGGAAATTTTCAACTCAATGGCCTCTTTAGAAATATGTTTTCTGAGGAAAAATCGTGACGTGTTCAATACTTATTTTCCCCGCTGTAAATGTTATTTTAGGGTTAGTGTAGGTGTAGGGGTAGTGAATATACTCAGTAAAATGCTCATCTCCAGATTAAATTTCACACTTGTAGTTCTGTAGTTCTATTAAGCCGCTTTTCCACTATTGGGCTGAATGGTTCTTTTTGCTTAATTCCATGTCAATCCGGTCAAAGGTCTCATTTTCCACTAAAGTGCTGATAACAGAACTCCTTGGAATGTAACATAAATGTGTCAGTTGTTGCCTTGGTAATGTAAGTGTAATGTTAACAGTGATATGGACTATGATCAGATATGTAATGTCATCTGCGGTAGTCATTCCAGAAGGCGTTTACCAGATTACTCACTTGCAGAGTTGTGTTGCGCTGTATTTGGAAGAACACTATTCATTTTCAGCTTGAAGTCATACAAGCCTCTAGGTCCCTGTTACTACCGCTAGAGCGTGTTGCAAGAAGCATGAAACTGTAGAGTGTATTTACTCAGTGCTCATATCATATCAATATAACCACAAAAAAACAACATAAATGTTATAGCAGAAGTAAAAAGGTAACTCGCTGCCTATTGGCCTATTCTGTCAAGTCATCGCATAACGTTAACATAATTTAAAGTATGTTGTGGAATATTGTGCAGCAATTATTATAAGGCACTTTATCAAAGGATCTTTAGCAAAATTTAACGATTTTTAAAATAACTTTTCTTTGAAGATTATGACCGTAACACATGAACGCCATTATAAATGTAACAAATCAGATGCTTGTTTGTTGTAAAAATCCTTATTAATGACCATTTTTTACATTTCCGGGTCTCCTTGCTCGCTTTTGCAGCCATGTTGCTGCTGTAGTTAGGAAAATTTCTCATACCATTTGGTTTGTAGTGTGGTCTTCATTTGAAGAGCTGTACGGCACTTCCCTTTACCCCTACACCTCAGGCAAAGTGGAATTGGGACAGCCCTTCACATGAACGCGTGAACCGAGGGGTAGGGGTAAGTAGTAGAATTGGGATTGGGCCTAAATCATGTATCATTTTCTATGAATAAAGACTCACACATTCGCACAATGGCAGCTACCAGTCACCTCATAAATCACAAATCACCACATAAAGAAAAAAACGGATGGATGACCATCTTTTTTTCTGAAGCAGCTTCAGCCGGCCAATCAAACAGCATGAAGGGACGAGATCAATGTTCTGTGACTTAGAGATACAGCACTCCCTACTGGGTCACTGTAATTGTGTTCAGAAAGAGCAAACCAAGTGCTCCAACTCACTTCAATGCACCACCTTTACTCTCTGCAATAAGAAACTCTTGCTTCTTTTATTCTTTTCATTCATTAAAAGCCTCTCTGAGGAGGCCGGGCTTCACAGGCAAAGAGCCGGGATTGGCCTGTATGACTCAGCGCCCAATGGGAGATTAAGAGGAGAGTATTTAAAGCTTTTCAGTGATAGGCAGATGGAGTTAATTAGCAGGTCTGTGGATGAATGCAGGTTGAGCTCAGTAAATAACACGGAGCGCAATTACCTCAGGTCCACCGAGCGAGATGAGTGAGACTCCGTGTGGGCAAGACTTCACGTGGGCAGGCAAAAGATGGATTTTGAAAAGGAACACAGTTAAATGGTACAAAGAGTTCTGGATGGATGAATAGATGCCGAGGACTGTATTGTTTGTAAATGAGGGGAAAGCAGCTTGATTCAAAGATGTAGCGATTATAAACAGAGGTGACTGGAAATGCAAAGGCAATGCTAAAAGAAGTAGCAGTCGGGAGACAAAAAAGAATGAGAAAATAAAGGCTCTTATCTATGGACGAGACTTTATGTTGCTGTAGAAATGAGACCTCTGAGATGGGGGAGTCAATAAAAAAAAGTCTAGCTGGCTAAAGCTCAAGCGCTGGTTGAAAAGGAGATCTGCATCCTTTAAGGACGTCCGTCACTGGGGCACTTATGGAGGCAGGGTGTAAAGTGAAGGATGGGGAGAGGGAATTGCCAAAGAGCAAACCGACTCATCTTGTATCAGAGTTTCCTTGTCCCCTTACCACCCTGCTGACCAGCTAGTTAGTCTCTCATGATAGACATCGTAACTACACCATCTGGACCCTGAATGCACAGCTACAAAGAGGGATCAAGATAAACTATGGTTGGGTGAATTTTGGAGAGCACAATAAAGATTAAATACATATTATACATAATTATATATAATTGAGTGGGTGATACGGTGGCTCGGGGGTTAGCACTGTCACCTCACAGCAAGAAGGTCGCTGGTTCGAGTCCCAGCTGGGTCAGTTGGAATTTCTGTGTGGAGTTTGCATTTTCTCCCCATGTTTGAGTGGGTTTCGTCCGGATGCTCCGGTTTCCCCCACAATCCAAAAACATGCAATATAAGTGAATTGAATAAACTAAATTGACCGTAGTGTATGTGTGCGAATGAGTGTGTATGGATGTTTCCCAGTACTGGGTTGCAGCTGTGTAAAACATATGCTGGAATAGTTGCCGGTTCATTCCGCTGTGGCGACTCCTAATGAATAAAGGGACTAAGCCGAAGGAAAATGAATGAATGAATATATAATTGAAAGATGCCCCAAAATGAGCACAATGAAAATGAAACATATTCATTATTTATTTGTTTGTTTGCTTGTTTTTTGTTTGTTTGTTTGTCTTTTTGTTTGTTTGTTTGTAAAAAAATCTAAATTTACTTAAAACTTTAAATAAATATGTTTAAAATAAATCAATTTGACAAACTTTAAACTCATTTTTAATCAGAATTGAATTTTGACATAAAAAAACAATAAATTATATATTAATTTGATATATAAAAAAATTAAAATTAAAATTAAAATAAGTATTTAAATAACACTCACTAAACTGATTGTAAAAAACAATATTCAATTATAATTAATTTGAAAAGAAATCTGCCTGAACTTAATAGAAATAAATACTAATCACCTTCATGGGATAAATGTAGAGCAAACATTCTCATTATGGGACACCACACTTTCACGTTTAATTATGAAATTAATTTCACAAAACATTTACTAAAAATGTGAAAATAATGGATTAAATGAATACATCTGTGAAAACAGTTTGAACTTCATTCATTCATTCATTTTCTTTTCAGCTTAGTCCCTTTATTAATCTGGGGTCACCAATAGCGGAATGTACCGCCAACTTATCCAGCATATGTTTTACGCAGCGGATGCCCTTCCAGCCGCAACCCATCACTGGGAAACACCCATATACTCCCATTCACACACATACACTATACAATTTAGCTTACCGGAGCACCCGGAGGAAACCCACGCGAACACGGGGAGAACATGCAAACTCCACCGCACCACCGCACCACCCTCAATTTGAACTTATAAAAGCTAAACAAATTAAAATAAATGTAAAAAATCAAAATAACTTATTTATTACACGTCAATAATATACACTATTATCACACTGAAACACTAGTGATAAATAAGCAAAAACTGTAAAAGAAATTTTACATAAAATTAATTAATTTGAAAAAAAAAAAACTATTTAAACTTAATAGAAATAAATATGGATATGGGGTAATGGGATAAATGTAGAGCAAAAATTCTCATTATGGGACACCACACTTTCACGTTTACTTATAAAATTAATTTCACAAAACGTTTCAAAAAATGTGAAAATAATGGATTAAATGAATACATCTGTGAAAACAGTTTGAACTTAAAAAAAACTAAACACAATAAAAGAAATTTTAAAAATCCAAATAACTTATTTATTATACATACACAAACACAAAATCCATAAACTGTGCAAAACAGATTTTTTAAAAGTCTCCATATATCCTGACGAAATGAACCAAAGATCTTTCATAACACACAGCCCTGAAGGAAGGATAAGACCCAGAAAACCCTTTATAATATGCTGTTCATCAAAAGAGCACAGCAATAAATAAAGACCCACTGACATGATATAATAATGCAGTGGGTTTTAACATGATATTTGCATTTGCAGGTCCTGCTGTGAGGCTTAATGCCCTGTAGAAGTGCTGCCCCGGTGCTTCGGCTCACATCCTATGAATGGAGCACGGTATCATGGGATTGAGACTGGGTTAAAAAAACGCTCTCTCATGCCAAAAAGAAAGATTCAGCACAGCCAGGATTCAGTTCGATAACTGTATATGAATACATCAAAAGATTGAAAGTGAGCAAGACAGGAGGAGATTACGAAATTGGTGTGGTGAGTGATTGAGGACTGAAAGAGAAAGAAATGCGTGGGAAACGGACAGTGATACGGAATGAAAAGAGTAAAAAGCAGGGGTGCAAAAGCTAAAGGCAGAGAAAGAGAAGTCAGATGAGGTGAATTGAAGAAAGAGAAGAGGTGAAGATGGATACGAGAGATACAGTATGATGTGTATGGATGGAGAAAGTTTAAGGCAGTTGACCTGTCTGTAGGCAACCATTAAGCTGTCAAATGAAGCAGAAAGAGCTGAACTTTAGATTAAATATTAACAAATAGAGCACAAATAAGCAGGCGGAGAAAATGAAAAAGGGATTAAAAGAAGGCTAATATTAACTACAACTATTTTAATTGTGCTCTTCAAGAATGTAGAGCTTAATTAGAGAAGGCAATTATTGGAATTATTTCTATTATCAAACTGCTCTGGTATTATTTGAATCACTATTTTCTGCCAGGGAGTTTAATCTGTGCTAAATTGGGATGACTTGGCTTGAAACCTCCATTTACACAGCATGTGCCAGACTGGGCCAGACTGGTCTAGATCAGCTTAATTAACACTGGATGGTTGTACAGTCACAGGGTGTGTGTGTGTGTGTGTGTGTGTGTGTGTGTGTGTGTGTGTGTGTGAGAGAGAGAGATGATTACAAGTTCTCTAAACTTTGCCTGTTATAACCTGGGAACATTTTAGATTTAATACGCTAATCTAAAAACATGCTATACATCTAAATATGGTTTTTAGAGATGGCACAGTGATTAAAAAAAGCAACTTAGCCAGCAAAAGTTCAACTCCATTAATACTTGTTTACTTAACTGCTGGGTTTAGAATCCGAAATATACTAAAACTAATTATAATGATTTCTGAATGATCATGTGACACTGAGGTAATGCTGACATTTTAGCTTGGCCAGAAAACTAAACTAGTGTACATTTCTTTTACAGCAATTAAACAACATTTCAAAATATAATATAACAGATGACAGTTTTGTATTTATACATTTATTTAAATTCATTTAACTTTTGAAACAAAAAAATGCATACTTTAACATCCTGACCCCCAAAATTAATGTATACGTGGAGAAGAATTAAGAGGCTGCTTTATAGCGCCCTGGGGTCTCATTAATAAACGTGGTGTACGCACAAAACATGAACAGAAATGTTCCTGTGCAAAAGTTGTGATCTAAAAAAAAATGATGAGAGAATATGTGCAACTGTAATTGAATCCATTTAAATCATCATATTAGCCATAATCACTAAAAAATTAATTTTCATTTACTCTGGTGTACGTTCACTTTTAGGAAGGTTTCTATGCTAATTTTATAAATCAGACCCCTGGCCTTTAAACCTTGAAGCAGATGGGCTACAACAGCAAAACAGCAAAAAATAAATAAATTAAAATTAAAATAAATAACCGGAGCCACTTCTGTCAGCTAAGAATAGCAAACTGAATCTACAATTCACACAAAATGTACAAATAACTACAATTTAAGATTAGAAAAAAAATCTAATAGGTCTCAATTTCTGCTCCAACATTTAGGTCAGAATTTGGTATAAATAACATATAAGCAAAGATCAGTCCTGCCTTTGTCTATGGTGCAGGTAGTGGCATACTTTGAGCTCCTTTAGTACCAACCAACTGAATATCAAACTCACTTAATTTTGACTGATTATTTCTGAAAACAAAACAATACTTTTTACTTGTTTAGAAAATGCTTCTTGATTTAATCAGAATTCTATATCTACAAACAAGACAAAAACTGTAAGTAAGAAAAATATTTTTTTTTACCAAGAGTGCCACTTGAAATCTTTAGGTACTAATATATACTGTACCACATATTATACCATATATTATATTATTATATAATAAAATGGACTCTTTAGGAACAGATGTGTATTTTTTAAGTGGTACTACGCCTGCTCTCGTACCTATATTTCTAAAAGTGTACCTTAGTATTGTTGCTGACCATGTCCCCTTATTGACCACATTATATTTATCTTAAAGTTTCTTGTACATGACAATGAGTTTACTATACTAAAATGACCAACACAGCCAACTCAGTTCAATTCAAGCTAATATTTGTATAGCACTTTTCACAACATAAACGGTAAACATATACCTTAATTCTGATTGGAATGTTGTTCCAGGATCAACACATGTTAATCCAGGAACACGTCCTACAGTACTTGGTGAAATCAGGTTGGCGGTTTATATAGTGTCCTATATACAGTATATAGATATAGTGTCCTTTTCCAAAAGATGATATCTATGTGTATAATATTTATTTTAGTCACCAGATCTCAATCAATCAGAGCACCTTTGAAAAGTGGTGAAATGGGAGATTTGAATCATAAATGTGCAGCTGACAAATCTAAAGCAAATGCATGATACTGTTATGTCAATGTGGACCAAAATGGAATGTTTGCAGCACCTTGTTGAATCTATTCCACAAAGACCTAAGTCAGGTTTGAAAGGGATCCAACCTGATCCTACATACATGTACATAAACTATATAAAACCCAAAACAGACTCAAAACTTTTCAGCATACTGTATCTATGTCCAACAAGTTTCTCGAGAGAAAAGAAAAAGAACAGAAAATGAGAAAACGTACTGGGAACGCTGTCCGATATTGCCTGAGAAAGAGAATAGGAGGGGAAAAAAGTGGACGGAAAATGAGAAGGAGAAGGGACAGAGATTGTGTTTATGTCAAGACTGCACTGTTTCTGAGGAGAAATACAGGTGGTGAAATCAGTGTTGTGTGCTTGCTTCAGGGTGTTAATACCTCCAGAGGACTCACTCTATTTCTCTCACAAAGACCACTGGGGCTGTGGGGTAATCAAAACACATCCACACCCTCAGCTCAAAATGACTTTAATATCAAATCCCTCCCTCTGTAATTCCACTTTAATAACAGCGACAATTGTGTCAAAGCCTCCTGGTGTGTACTGTCAGTCTGCGTCTGGCCCTCCCAGGACACCTCAGGTCATCTGACACATTCAAGACAACATTAAAAATGCCAGGCTTAGATTAAAGGGGCTTTTGGAGCAGGTAGTTATAAGAACTCAGGCATACCCAGTAGCCAACAGGCTTCCCTAAGAACTATTTTCCACCAGGACCATTTTCCTGGTTGATTTCATATCGTCAGAAGGAGTTTCAAAGCCGACAGTGATATGATCCAAAACTGGAGGATAGAGGATGCTGTAATCAAAACTGTTTTCATTGTATTGTTTGTATTGTAAAAAACTTATTTATGAGAAACTTATTCATAAAATTATTTGATTGAAACAGCAAAAAGGAGGACTATGTCACTTATGAAAACTTGAAGTGTCATATATTAAAGGCCGAAAAAGAACAGATAGCTTTTTCAATGTGTATCTATTTGCCCTATCAACATTTACTTATGTCACTGTAATTCCTATTGTTCTGGATTAGACCCTGCTTTGAAGTGCTCTAAGCTAATTTGCTTCACTCAAATTGCGTTCAAATGACGATCCTTAACATTCACATTACATTTTTTTGGAAAAGGCTAATTTTACAACTCCCCTTGAATGAAAAAGTTGATTTTTAATATTTTTGAATCCATTCATTTGATCTTCTGGTCTGGTGGAAGCACTTTAAGCTTAGCTTAGCATAAATCACTGAATTGGATTAGACCAGGCGTGTCCAAACTCGGTCCTGGAGGGCCAGTGTCCTGCAGATTTTAACTCTAACTTGCCTGCAAGGATATTTCTAGAAAGCCTAGTAAGAGCTTGATTAGCTGGCCCAGGTGTGTCTGATTGGGGTTGGAACTAAACTTTGCAGGACACCAGCCCTCCAGGACCGAGTTTGGGCACCCATGGATTAGACCATTAGCATCTTGCTGAATTTATTTTAAAAAGGCATTTTGATAATTAATTTTTTTTAAAACATGTCTCTTCTGTAGTTACATCATGTACTAAGACTGACAGAAAATGAAAAATAGCTGTTTTCTAGGTCGATATGTCTAGGAACTATCCTCTCATTCGGCATACTCCCATATGGCAGAAAGTTCCTTGATCATTATGCCAGAAAGCGAGTATAGTTCCAGCATAGTAGTATAGCCAAAACTGGTTTAATGCAATTTAATGACTTAAGCTAAGCTAAAAGTGCTCCCACCAGACCAGGATATGGGCTGAATGGATTCAAAACGGTACAACTGAACTGTTTAACTTTAGGTGAAAAAAATAAAAAGAGTGTTTCTTTAAATTAAAATTCTCAGTTCCTGTGGTGCAAACATGCTAAAATGCAGGTCATTCCATCAATAGTTCTAGGAACTGTGAAAAAGTTTCTCAAGTACAAAAGCCCTGAACGCTCTCTTCATCCACACTGCAGTGTTTAAATACTAACTGCAGAAATTAGATCACTGTATGCTGACCTCCACCAGCAATGCCCTCAAAGAGCTCTGGCACGCTGCACTGTCTAACTAAATCGGTCCTATGATTCAACATGACTGTAATCTAAAATAGACCTCGCCCAAAGCACCCCTTCTTCAAATACTTCACTCTCCAATTACTCACCGTCATGTATATATGGTATGTTAAATAATAAAAGAACTCGATGCACAGGCAAATGTCCATATGAGGCAAAACCTCAAAGAAATAAGCCATAGATTCAGTAGTTTATGCAGCCAGAGCTCAGAGTCCGCACACTCTCTTTCAGTTCTATGTGAGCGCCCACTTCACTTCCTTTTCACCGTTGTGCGTGAGGGAGGAAGTTGCGAGTTCACGGTTTGGTGCGAGACCCCCGTCGCGCTGGCAGTCCGACGGCTGCATTCATCATAGAGACATAGGCGCAGACAGAAAGCCCTGCCGGGAACATTCCCATTAGCATGGAAATCACTTCCCTCTTACCTACCCCCACCACATCGCTCGTTCTCTCCCTCCATACAAGAAGAATGGCTCTAACTCCTATTATTCTGCGTGAAGGCACACTGCCAGGGTAGATGACAAGAAAAGCAAAAACGTTGACCATTTTTCCAGCACTCCACTCTCACTGTCGCCGATAGAACAACGGCCAACCTTCTGATTGATTCCATCGCTGACGTTTGGCTCTGGGTTATTCCTCAAAAACTCACACAATGGACCAACACTCACCGAAGAAAAAGTTTCCCTACAGATCATGTCGCCTTTCTCCTGCTTGGAAGTCTGACAATAACAGAACTTTGTCATCCTTATGTCAGATTCAAGAACTTCTTCTGTTGCTGGAGTTTATACTGTACGCTGCTGGATTTTCTCAGCAGAAAGAAAAATGCAAAATGCAAATAATAAAATGCAAATCGCTGCATAAACATGCATAATTAGGACAGCAAAATGAGCTGGCTTAACGACATTTTAAAAACGTCTTCTCATATACAATTCGTTAATGCTAAAAGTTAAACAGAAAAACATTTAAAACTCTTTGAATATCCATACATACAGTATAAGGAAAGCTACTGTATAATTTAATTTATGACACATATACACACACTTTAAGGCTTTAATTAAATTACTAGTCCTCCTGCAAGATTTTTATCCTTTTTAAAATATTTTTCCAAATGATGTTTAACAGAGTAAGGAATATTTTCTTCTGAAGAAAGTTTGATTACTTTTAGCTTGGCTGTCATAAAGCAGTTTTTAAATTTTTCAAAATGATTTTTTTAATCAATATTATTAACCCACTTAAATTTTTTTGTTAAGTATATTGGGAAGGCACGGTGCCTCAGTGGTTAGCACTGTCACCTCACAGCAAGAAGGTCGCTGGTTCGAGTCCCGACTAGACCACTTGGCATTTCTGTGTGGAGTTTGCATGTTCTTTCCATGTTGGCGTGGGTTTCCTCCGGGTGCTCCGGTTTCCCCCAGTCCAAAAAGGATGCAGTATAGGTGAATTGGGTAAACAAAATTGGCAGTAGTGTGTGTGAATAAGTGTATGGGTATTTCCCAGTACTGGGTTGTGGCTGGAAGGGCATCCGCTGTGTAAAACATATGCTGGAATAGTTGGGGGTTCATTCCGCTGTGGCGACCCCTGATAAACAAGAGACTAAGCTGAAGGAAAATTAAGGAATGAATGATAATAGTATATTGTACAATAAATAGAAACACATATGTAATGTCATCATGACGAAGACAAAAAAAATTGATATAAAAAATGAAGTGAAAACTATTATGTTTAAAAATGTTTTGAAAAAATCTCACACATCACAGTATGGATGCTATCTTTACTAACACACTAAATACTGTGGCACCCATCAAATTAAAAAAGGTTAGAGAGAATAAAACTACACCATGGTATAACAGTCATACTCGCG
>CAIGQV010014432.1:13367658-13386491 GCA_903798115.1 Danio jaintianensis | reverse complement strand
GTTTCCTCCGGGTGCTCCGGTTTCCCCCACAAGTCCAAAGACATGCGCTATAGGTGAATTGGGTAAGCTAAAATTGTCCGTAGTGTATGCGTGTGAATGAGTGTGTATGGATGTTTCCCAGAGATGGGTTGCAGCTGGAAGGGCATCCGCTGCGTGAAACATATGCTGGATAAGTTGGCGGTTCATTCCGCTGTGGCGACCCCAGATTAATAAAGGGACTAAGCCGAAAAGAAAATGAATGAATGAATGAATGAGTTTGTCATAACAGTACTTTCAAATTAGAAATGTTATATTGGGAAGACGAAAAAAAAAAACTTGTCAGAATAGGGTTTTTGAAATGCCAAAAGATTATCAGAAAGACAAAAACTCACATGATAAAAGTATACACGGTGGTTTCTGAATAAATATATTATTATTTCATAGTTTCTCTCTTTTTTGGTTAGCAGCTGTTCTTCTTCATGTTTCTCACTAAGCTCATTTCCCTGGTTACAACAAATGAAACTGAAACGCAGAGCACAAACAACAGATTTTCAGTCTCCAAGCCCAACTACCCATATAAATGTATATCAAAATAACATCAAAATGTTTGAATTAAAAAAACGAGGTATGAATCCTTGGCCAAGCATCATGTTTGGCTACTACAGTTCTTGAAAGAATACTGTATGTCATTGTGTTTATCTTCTGCTCATGATCACAAAGCCAAGGCATGCTTTACATTGCTTTACAGTAAGTCACGACATTAAGATGAAGGTCAAATGCAACTCATCGATCTGAGAGGATGGAAGAATTCATACCAAATATTTAAATTCCATTATTTCACAAGAAAACATGTGACTCAAGCCTGAAAGTATAGAGAAAATGTAACTGGGAAGAAAAAACTATTCAACATATAGAAATTTGATGTTGTAAGATTTCAACATTTCTGAGCTTCAGAAAAAACAGAGAATAGAAACTGAAGAGATTCAATAAAAATTGGATCTACATCAAAAATATGAAACCACTGTGTGGCTAAAAAGGTTTAAACATACACTACTGTTCAAGAATTTGAAGTAAAATTGAAAATTTATAAAAGGAATAGCATTTGTGGCTGTGAAATAACCCTAATAAATCATTTAAGAATCCATGGATTTAAAAAACAAATATAAGTTTTAGGAATACAAATGGTTCTACAAGGGCGGGCGCACTACATAGAAAATGTCATTTTTGGTGAAAGAGGAGCAGCGAGATTCATTTATTGTATTTTCTATAGCAACTACAATAATCTGACAGAACTACTGTTACACTCATAAATGTCTTTTAATTTTCCTGAATTGTGCTGGAAAACGCATCTTTATTTGATGTAATTTCCACTAAAACATGTAGTTAGGGTCTTTTTCAAAAACAGTGAATGGCAAATGTCACAGTTTTAATAAATATTACATCTAATATAATATTTACAATGTTTTTACATATAATATTTATCCATATTTACAGTACATATCCTATCCCCTATGTAGTACACTCTACTGTATGTGTCAACTGCCATAATTAGTAAAATTGTGTGACTAATGTCAGCCATTGCTATAGCATCTTTTATATAGACCTACAGGTCTCAGATTCCACAAAACATTTGATTGGGCAGAAGTTCAGATGAGAAAATAATGTGCATGTGATGCCATGCAGAAGTGAAAGACTCCAAGCTTTGAATGGTTATGTCTTCAGAACACTAGTTTAAACCTAAGACCACATACTGATACTAATACCCCTCCAAAGAAAACTTTTTAAAGGGTCCTTTCATGATTTTTTACACTTTTTAAATTTCCCTTAGTGTGTAATGTTGCTGCTTGAGCATGGAAAAGATCAAAGTTACAAAACCCAAAGTCCTCTGCAAAGGGAATTATTCTCTACATCAATAAGCACTGTTTCTGAACACCACAAAAAAAAGTGGTGTACCAGATGGCCACTCAACCCAGGAAACGCAATCTTTGCAGAGGGGAAACCGGAACCATTTCTAGCCCCAGAATGTGATTTCTACCAAGGGGGAACCACAGGGAGGACCTGCAGATTTGTTGCGCTATGTCACTGCTCAAATGTAGTCCTGTGTTTTCTTCTGGGAACATCCATTTCATAATATCTAGATTTTAAATACTTCCTGTCTAAAGCAAGCCTATAGTATAGATGTCTGATTGAGTTTCCTTAGTTTAACCCTATGGGGTTTGAGGGTGTTTTGGGGGACTGGAGAAGTTCTGATATGCCCTGTGCTTTTTCAGATGCTTATAAACATATAAGTGGCTAAAGTCTAATAAACAACCACTGTAAACAGTACAAACTGGGCTACAATAATACGTTACCAACATTTATGTACAAGATTGTGGTTTTGAGAAAGAAACGTTTATGCGTGGTTAGTGAAAAATTTAATTTTGAATATTCATGATAATGTTTCATTGTACAGCTTTCTGTGTGTGCGCTTTGAGAAAATGCTTTAAGATGTTTTGTTTGTTGTTGTCGAAATAACTGAGGTACAATCTGTAAATGTTCTGCTTTGTTCTGCTAAGGGGGTGGGCAGCAGCTGCTCATTTGCATTTAAAGAGACACACATGAACATTGGGTTTTTGCTTCAACTTAATAAATAGCATTTAAGGCTTCTCAGACACACTTTGGCGAAACCTAAAGGTGCTTGCACCCTGAAGTCAGAAAATTTTGTATTTACTTTTTTTTTTAAGTATACAAATACTTTTAAAAAAAAGAAATAAAAAGGAAATATTGTGTCCAACCAATCAATTGATGGAGATAAAGGAGAGGTTTATCCCAAAATTCAAGCTTATTTAAGGAAATCAGTGGCATTTTGATACTTTGCTCGTGATACTGCAGCCACATAACACACATTTCTGTAAATGAATCTGGAACAGAGACTGGCAGTATGTCAAAGGTATGGACACACACAAACAACAAACAGTGGTGAAAGATGGGAAAAGTGTGCGCCAGGCATCAAAACCAGCATACAGTAGGCTAGAGCAGTGGTTCTGCCACATTCTATCTTTATTTTACACACTTTCTTTGTCATAAAGTGCTGTGTTCTGCCAGTGACAGCATTCTGGATTTTGGCTTTTGCTTGTACTCTAATGTAGCTAAATTAATTGCCGGCAGCTAGCTCTCTGCAACTCTCACATGGTCACCCACTGAAGCTAAGCAGGGCTATGCCCAATCAGTCCCTGGATGGGAAATGACATGGAAGTGGTGTTAGTGAGACCAGCAGGGGGCGCTCAACCTGCGGTCTGTGTATATTGATTGCCAGTATATTGATGGGGACTCTATACTCCTCAGTGAGCGCCGTCTTTCGGATGAGCCCGAGGTCCTGACTCTCTGTGGTCGTTAAAAATCCTAGGATGTCCTCTGAAAAAGAGTTGGGGTTTAACCCTGGCATCCTGGTCAAATTTGCCCACTGGCCTCTGTCAATCATGGCCTCCTAACCATCCCCATATCATAACTGGTGATCCACCAATCAGCTAGTGTGTGGTGTGTGTTCTGGCGGAATATGGCTGCTGTCGGGTTTAGTGCACACTAGTGGTGGATGAAGAGATCCCCCCCAACCCCCCCAAAATGTGTAAAGTGCTTTGAGTGTTCAGAAAAGTGCTATATAAATGTAAAGAGGTCTTCTTATTACTATTAATATTAACTGTCAGTACACCTCTCAAAACACTATACAGATGTGAAAAACTGAAGAAAAAAAATCTAACTCAATCTGAATTTTTTATGACACACAAAAGTTTTGGAGGCAGTGTTTAAATGTAATTGACACAATATTAGTCAATGTTTTGGGGTGATGAAAATTCTTGAGTCAAGTCAAGTGCAATGATCATAAAGAGATTTTTATCATCATTTACTCTCTTCACTTGTTACAAACCTTTGAGTTTCTTATTTCTGTTGAACACAAAAGAAGATATTTTAAAGAAAGCTGTAATAATTGACTTCCATCATATTTTTTTTTAACAGAAGAAAGAAACCTTTCTTCAGGTTTATAACCACTTGAGGGTGAGTAAACAATAATATATATATATATATTTTTTTTTATATTACATTTTGCAAAAAGCCACAATCAGATCCCATGTGCATACATGATGCAAAATATGAAAAGTTACTCACTCTGCACAAAGCGCGGAGGGTTGTCGTTGACGTCCGTCAACCGTACAGTAATCGTAGTCGTTCCTGACAGGCCACCAAGATGGCCGCCCATGTCTTTAGCTTGCAGAACCACCAGATACTGATCCTGTGCTTCTCTATCCAGATCTGGAACGGCAGTGCGCAGGATGCCTGAGGGAGAAAGAGAGACAAGGAGACAAGCACACCACAAATTCAATCATCCCCTAGAATCAAATCATTTCCATGCCTTCTCTGACCGTAAACTTGTAGAAATGCATCCCAACGGCCAAGGTCACCCATGCAAGACTCCTACGATCGGACGACAGTTGAGGTTTATTAAAATATCACAAGGAAGTTTAACAGTAGCTACACACTGTAGATAGGAGGAGACCTTTCAGTGTGCTATGGCTCAGAATGCTAATTCCCGCTAATGAGTGAAAAAGAATGCCATCCAATGCATACAGGACAGAATTAGGTTAATATCCTTGATTAGCATTCACAAACCTCCAGGAGAAAAAGCCCTCTTATTCATATCAGCGTGGGGTCCACAAATGTCAACAAAATTAATTAGGTTTCATTAGACGGCCAAATGGAATAAAAACACGAAGCAGGTCCATTATCCACATAGACAGAGACACAATACGCCGACTGCTACACAAACATTGGCACAATGGATCCGTGCGCGCAGTAAAATTCATCTTTCACTCTCTCGCTCCTTCTCCCTGCCTCATTCTTTCTGGCCTGTCATACACACAAATACCCATCATTCTATTCCCAACCCTTGCGCTCACACATAGAGATTGGCCACACAGTCCCGACTTGTGTGTAGAATCACCCTTCGCTCACTTCACTTCTGCCAATTCCACTCTAGAGCACAAAGAAGCAGGAGTGATTTTTCAAATGACTACAGCCCCCTGTAACCCTGAATAAAAGCCTCTCGCAAGCCTCTGGGTCACAAACCAGACCCTCCGACAGGCGCTGAAGCCGCTCCGCCGTGTCATTTAAGCTTGCCATTTCAAGGAAAAGTTCATCCAGAAATTCTGTCACCATTTACTCACCCTCGTGTCGCCGAGCACCTATATGCTGTTATTTTATTCCGTGGAATGCAGCAGGGTGTATTTTTATGCAACTCTTTATGCAGCTGCACTGCTGTTTAAAAGTTTGAGGTCGTTAAGAGCTTTCTTGCTACTGAAGGAAGTCTATTTTGCTCACCAAGGCTGCCTTTCAAATAGTAAAGACAGAAATGTTGTGAAACATTGTTAAAATTTTAAAATAGCTGTTTTTGTAGATTTGGAAATGCTATTTAGTCCTGTGATGGTAGCTGAATTTTCAAATATGATTCTTCAGAAATCGTCAGAAAAAATATTTTTTTTATCGCATATAGAAATCTGATATATGGCATATATATGCAAATTATATATGACAATGACATACAAGTTCACATATAAAAAATATATCACATATATGCATAGGGCCTATGACAGATTATAGGGATTGCTATGGAAAGATAAACTGCTGACTGAAAGGCATGGATAGGAGCCTGACTAAGCGCTCATCTATCTATCATACGTCGCATGTCTTTGGACTGTGGGAGGAAACTGGGGAACCCGGGGGAAACCTAAGTGAGCACGGGGAGAACATGTAAACTCTGCACAGAAACGTCAACTGGCCTAGTAAGGACTTGAACCAGTGACATTCTTGCTGTGAGACAACAGTGCTAACCACTGAGCCGCCATGCCGTCCTATCTAGGAAAAGGGAGGAGGAGTAGGGGTGGATGGGGGGATTCTTTAAGACAAAGATAAATGAGGTAAGAAACTCTGGTTATTTATAGTGTGTTAGGATTTATCTGATTGGTAAATCATGTGTTAGTTAATGCGGGTTAATACGGGACCAGTTGTGGTCAATCATAAGCACGTGATCCTCTCGAAATTAGTTTATGAATATTTTATGAATTTTATGAAGTTTATGAACTTTACAAATATTATTTAAAATATTGCAAAAAGCCACTTATGTATATATATATACAAATATTCATTCATTCATTCATTTCCTTTTCAGCTTAGTCCCTTTATTAATCAGGGGTCGCCACAGCGGAATGAACCGCCAACTTATCCAGCATATATTTTACGCAGTGGATGCCCTTCCAGCTGCAACCCATCACTGGGAAACACCCATACACACTCATTCACACACATACATACACTACGGCCAATGTAGCTTACCCAGTTCACCTATAGCGCATGTCTTTGGACTTGTGGAGGAAACCAGAGCACCCGAAGGAAACCCACGCGGACATGGGGAGAACATGCAAACTCCACACAGAAATGCCAACTGACCCAGCCTAGGGCTCGAACCAGCAACCTTCTTCCTGTGAGGCGACAGCGCTACCCACTGCGCCACCACGTCGGCTGAAATTATTCATATCACTGGCAAATTCTGACTTAAAGTTTTTGTTCAAATGTAAATAAAAGCTTAGAAATATTTTTTTCCACAACGTTGCCTCTTCGACACTCAGGTGGCTCAGTGGTTCAGGTGTGTCAGTTGACATTTCTGTGTGGAGTTTGCCTGTTCTCTCCGTGTTGGCGTGAGTTTCCTCCGGGTGCTCCGGTTTCCCCCACTGTCCAAAGACATGCGGTATAGGTGAAATGAATAAACTAAATTGGCCGTAGTGTATGTGTGTGAATGAGTGTGTATGGGTGTTTCCCAGTACTGGGTTGCAGCTGGAAGGGCATCTGCTGTGTAAAACATATGCTGGACAAGTTGGCGGTTCATTCCACTGTGGCGACCCCTGATGAATAAAGGGATTAAGCTGAAGGACAATGAATAAATGAATGTTAAAGTGGTCATTTTTGCAATATTTCAAAACGTGTGTTGCATAAATGTTATATTTTATACATGTGAAATCCAAATATGAACTTGTATGTCATGTATGTCATTTGTCCATGTATCACATTTCTATGTGGGATAGAATAGAATGTTTTTTAATTTAATCTTTTTTGTAGCATTATAAAGGTCTTTACTGTCACCTGTGATCAATTTAATGCTTCCTTGCCTAAAAAAAACTATTAATTACCCCAAATGTTTGAACAGAAGTGCCTTAAAAAACTGCCAAAAAGAACCACAAATGTATGAAAAAAAGTAGCCTGACATGAATTGGTACAATCTTCATGTGAGAAACAGATTGACATTCAAGTCGACAGATTGCAAGAATGTTTCTTCAACCACTCAAGCGAAAAACATCATTTGTTCCTGAAGAAGAAAGTCTATTTCAATGTATTTACTAAAAGCTGTATATACGCCTTGGGGACAATTTATCATCAATTAAAAATGTAGGAATGATCATTTATTCTGGAAGCAGACGCAGGCTATGTGAGCTTTTGGAGGTGCCAGGGAATAATGACTTGCAAATCACATGCAAATCTATCGCAAGACTTCAGAAGACTTAGAATAAGACGCACAAGTCATATAAACTATTTTTTAATGATGCTTTTATGGTGATTCTGTCTATTTTTTAAGATCTTGGTCACTGATTTGTGACTGAATGGCGAAGACTCTACTACATAAATCTGCTTTATGTTCAACTGAAAATATGTACAGGTTTGGCATGAAGGTGCGTAAATGATGACAGAATTTAACTCTTTTTTTTTAACAGTTCACAAACCTGTGGTGGTGTCCCACTTTGAAGCTTTTCTCTCTTTTTTTCCACAGCCCTTAGAAGTGTGATTTGAGTTAGTATTTGCAGCATTTGTTAGAAGTGCAGCAGCTCAGCGGTATGAATACATTTCTGCCAAGTCAGTCTGGATTAACGAGCATTGAAGTGAGGGAGGAAAGAGCCAGAAAAAGAGGAAGGAGGAAAGAACCAGATGACAGAATGAAGGGGAACTTAAGGAAACGATCAGGGCTTTGAATGGAGAGAGTGTGGCACTAATGTCTGATCAGGGAATGAGACAGATTTACAGTACAGCATAAAACTGAAGACTTTTTATTCAGTAGAAACATTTGAATGCATTTTCCGCTGATTTTCTGTGACTTCATTTGAGGTTTAAAGACTTCCATTAAGGATAGGGAGAATTAGATGAAGAACTTTGTATGAGCTTCACAAAAAAATTATTCATTGGATTTACTTTTTTAAGGTACTGTAAGTGGTTGCAAACAATTTATATGGGTTGAATTTAAACAAACAAACAAATTAAATTTAGTCATTTTCAACTTAATTTGTTTGTTTAAATTCAGCCCATAATAATTGTTTGCAACCACTTACCTTAAAAAATTAAGTAAATCCAATGAACCACTTTTTCAGTGCATAGTTGATTGTACCCGGGTATCCATCAGAATGTCCAGAAGAAGCGACTCTTTTCAAAGTTTACAAAAATAAGTCCCAAAGGCAAGTTACCTGCTTTCCATCAAGTTGTTAGAACAGCTGACTGTACAATTGGTAACCTAGCAACCAACAGTAAGCAAGGCAAACATAATGAGAGTCAAGTAGGTGTACTGGTTGCTACACACATTTTTTGGTAAATGTGTTTCCATCTCAATTTTTTCACATTAACCCTCCACCCCAATTGAGCTCAAAATCTTTTTAGTGAATTAATTATCATGTGATACTTCCAAATGCACATTAACACAGAGTGATGGCAACCCAGTTGGTTATTAAAAAGTTTGGCACTTCATCAAACATTCTTTCATTCATTTTCTTTTTGGCTTAGTCCCTTTATTAATCAGGGGTCGCCACAGCGGAATGAACCACCAATTTATCCAGCAAATGTTTTACACAGCGGATGCCCTTCCAGCTGCAACCCATCACTGGGAAACACCCATACACTCCCATTCACACACATACACTACGGACAATTTAGCTTACCCAATTCACCTATAGCGCATGTCTTTGGACTTGTGGGGGAAACCGGAGCACCCGGAGGAAACCCACGCCAACACAGGGAGAACATGCAAACTCCACAGAGAAACGCCAACTGACCCAGCCGAGGTTCGAACCAGCAACCTTCCTGCTGTGAGGCGACAGCACTACCCACTCATAAATGTTTTAGATCTCCTCGAGCTATACTAAATCTATATTGTTGTTTGCAGTCAATGGATCTATATTTTAATTTTTTTTAATTTTATCTACAAGTTTTAAATCTAATATATATAAACCTTTAAATAAAAGACATAATTGGTTTATGTTGCTGATTTGATGTTGATATAGCTGGTGGATGACCAACATCTTGTTAACCAACATTTAATGAAGAATTCATTAATTAATTCAAGAAGTCAATGACATTTGAAACATTTCTGGAATAGTCTGTCTGGCTCCATGTTAAGGCTAATTAAATTAATAGCATTTCATACTTGATGTTTAAGTAATTTAAATCATGCACACTAATTGTGATAATTAATTTTAACAGGTGATAATTGATCTTCACAAATTTCATGTCAAGCACGTTTTTTCCTAACACTTTCGACTGTTTATGAATTTGAAATTATTTGAAGGATTAAAAGCAAAAGATGAATTTCATACATTTTTACCATGATTTACAATATAATGTCATTATTCATTCAGGCATATCTATTATTATCTATAACTATTTATAATAATTTATTTTATTATAAAGACTTTAAGAGAGAGTGAAGCTGCAGCACCAACATTCATTCATCATTCATTTTCCTTTGGCTTAGTCCCTTATTTACCAGGGGTTGCCACAGTGGAATGAACCACCAACTATTCCGACATATGTTTTACGCAGCGGATGCCCTTCTAGCCACGACCCAGTACTGGGAAACACCTATACACTCTCGCATTCACACACACACACACTCATACTCTACGGCCAATTTAGTTTATTCAATTCACCTATAGCGCATGTCTTTGGACTACGGGGGAAACCGGATCACCCTGAGGAAACCCACACAAACACGGGGAGAACATGCAAACTCCACAGAGAAACGCCAACTGGCCCAACCGGCACTTAAACCAGCAATCTTCTTGCTGTGAGGCGACAGTGCTAACCACTGAGCCATCGTGCCACCACAGCTCCAACATTATAAATTAATTATCAATTTGAACAATTTTTCTATTTGGGTAAAAAGACTTTCAGTGAAGAAATAAAAACAATGTTCATCTGTTTTTGAAGACAACCAAATTTTCAATAGGTTTAGAGCAACACATGGATGAATAACAGAATTTTAATATTTAAGTGAACTAAGATTTAAGGTCTGTGTCTGAGGCAAGTACAACAATAAAACCCAACAATAAAAAATAAACAGATTTGCAGAATAAAATGTAACCAGTGTTGTGCTACAATGTGACCCTATTATAATAAAAAGAATTCTTGTGAAAAGAAAGACCCACCTGTCTGAGGATCCACAGAGAAATGCGGCTGTCCCTGAACCAAGGTGTACACCAGCCGAGCACTGTTCCCATACGTGGGATCGTCTGCATCTGAAGCAGTCACCTGGATGATGGACGTCCCTGAGGAGGAGAGATACAAGACAATAAGAGATGATCAATATGGCACATATGAGCACAGGTCATCGCAGGACAAGCACATTAAATGGAGAGAGCCATATAAAGACTGACAGATTCTCCCTCTCTCCTCGCCCTGCTGCAGTGTGACAAATACAGTATTCACTTTCTCTTCTCCCCAGCCGCACACCTTCTTTCATTCGCGCCTCTGTCTGTCTGTCTCACTTCATTTCTCTTCATCTCCTTCTCCAATTCCCCATTTGCTCCCACTCTCAATCTCTATGCCTGTTTCTGCGGCCACACTCCCTTGTTCCCATAACTCCCTCACGTCTCCAATCTCTTCGTTCATGACAGATATGAACTTTTTTTTCAACCAAATAAATCAAAGAGTTTTGTGCGAGAGACCGGAGCAGTTTGAAGAGAACACATATATATGTACAATGGGAAAAAAGAACTACGTTTCCCATGGGGCCGCGGCTGACAAGCTCAGAGGGACGGGGGGATTTGTGGGAGCAGCTGTTTCTGTTTTCAGACATCAAAGGCCTGACAGTGTCACCAAGAGAGCTGGTGGGTTGATGGGAGGCTGCCGTCTGATTACACATCTTTCGCAGGTAGTTAAGAAGCGGCAAATGATGACGGTGGGTGAGCGACTGTAAACGATCAGATCAAAAAACAGAGGGGTTGACGCAACACGCAACGGCTCAAAGAAATCTATTCATATTCCATCTGAGTGCGACTGAAGAAACACACCACAATTTAGACTGATAACGCATTCACGTCGCTGGAATATTAGATTTGAATGGCATTTCACCCCGAGCATTTCTTGCGATGCTTTGAAATTAATTAGAGCCATTTCAGGCAAAAACAAAAGCACGACTTGTCTAAGTGATAATATTTGTAGTCTGTTTCGAATAGATGCAAAATCGATAAACGCAAGAGGTTATATGGGCAGAATGAGCATCATTAACATTTAAACGGCGCAAGTTATAGAAAGCAATTCCTTGGCTTTCCATCCACTCGGGGGGGTTGGGGGGGGGGTATTAGCATGAATCCTCCATTACTCAAAAATTATTGACATTCACCAGAAAAACGTGCTAGCGGGGATGAGCATATGTTGTCTTCCACTACCTATATTGGCCATCTCGGGGACTGTGGCGCTGTAGGGTCCGTCCTCGAAGACAGGTGGGTTGTCGTTGATATCTTGCACTCTAATGATGAACTGGGAGGAGGGCTCCAGGGCTCGCTCTGTCTGACTGTCTGTTGCTGTGGCAATCAGTCGGTATTCGTCCTTCTCCTCCCGGTCCAAGGGCTTGGTTACGTGGATGTTGCCAGTCTTCTCGTCAATCACGAACACTGACCCCGCCCCCTCGCCCCGCAGCACGTACTTAGTGCGTCCATCACCTCTGTCCATGTCAGTGTGAAGCTGATGAGGAGAAAGAGAGAGGGAGAGGAGGAGACAGAAAGATTACACCAGACTGAAGGGTTCAGAAGGACAAACAGAGACTATACTGAGGTCAAAACACCACTGACTTCATCAAGCACTGTTCTTTTTGTTAACCAAAACTATTTGTTGCAACTAAATCTGCAACTGTGCTTGATCTGTGTTTGTGAAAAAAATGAGCTTTTGCAAAACACAAAGTCTAAAATAATTGAACAAAATAAATAAAAAAGTCTCTTTTTGATGGTGTTTTAATAGAAACACATCTATGTAAATTAGAATTACTGGAAAGTGTATTACCATATTTCCTGGAATGTGTCACATTTTTTGTTGAAACATGCTGTGGCTTCTTTTCCTAAGTGAGTTTTATAATGCAATTAATGTCAAGCAAAAACTTTTACTCATACATTTGCATTTGTGACAAAAGCATGTGAGTATTTTTACTCAGAGCTGGTGCATGAATATGGCGAACCAGGCAGCCACCTAGGCCAGCAGCACAGTCAGGGCGGCAAGATGGAGAGAGATTTCTTTTTTAACTTGGAAATTTGTTCATAATTCCATTGCACTCATATCAAGTCATCACCCAGTTAGTTATTCTAAATGAAAATGAACTTTACTTCAGTTTACCTACTATTGTAGGAAGCAATTCCTGCCCCTCTATAACTGTGTAGGCTACATAAACACCCTGACATAGTAAATGTACTGTAGAAATTATATTTAAACAAACAAAACTAACTAGACATGAATACAAAAAGAACTTTTGTTGCTAATGATAATGTGTTTTAAAGCCTGATACAGGTAGACTTATGTTGTGTGTCCGTGTGTTTGTGAGACAGAGCGTACGTGGGGTAGAAATCGTATGGCTCACATTTTTGTGTGTGTGTCTGTATACGCCATTTCCATTTGTTTTATAATTATATTTCTTACTTCTACTTTTCTGCTCAGAATACCATTACATTTAAAGTCTGTTTTTGAAATAGAGGATCAAAGTTAATGTTTATGATTGAAAATTAAAAGAAAGAAAGAAAGAAAGAAAGTAGATTGCTGTGGTAATTCATAAAAATCAGTAGGGTCAATTACAAGAATCAATCATTTCATCTAGTGCGTCATAGTGGACACCACGCAATGTCTGGGAAACCAATGATGAACTGAAAGAAACACTAACACTTATAATACTTAAAACTGCAATCCACAACTTGACAAAACAAACACCCATTTGAGAGAAAACATCTGTATTGCAAAAACCTGTTGCTTCAGTAGCCATTGTTTTTTTATGCTCTTATTTCTTGAAGTCAGTCACTAGCTCTGCCTTTTCAATGACATCTCACATGTTTTTCAAGCTACAATTGGTTGGGAAGCAACATGTAATCTAACTTTTGTTTTGTCCACAACATGACAAGAAATCAGACTATCATAACAGACTAAATATGGTGTAGCATCAAGCTAAAATATTGGAACAAATGATTAATCCTGAAATGTAGACGGCACTGTGACGGATGAGAACGTCGGGGGCTCATCGGCAGACAGTACAGATGGGCGGTAATGATCACACAGCCTTGCGTGAAGCGCTCAAACTCGGGGCATTGATTGCGGGTGGAGTCTGGTTAGCGGATCTGCGGCAGTCGATGGTTAAGGAGCCTTCATGCAGAGAGCAAAGCCCCGGCTGCATAGGGAGCGCGTGACGCTCAGAGGAAAAGAGTGTGGAGAACACATCAGCATTCATCCTCATTACCGCTTCTACGTGGCCAGAATACGGCTGCTTAAAAAGACCCCATAACAGCACAACTTCCACAAAAAGTGCCACACAGCAAGTTTGGAAGACAAATGGGTGCGTGTCCTATGTTTGCAGGCATCCGAGTGTGGAAAGAGCTGAGTGCGTTTCCTCAATGGAATCAAAATGGAGATTTTTTTGGGGGGGAATCAGAATATTCATTGGCTTTTCCAGATTGAATTTGGAGACCAAGCATGTGGTTGTGTAGAAGTAAATCCCTAAAGATTGTACTGACACTCGGTGGGCAGTGACGGGGAAAAATCTGAAAAGCACACTCTGCTCTGCTTGATTCACTGATTTTTTTTTTGGTTTATTTCTATAATATACTGGAACAATGCAACAATTGGCATGTGATAAAACAGCTTTTTCCATGTTAAGGGGTGTTGACATTGAGATCTTAAGGTCACTGTACTGTTGGTTCCTCGTAGGCGTTGATGTTTAGCTAGCTGAATCTGGCAGATATTCTCAGCATGTTCATATAGTTTAAAAGTTCAACTCACTCACACTAAAGCAGTCATTTTAAAATGTCATGTAAATGCTTGACAGACTAAAACTTTACCACTCTAATATATATATATATATATATATATATATATATATATATATATATATATATATATATCAGGGATGTGACAAGATCTTGGGCAACGCGAGACTAAATCATGACGAGATTTCTCGTTGAGGTGAAAAGTTGTTTTGTGAGTTGTGATGTTGGATTGGATTTGAACCACACATCACGTGCTATACACACACCTGGCAACCCGGTTCGTAATAGCACTTTAGATAAGTCATAATTGTCGTAAACACAAATCGAATTAAGACATGTGGAGAATTCCTATTTCAGTCACATTATTGAAGTGCAGAATAGGCATGTAAACGCTGTAATCAAACTATTACCGTTGTGTAGGACTTTTAGCCGCATTTTGCAACAGGATATTCCATACACACACGCACACGGCTGTTTGACACTATTCTCTGCACCTATCGAGTCAGTAAAGGACCACAGACACACACATCTCCCCCGAGCACACACACAGTGAACTGCTGGAGACACACACTCCAATTCAATTCAATTCATGTTTATTTATATAGCGCTTTTCACAATGTAGATTGTGTCAAAGCAGCTTAACATAGAAGTTCTAGTAAAGTCCAGATTTCAGAGTTGAAGTTCAGTTTAGTTTAGTTCAGTGTTGTTTAAATTTCACTGCTCCAGTCGTCATCATCATCATCATCACTGAACACACGTTAAAAAGTTACATTTGTGGAAAGGAGTTCGATTTCTCATGTGAAATTATTCAGGGGAGAAGCCAGTCAGTTTATAGCAAAGAGTTTATAGCATAATCTCAGTAAAAATACATTTTCCATTCACATATTAGCAAAATGTTTAGCAGTGTTTGCATGTCCTTTACTGCATAGAATTCATTTAAATAAAAGTAAAATAACATTCATTACAAGTTGATTTAAAAAAGCACCTAAATAGTTGTGATTTGTGATTTTTTTTTTTACAGTTGAATAAAAGACGAAGATTTCTTAAAAATACTGTAAAAATCTCGTCTTGTTCTCATGAACCCAATCTCGTGTCTCATCTCATCTCGTGGAGTAAGCGTCTAAGTAATGCATTTATATATATAAATTTCTTTTTTTGCAATAATCTGGGGATGCTACAGTTGGTGGGGTTAGGTTCAGTAACATTATGTGCCCAAAGAATGAGGTCAGCTGACTACCTGAATATACTAAATGATCAGGTTTTTCCATTAATAGATATTTTTTTCTTCCCTGATATCATGGACATATTACAAGTTGATGCCAGGATTTATCGGGCTCAAATTAAATTCATTATTGGCCACCACATGGTCCAGACCTTAACCCTATTGAGCAGTCTGACTCTCCCATCATCAATACAAGATCTTGCTGGGACCCTGAACTTTGGATGGGAATAAATTTTGCAGGAGAATATTGAAGCAACGCCATGGCAAATGTGTGCTATAATCAAAGCTAAAGGTGATGCAATAAAATGTTAGAATGTGGGATTTTTATTCATTTATTTTTTTGGACAGGCAGTATATTATTATTATTATTATTATTATTACATATTAAATTACATTATGTCTATTAGCAGTGTGTCTCCTGAATACCTCCCTTAGTTTTAATTCATTTTTATTGTTATTTCTTTATTATTATTTTATTTATTTATATTTTATTATTATTATTATTATTATTACTTTTTTATTTTATTTTTTACAAATATAATTATGAAAAATGTATATTTTGAAAACATACATTCAAAAAATGAACAAATAAATAATAATACAAATAATTATATTATGCATATACACACAGTATATGATGCATATAATACACACAAACATATTTACATTTATATAGCTATTTTCTGAACTGTGTAATTGTGCTGAAAGCATTTTATAGCATGAGTGAGGTCTCCACAATAAGCATCCACCTGGATGAGGTGACAGCAGCCTTTATTGTGCCAGAACCGCCAGCACATACCAGTTATCAGAGGAGAGGAGACATCAGTGCTGTGAATCAGCCAATTATATGCGGATGATTAGGAGGCCATGATGGAGTGGGGTCAATTTGACCAGGGTGCAGGGGTTACATACCTACTCTTTTGAAAAAAGCACCATGGCATTCTTAATGACCAAGTGAGACCTCAGTTTAAGCAGTGTTTACACATGGCATTGTATTAAATGCATTTTTAGGTGATCCGATCACAAGCGGTCAGCCAAGACAAGTCACTGTTTGGACAGCCTATTATACAGTACATCTTTAAAAAAAAATCTTATGCAACCACTTTTGGCAGAATCTCTCATTTCATACATCACCTACTATATCAGGATCATTCTAGATGTTACTTTAAATGTGCAATAATAACATTTAATGTAACATCATTTAATTAGTAATCACAGTGAACGTTTTTGTAAGTGTGCATCAACTGTAGTGTGGTTTTGGCACATATACATTGTTGCATTCTTTCATCGATTCTAAATCATACAACATTAATGTGCTGACAACTAAGATTCAAACATCTCACATATGAACAACTTAGAAGTAAAAACTTAGACGTTTTCAGATCATGCAGTTGGGACCTGAAAAAGAAGACCTATGAATACTAATAATCATATCTATATATGTATGTAGTTACATATCTATATCTACTGTAGATATTTATGAGATTTTTTTGCTAATGTAGTTTCCTTTCAAAGCCACAAAAAGCTGTGAACCTCACACTAGGGGTTTGGCATATTTATCATCTCTGATAATGTCATAGTTGTTATTTTAAAGATGTGCGAGCTCACATTAGAGCATGTCACTCACTTGGCAAAAAACAAACAAAATCACCTCTTCAAGGTCCATTAGCATATACTGTGCTGAAGCCTATTAGAGCTAGAATGACCCTGGATTTCAAGTTATGAAAGCAAAAAATATCCCTGTTTTTTGTTTTTCATATTTATAAGACATAGTGAGCAAGAGCTATTTTCCTAAATATTAGCATGTAAGTATGATCGATAGTGATTTTGCACAACAGATCAAAAAAGCAACCAAAGACTCACTGCGCCTGCAAAACAATCCAATAGGTGCGTAGACCACAAAATCCCAAAAAGAATGAAGTAACTGAAAAAAAATACACATGTGAAATGGTAAGCAATTTACTGGGCGGAAAAAAAGTCAAATGTTTCAGTCATATTTTGACCTTTGTCAAAGCCATACTATCTGTGTTAGAACTTAATTTAAAGAACACATGGTGATTAAGTAGATCACATGATCAAACCAGACCAAGCAAAGAAAGAGAAAGACAAAAGATCAACAAACAAGAAGTTAATACTGAACAAGTTATATTTTGAACACATTTTTGTCCGCTTGTTTCAGTTTTGCCAAAGAAAGGAGTTCCAAACAAAGCTGGAGCAGAACTCGAGCAACACTAATCAAGTGAATCAATGATCCATTCATATTGATTTTCCAGTGTGTTCCAAAAAGGATACATTGCACTCTGAAGGGCACTAAGGAGTGTGAACAATCATGGCTGCCATATTGAAGCGTTGTTTTGAACCAAAGTGCTCAAAACTAGCCACTTTAAAGGACCTTTGGAATGAAGGATTTCGAAGAGTTCAACTTATGGACACTTCGAGCCCCCATGATCTTTGTGCCGGTGTCAAACAGCATGTTCCATTCGAAAGGGCTCATCCCTATGCCCTAATCCCTTCGAAGCTGTCACTCTGGAGGGTAAACACTTTGAATGGATTAGGGCATAAGGATGTGCCCTTCTGAAGGGAATGACCTGTTCATTTCTACAGTAAATTAATAAGCCAAATCGTTTGAATGAATGATTCAATGGATCACACATTAAGGTAAGGACTTGACACCATCTACAGGCAGATTTATTGTCATATTTTGTATAATTGCAGGTCTAAACAAGCCAAGGTAGCAGCACAAAAATCCAGCCAAATAACTTTGAATTATCATTATGGGGGAAGGGGGATCAACCAGGAAACCTGGAGGGTAAAGAAAATTCAGTTTCCCACTCGTAGTGTCCTTGTGTCCTTTCAACTTAGTCTTTCTGACATGGCTTGAATGCGCATACGAATGTTTGCATAGCCCAGAGTTTATGGGTCAGGGTCACATCTGTGAGAAAACATGCCACAGGCAATGGATGAAGCAACTGCACTGAAATGTAAAATTTGATTAAAATAAATATTCTATGTATAGCTATCTAAGCTACTACCAAATTTAATATTTCATAGAATATGACGTCTCAGTTTGCAGCATTTTTATAAACTGATTTTAAAAATCAAATAACCTAATACATTGTCAACTGATCGCTTTATACATTCAATAATTCATTCATTCATTTTCCTTCGGCGTAGTCTCTATTTCAGAGATCACCACAGCGGAATGAACCGCCAACTATTCCGACATTTGTTTTACTGGGAAACACCCATACACTCATTTACACACACACACAGACACACACACACACGCACACACACACACACACACACACACACACACACACACACACACACAC
>CAIGQV010014432.1:13355739-13367648 GCA_903798115.1 Danio jaintianensis | reverse complement strand
CACACACACACACACACACACACACACACACACACACACACACACACACACACACAAACACTACGGCCAATTTAGTTTATCCAATTCACCTATAGCGCATGTCTTTGGACTGTGGGGGAAACCGGAGCACCCAGAGGAAACCCAAACCATTTTATAGATGTAGATTTTAAATAATTGCTTAAATTCCATGCATAAACTATACATCACCATGTTGCTCTGACCAAAGTGACTTGAACACACCTTATATCGTAATTACGATCCACCAATTAGAACTTCCCAGGAGGTCTGGGAAGACTAATGCTCCATTAGTCATCAGTACCTCAGCTTCAACTGGTAACCAGTTAAGGGATCTGCATGCTGTCAGTCCAGGTGTTGAGTATGGTTACTAGGGAGAGCAAGAAACTCGGAAGCCGTTGCTATGCTGCGGTTAAGGAATTCCTGAATTCATCCATTAATTCCGCCTTGAGCTCTCGGTCAGTCAAGCCTGCGAGCAGTTTGCCGTTCCAAGCCTGAGGTTCTTAACGAAGGGCCTTAATGACCCGCCTTAACGACAGGACTTAACGAGGCCCTTAATGAAGCTGCTGCTATCGTTAAGGCTGGCGACGGTGGGATGATGAAAGACACAGAGAATCCCCTCGGTGGAGTCACAGTGAATGAGAGGAGCCTGTTCCTTTGTCCCTGGCATTGACCTGATCGACGTGACCTCCGCCAGCACTCCTTGTGATTTACACGTCCTATAACAGCGACGTAGTGACACGGCTCAAAACAAACACTCCAACACGAACTCAAGGACAGACACACAGCGTGACGCACACACACGCACACAAACACACACACACACACTGACAAGCAGATGCCTGACCACATTAGTGGAAAAAACAAGCATGAATTTAAACAGTCGCACCATTATTGGCCCTACCGAGATTAGAATAACGGCACTAAATGAGGTATAATATCTCCACACGCTGACACCTTAATAAAGGATTTATCAGCGTGGCTGTTGATTCAAAAACAAGACGTTTTAAAAAGAGACTGAATTATACATGAAAGCGCATCAGAAAGGTCTAATTTATGCAGTGACACCCAGCTGACCATAATATGCATTCAAATTAGCCATGTAAATTGGCGCCAGACATCCTGTTTCAAGGACAGATTCTCTGCTGCCTTTGTATACATGCGCATTATCATTAGGCCTCTAAATCAACCAAATTACTTATATTATAAAGTAATGTTCTTATGCTCATATAGTCAATTTCATATTTTCGCAATAACCATAAATCATGAACAGTGTGAAAAAAATATTCAGTGTCAACCTCTAAATCACTTAAATAACTTATTCGGGTATACTCAATTTCACATTCCTGCAGCACAATAAATCATAAAACATTGGGAGTGAGCGAGGAAAAAAATGCATTTCGCATCTGTGCATTAACCTAATGAATGTGTTTTCCTGGGCAGATTTATTTAGCGCCCCGCGAGTTGGGAGAAACAGTGTTTGAGAAAATGGCACTTCAGCCATCATGTGAAATGAGTTTTGACTGCTCTAAACAGCAATGCGGTGGCCTGGATACTGAGAGGCCATCTACACACATAACCATTACAGAAACACACACTCCGATACACACAGATCTCAGCGTGTTATGAGTTTCAATCCCCCTTCGCCACCGGGGAATCTTATCAAAGGCTTTAAGGCTGATGGGAGCGAATCCTCGGCTCCTTCACGTCTGAGTGAGGAAGATGAAGCTCATGCGCTTCTCCTCAGAGGAGTTCAGATCCTCATCACTCACTAGATGTGTTACTTTAAAAGTCATGCATTCAATTACTCATAGCACAGGTAGTGAATTTCTTTGTCCAAATGCTAGTCACTTTTGGTAGTTCACCACTTGTTATAACAAATATTATGGACGGTTTTGTTGAATATAATTGGAACAATCTTGTGCTGATCATACAGTGTAGTCGCTGATGTTTCGCACCCATGTGTCTGCACTCTGAGAAAAAAGAAAAGGTTAATTTGATTTGTCAATAAATAAATTACATTTTCAGAGCTGTGGTACAAAGCGTAGCACTTTGCTGTGGCATAAACAAAGCTCTTACGCGATTATTATTTCTTTTTTTTAGGTTGTGTAATTTTTGGCATTTGATCTTTGTATCATTTTTGCTATGTGGAATGCAAAAACTTCAAAGCTCAATATCTTAAAGTGGATTTATTTATATGTATTTGCTTCATTTTAAAAGTTTTAAATACATGAGCGATGGTATATATCAGTACTGCCAATGATGTCTTTATTAAATACTTTTTTCTTTCAATTTCTGGGAATAAAATCTGAAATTATCCATTCAAAAGATAGTGTAAGATGTAAAAAATAATAATAATAATAATATATATATTTTTTTTCTTATATAATAACTTTATATTTAAACTTCACCTGCTTCACGCAGGTGAATGGGCTTGACAAACCACCTCTAGGTGACACAATTTCTCCTCTCCATATGCACCAAACACTTTCTTTTCAACTCTCCATGTTTCTGGAAATATACTGCAATTCTTAGTGTGCTTCATGCAGGTAAGTGTGCTTGACAAACCACCTGTAGGTGACATGCTCTTTTCCTCTCCATATGCACCAGACACCTTCTTACAAGCACCCCAAACTTCATGGAAAACATTGTGCAATTCTGAGTGCTGTAGGCATGGGCCGATATACTGTAAGATTCTGATAGTATGATAACCTTGGATAAAAATATCACGGTTTCATTGTATCCCGGTATTGTGATTACTGCTCTAAAATATGTTTTTTTTAATGTCTGGGTAAAAGACAGCAACTTTTCCCCCATTGAACACAATATATTTTCTTTTAAGAAGCATTTTAAATATTTTGGAACAGTAAACATGCTAGGCTAAAATAATTCAAATAAATCATTGACTTCTGCATCTTCATTAGGTTCAAAAACAGATTTCTTTACAACTTGAAAACACATAAGTATTAGTGATTTGTTTTTCAGATGTTTGCTGAATAGTGGGCTGACCAGTAGCTTTTGATGTGGATGGTCTTTTGCTGCTGGAGATAATGATGCCGTTAAAAAACAAACATCCCATGCCTAGTGTCTGCACACAGGTGAGTGTGGTCGACAAACCACCTGTAGGAAAACTATCTGTAGCATAAACTTGAGGGGAAAGGACAATGACTCAATTGCAGAACGAAAAGGAATATTTATAATGTTTAATAATAAAATAAAACAAAAACCAACAAAAAAAAACATGAAGGAGAAAACATTAATTAGAGACAAAAACTTGGCTGGGCTGGACAAGGCAGGGCAAGACAGGACTGGAGAAACAACCAAAACAACCATACAGGGAAAGAATCGACAACGAACTGGCACAGCACAACAAACACAAGGAAGCTTTAAAGAAGAACAAATCAAGAAAAACAGGTGAACTGGTAATGGGGTAAAAATGTGGGAGGAACTAAACAATAGACAGGAGAGTACATGGCACAAAGAAACAAAAACAAAAGCCATGTATTCACATCAAACAGGACAAGACCATGCAGCCAATGAGAACACTCATTAACCGGATGTTCACATGAAACGAAACACAAAAGCATGCGGCTGCATGTAAATAAGAGCCATGTGGTACATACAACGCCAACACAAGACACAAGACTGAACGTGAAACATGAGTGCACGACAGGTTAAAGAACACCTACTGCGCAATCACATATGTGGCATGGTTGTTCAAGCCTCAACACAAATCCAAAACAGAAATCAATTTGAAGAAACTGTATAGCATGCTGCAGATAAACGACATGAACACCAGGACAAGAGCATGCAACCCGAGCACTCCCGAGATTTCGCGTTCGCTACAAAAGTCAACAGTGCGCACAACCCAAGCTTACCCAAGACCACACGCTTAAAACAGAGACAAAGACAGGAGAAAAGAGTGCACGGCCCAAGTAAACTTGAGCCGAGCACTACATCCAAACCTAGACAATGTCCAGACTCTGATTTACTTAGACTTATCATATCATATCATTCATTTCCTTCGGCTTAGTCTCTATATCAGAGGTCGCCACAGTGGAATGAACCAGCAACTATTCCAGCATATGTTTTACACAGTGGATGCCTTTCCAGCCACAACCCAGTACTGGGGAACACCCATACACACTCATTCACATACACACTCATACACTATGGCCAATTAAATTTTTTCAATACACCTATACTGCCTGTCTTTGGACTGTGGGGGAAACCGGAGCACCCAGAGGAAACCCACACGAACACAGGGAGAACATGCAAACTCCACACAGAAACACCAACTGGTCCAGCCGGGACTCAAACCAGTGACCTTCTTGATGTGAGGCGACAGTGCTAACCACTGAGCCACTGTGCCTCCCATTTCATATCATATTTATATACTGCTTCGCTATGATGCTTCTTTTATCCTCATTTGTAAGTCACCCTGGATAAAAGCGTCTCCTAAATGAATGCAAATGGATTCTTCTTTTACATAACTTACAATATGTAACCTGACTACATCACAAGATACACCTGAAAGATCACTATCAAGAAATCTGCTAAAGTATCATCAAAATAACATTTAACAGCTTCCGGGCAAATCTCACAAAACAACTCAAATGACAAAAGCAGGCGATCTATTACACATCTCTGTTATTTCTGTTCTGGCACAGTGACAGGTCTCTCTCACAGGTGCAGTGTGGGAGAAATCCAAATGGGTCTGACCTTGCCTGGCCAACTCTCCACTCTTGGCCCTGCTGCATGACTAAGAGCAGGCGTGACTGTGTCTTCTCACCCAGACTGACCTTCCATCTGTCTGGCCTCCAGCTAGAAGCAACCTCGCATCCCTCGGTGGATCTACACCTGCAGCCCAAAGGCCCAGCTGAGAGTCCCTTCTCCATCCAATGACACATAATTAACATCAGCCCTGCCGGCCCAGACGCACTGACCGCATTATTAAAGCTGTTTACCAGACCAGTCTTTTGCCAGACTCCACTAAAGTGCAATGAAGATTGAGGTGGAGGATGAAAGGTGGAGAACTGTGCAGCAGTGGCCGACATGATATTATATATGATATGATATGATATATGTTATGATATGATACAGTATGATATATGATACGGTATATGATATGATATGCTATATGAAATATGATAAGATTTTTGATACAATACAATAATATATATGATATTATATGATTTGATATATGATATGATATATGATATGATACGATACGATATGATATGATACGATATGATATGATATATGAAATATGATATGATTTTTGATACAATACAATAATATATATGACATGATATGATATAATACAATATATGATATGATATATGATATATTATATATGATGTGATTTTTGATACAATACAATAATATATATGATATGATTTGATATATGATATCATATGATATGATACAATATATGATATTATATATTAAATATAACATAATTGATACAATACAATGTATGATACAATATATGATATGATATAATATGATATGATATGATATGAAATATGATATGATTTTTGATACAATACAATAATATATATGACATGATATGATATAATACAATATATGATATGATATATGAAATATATGATAATTGATAGAATACAATGTATGATACAATATATGATATATGATATACTTTATGATACGATATATGATATAGTATACATTAAATATGATATAATATTTAATACAATTTATGATACAATATATGATATGATATATATGACATTTAATACAATACGATGATACAATATGATATTTGATAGATATTTGATACATGATACGATATATGATATGATGTATGATATTTGATATGATTCATTCATTCATTCATTTTCCTTCGGCTTAGTCCCTTTATTCATCAGGGGTCGCCACAGCAGATGCCCTTCCAGCTGCAACCCAGTACTGGGAAACATCCATACACAAGTCAATTTTTTTTGTCTCATTCACACACATACACTACGACCAATTTCGGTTACTTAATTCACCTATAGCGCATGTCTTTGAACTGTAGGGGAAACTGGAGCACCTGGAGGAAACCCACGCGAACACAGGGAGAACATGCAAACTCCACACAGAAATCCCAACTGACCCAGCCGAGGCTCGAACCAGCGACCTTCTTGCTTGTGAGGCGACAGTGCTAACCACTGAGCCACCATGTCACCCATATGATGTGATATAATATATATTTTATTTACTTATTAATTAATGTTTTGTTTTTCTTTTCCTTTAATAAATGACCCATTTATAAAGTTCATTCACACAGTTAAATCGGTTGTTGTTGTTTTTAAGTAGGACAAATAAGCAAATTACAAACAATGGAACAAATACAACAGAACAAAGAAACAGTACAGATAAACGTTTTTCAGGTACATTTATTTTCATTTGTTTAATGGCATATTTTTACTAAATGAAGAAGAGTACAGTCAATATCAGCACTGCTAATGATGCCTTTATTAAAATTGACTTTGTTCTCAATTTCTGGGGATGAAATGAGAAATTACAGCCACTCACAATGATATTAGAATTGAAAGCTATCATTATAAGTGAATGCTATTAAGTTTTAATAGGTTTTAACTTTTAAATTTGTATATAAAAAAAAAAATCATTATTAATTTGACCATCCAAATGAAAAAAGCAAACTGTTCTCAGGATTTAATGTGTCACTTTCTTTTTTTTCACATTTTAACATCACCCACACCCTGTTCTTTATTTCTCATTAAAGTATGTTACTTTGTCACTAAGTAGTACCGTGCTATACGCATATATTTATATACTTTAATATACACTGTCATCCCAATATATATCATCACATTGCCAAGCCCTAGCATAAGCACTGTGAGAATTAAAGTACATGTAGGTGAGAATGGCGTATTGCAGTTGATTTCACACGTATGGCTGAGCTGTAGTTACAGGTCAGTGGAGTCACGCCACAACCAGGTTTCACCCACACTCTTACACTAACGCCGCTAGCAAGCTAGTAGGGGTGCCGTAGTTAGTCGCTGCTGAGTCTGAGAATCGAAGTGTTGGTTTTTTTTTTTTTGTCCGTGTTGTTTTTGTCAGGCTGAGGCCAAACTGATGTAATGCCATCTGACTCAGCTTGGCCCAACACCCGACAACGTCCATCACCCAAATGCCCACGTCTGTCGGTCACATGAGTGGTTGCTTTACATCACCAGCAAGCAGTTTTTCCAATTTTCTGCTGTTGTTCAGCCTCCTTCATGCATCATTCATGATCAAAACCATCTTTATTTGGCACAAGTTTATGCAAATACCGGCAGCTATTATCATAATCAGCTGAAATATGAAGAAAGAGTGCGTGGTTGTTTTTTTTATGAATAGTGTTTAACTTTAATGGGCTGGCTTTGAGGTCGACACTACAGACTTTAGCTTTATTTACTTTAATATTTAGAACAGGGGAGCATGTAGGCAGGAGAAGGGCATCAATATTGATGCAAATCTCTTCTGTGCATTTAAAGGGCAGTGTGCTTACTTCTGTGCCACTGTCTGACAGTGCCAAGACGAACCGCCATGTGCCAACAACTATACATCACCAACAGCAAAGACAGAGCTTCTTTTTTAATTGTTCTGAGAATCGCTTTGAGTAAGCTCTATGAATATAAGTGCAAACAATAGTAAGTTGGCGCTTTTCCAAAACACTTTACATATAAAGTGCCACACAGTTCAAAAATAGCAAACATCTGTTTCCCTGGAGAAATGTTAAGCATGTTTATTAACCAATAGTGTGCAGTCTGTTTGGAAGTGGTCATCTCTATGATTTTTTCCCCCCAGTAAAGGAGAAAACTCTTTGAAGTAGTAACTCTTCAAGGGGTTTGCCGGAAACAGGGATCACAAATCGTAGTGGACTGGATTATACATCTAACGCCTCTACAGCTTAACGGAAAAAAAAGAAAGGCGATGTATTACTAGGTTGTTTATTTGTACAAACAAGAGCACATTCTGTCATTCTGCTGCAATATATTTAAAAAAGTAATATAAATACAGAATAATAAAATATAATAATTTGTAATAAAAAATATAAAACAATACAAAAATAATACAGTGAAATATGTAATATACTGTAACACTAGCTATAAGTTATTGATAGACTGAACATCTGCTAAATCTTCATAAAATATGATCAGAAACTGTGGTAAAACTAGGTATTCATTCCAATTTGAAAAGGAATTACCCTTAAAAGAATTAAAAACGGAATTCTGTGGTTAAAGAGTATTATCAAATAGCAGCAGTGCTCAGGTGATTAAATCATTATCTAAATCAATAATCAGTCAATCAATAAAATAAACTCATTCTTTTGCCAAAAATATATTTTTTAATAATTTTATGTGACCTAAATAACGAACATTATGCAGGAAATCTGTGAAATTAATTGCCGCAGTGTTGAGCTGCTCACTGTATCATAATTAACATAAACTATCAATATTTGTGAAAATACATGGAGGATATTGGGACTATTACCTGGTTGTTCACATTATTCAAAATAACAAAATAAACAGAGGTTTGGAAGAATGTGAGGGTGAGTAAATGATGGCAGAATTCTCATGTTTAATGTTAAATGAAAATTTAAAAGTCGCATTTAGATGTCTTTAATATAGTGTCTAGTACACATTTTATTTCACAGCCCAATCATTTTGGCCTATGGATAATTATTCTGTATCCTTATTATTAATTAATGCCCTACTGAAGAAAAAAGTAAACTATATCTCTGATGGCCTGAAACTAGGATGACTCTAATACATATGTAAACCCCCCAAGGTAGTCAAAAACGCTTATTGGGTTGAATATATGCAAACAGCCAGAAAAGGCCACCTACTAAAGTTGCTCTAACGTTAATTTATTGTTTTGTTTACTGAACTAATATAAAAGCAACATACCATTCAAAATATACCATTCAGCATGCTTTATGTTCAGTTCAACATTATATTGACCCCCAAAGCAACTACTGAATGTTTTGCTGATGTGCAACAGTAATGTCTTTGAAATACCTTAATTTCCTCACAAAATATTTTAGCACACAAATAATTCAGTTAAACGAATGAGCATATCATTTAATTAACCAAATTTAAATTCGACTGAGAGTCCTAATCTAAACATTCTACAGCTCAAGGAGCTAAAGAACCTGTTCTGACTGAGGCCCTGTCCACACAAACATGGGTATTTTCAAACTTGTCTGTGCCATCATTTCCTTGTGAGGTCAGATTGTGAGCTGCCATCTCCATTGTTTACAAGATGCAAATCTGTCGAGGTGAGCCAAGATGACATCTAACATCTTTAGGTTGGAGCTCTGCTGAAAAAACGGAACTTTTGCTCCCCCTAAATTTACATGGAGACTGGTGATGATATTTGCAGTGTGATGCATACATATGGCAGAAAATAATTGGAACCCACTTTTACTGTGCCCACTTTTACCAATCCCTGAAACTCCTGATAACCGCCAGCTAAGAATCCCAAGTCAAATATAAAAACTCCCGAAGCTCTGCCGGCTTTGCTAGCTGTGATGCTATGTGTAGAGAAAATGCAGGAGGAATGCTTTGCAAGGTTTGTGTATGTGGAATCTGAAGTTAAAGACAACAGTGCTTCTACCAAGAGTCTAGTTCAGGGGTGCTCAACCCTGTTCCTGGAGATCTACCTTCCTGCAGAGTTTAGTTCTAACCCTGATCAAACACACCTGAACTAATTAATCAGGACCTGAACAGGACTTGATAATTACAGGTAGGTGTGTTTGATATAGGTTGCAACTAAAATCTGCAGGAAGGTAGATCTCCAGGAACAGGGTTGAGCACCCCTGGTCTAGTTGATTCTTTGGCTAAGAATATGGACAGGATGGCTGTAAAAGTGAAAAAAGTTGACTTGGGAGTAACTACATTGGAGAAGGGTAGAAGAGTTTCACTTTGTGAAAGGGTAGAAGAGTTGGACACATATAAACATACATGTCTGTTTAATGGCTGATGTGCCATGTCAACAGCCAAGCGGAACTTATAATAACCCTTTTCAAGGCTTCTGACATGCATTTATGATTAGAAGTATATCTGTTAGTTGGGCATGCTGTTGAGAATGCTTCATAGGATGTTTTTGCGTTTTCATGTGGATGAAGATTTGTTTTAAACCGTGCATGTGTGTATGATTTTTTTTTTTTTTGTGTGTATGATATTTGTTACAATGTACTTATTGTGTGAATACATGTATTTACTTTGTACTTATGAGTAATTAAATACATGCATGTAATTACATCTGTAATTAATTTCTGTAATTACGTTTAGAATTATACTGTTCACCATTCCTTACACCTTAAACCACCCTTACATACCACCAAACCCTACCCATACCCCACCTCAAGAGCACCAGAAGTGTTCTGCAATACATTATAAACACATTAAGTACATTGTATTTATACTTTGACGTAAGTACCTAGTATATAAAGCCACTTAATATAAAGTGGGACCAAAATACCAGTGTACGTGTGGACATGACCTGATTCTCACTGTATTATTGATAATGGTTAACAAGCTGCAAATGCACATCTGAGAAATACACAGTCATTCATAGCAGTACAAACCTCCACCTTTGTATATTCAAGATTGAGCAGTACAAAAGGGCACAGGTCAGTTCCCTTCCCCCAAAGCATCATCCTTTTCAATAATCTCTCTTCATCTCTCTCTTTCTCAGTGGCATTGCCCTCATTCAGGGGCACTGGGCATGGTTAAGCAGAGCGGACGGCCAGCCTCAGCTGAGAGGATTCAGAATAAATATTAGCTCAAGGTCATGCACTGTATTCACACTGGACTATGCATAATCATGAGTTAACCCTCCGCATGGCAATCCTCTGTCTGAGAATGAGCAAAAGCGCACAGTCCTCCAGCTGCAAGTCACTGACAGACTTTATTATAGCCAGGCGCGAGAGAAACTGGTTAAATCATTTCTTCGATGTTAAAATGTGCCCTAACAAGGGACTTCCAACCTGTTAGTTTAAAAAGTCTCTTTGATTTTAGGGGTATGATGATGATTTTATTCTGAGCCGTTATTGAGTAACCTGTCATATGAACACAAAGGGAATAGTAAAGAAAAGAAAGTGCTGTTCACAATGAATGTTCTATTCTGAGCATCACTAGTGGTGAAATAATTCTGAAAGACTACAAATATTCTATGAAAAACTTTGATTTAGAAGTGCCCCTGTTATGCTTTGTTGAATGTTATCTTTCATGCCTTGTGTTATGTAGATGTTTGTGAGTATAAAACATCTGCGAAAAGAAAAGATCAATGGGCGAGACAAATAAAGTTATTCTTTGTAAATAAACCAATCTTTGGGCTTCACCGAACTGATTACTATGATAATTAATATACCAATAGATAAATTGAGGTTTATTTCATTGTACAAAAAGTAAGAAATCAGCAGGCTTTAATCAATTATTAAGATTACATTTTATAATAAAGTTTCATTAGTTTAATGAACAATGATGAACAATACTTGTACAGCATTTATTAATCATAGTTCAAAATGTACTAATGCATCATTAAAATCCAAACTCATGCTTGCTAACATTGTTTTTTTTTTTTGCATTAACTAAATGTTGACAAAGATTAATAAATACTGTAATACATGTATTGTTCATTGTTCATGGTAGTAAATATATCATCTGACATTAACTAATGCAACTTTATTGTAAAGTGCTACCATTGGTGGTTCTCAACTAGTTCTTTAATTGTTTCAAACTCTTATTTAAAAATAAATTACAAGTTTATTACTATATATATATATATATATGTATATATATATATATATATATATATAGAGAGAGAGAGAGAGAGAGAGAGAGAGAGAGAGAGAGAGAGAGAGAGAGAGAGAGAGA
>CAIGQV010014432.1:13298455-13330106 GCA_903798115.1 Danio jaintianensis | reverse complement strand
TTTAACATTTTATTATTATTATTATTATTATTATTATTATTATTATTATTATTATTATTACTGGGCTGTCAACACGTTTTAACTAATGCTTCAGTGGTGACATTTATTTCCTGGTAGGGATGTCAATATGTAATCATTTTGACTTATGGCTTACAATATACAATATCTTCAAACTTAACAAAAGTTTTTTTACTCAACTTAACAAAAGCATTTGAGTTTGCAGCATAACTCCTGGATTCACTCAAATCTGAAATAAGGATGCGTTCCTGTCACACATCACACATGCATACTTCAATAAACCGACACAAAGCAGGTTAATGCCTTATCATGCTGGACGAAAGTGACCAAATCTGTCCAAATAAGCACTTTATGACCTCACTCTGATAAATCTACATCATCTACATGCATTGCCTTCTTTTAAGACATAATAAGGTCAAGAACACGCATGTAAACTTCCATTTTCAGAAGACAACCAGAGCAGCAACACAATGACATTCCCACAGACAAGATAAGCAGCTATTAAAACGGGTCACATCCTGTCAATCAATGCTAATGACCTCATGAATATGCAAACAAGAACTTTAACCCACCATTAACAAACGCGCAGTGTGAAATCCATGAATTACCATGAATAAAGTATGAAACACGAATAAGATAACATGAACCAAGTGTACGAAGCCCCACTGTGATTCACACAACTGCTGAGTAATGCCTTGCATGTTTTGTCGGCAGTAAATGCCATGACACCCAAGCACAACAACAGCATTTTGGGTCTTGTCAACTCATCCACCAACCGAGTCCACGCAGGATCCCCAAACTTCCAGCTTCCACATTCTTCACAAAACCCTTCATTCCTTAACAACTATTCCTCCCATTTCCTAAAAGCTTTTCAGTTCATGTTATATTTTCTCTTTCATCGCCTCCTCCCACTCACCACCTGCCTCTCTCTTTCCATTTCACAGCATTGTTTTAACATGTTATCCTCTACTTCTCTCTCTTTTTCTCCGGCTGCGTCCACGTCAATCACGCTTGTGCTTTAACCTCTCTCACCTTCTGTGCTTTGACTCGCTTCGATCAATCAGCCAATCTCCGCAGTGACATTGGGATTGACGGCTGTCTGGCACCTGCACCGATGAACCTGAAGCCGGCGATTCGTATAGATTATACAAATGGAAATGCCTTAAAGTTGCTAAGGCACCATCCGCTTGTGCCCAGCAGCAGACTCGTATAATAAACAAATCGAAACAGCTGTTTGCAGGCACACAGCAGTTAAGGTTCACACAAAAAAAGCGGGTTTGTTTTTGCTTAAACAACAGATGAACGTGCGCCAAACAAATCATTCGTGCAGATAGGGTTGATAGGAAACTGCTGATAGATTGTTGTGCTGGGAATTTAACAAGCTTGAAAATGAGGGAGAGGCAAAATTGCAGAGGCAGTGAAATCTTCTTGCCAGCGGTGACAGTTTCTTTAGATTAGATTCATTAGATAGGAACTTTTTCTTTTTTCTTTTCTTTTTTCACGCTAGCTGACTTTTTATTGATGCCTAGATGGTCGGGTAACTTGGGTGTGGATTGATAGAGAGAGCGTATAGTTAATAGACTTGAGAATAGAGGCTTAGAATATCTGTGGATCAGATATTAGACTGAATGTAATATGTAGGTATTGACTGCAATACAAGTGCGTTGTGTCATGTTTTGCTAACACCCAGCAGCTGTTTCTTTTTATATTTTATGTTTTTTGTGGTTATGGTACAGATGTTTTAGTCATTTAATGAACTCTAATTGCCTTTAAACTGAAAAACTTTTTTTTTCACTGATTAACAAAAGAAAAAAGAACATGAGTATTAAAAGTCATGGACACATGCTTGGTCTTATTTTGAATGATTTAGAGTTATGGTTATTATTAATAAAATGTTTGTAATATTTGACAAAGGGAAGTGTATTAGTTGCCTCAGAAACAACCTTTCCCAATGACATCAATAAGGCTGTGAGATATTACATAATATTAAACAAAAGCTCCTGTACCAAAGTAGGTCTGGTTTCACATTCTGTTGTGTGATCTTTTCAAAATCCAATCAATTCCCAAAGGACAATGTTGAAGCCTCATTCCAGTATTTCCTCTCAGTGAGTAATTTCTCTAAATGAATCTCTGAAATAGGTCACATCATTAAAATAAAAAAGGTTAAAAATGTAAAATCCATGTCGAAAAATAATAAAAATATTTATTTGGTTATGGAAAAGATCTATGTAATAAAAAATGTTCTTGTGTGAAAAAGTTGTGTGAACAAAAACATTGCTGAATAAATCAACATTGGAAAAGTAAATTTATATATATATATAAAAATGTGTTTTTAATATATAAAAATAATATATAATATTAATATTATTAATAATATATATATATTGCATAATTCAAAATGTGCAAAGTGCCTGTAAATGAAAAGCCTGCGCTAACATAAACGAGAGAATTAGTCAGAATGGGAAAGAAAAAAAAAAAACATCAGTTATTCAGCTAAAAATACAGCATTCACACTGACATGGACAAACTGAATATTTGAGCATTTGTTTGTATTTTCTTGCAGTATCTGTTAATTTTTGTACAATTTTACAAGTCAACGTTAAACCGACCATAACTCATCGAGTCGTCATCTAAAGCAGATCCAGGCATCCCATAACTCCACTCCAATGTAACAGCACGTGTTAAAGAAGATCCAGTCGGATTGAACAGAGATCCAGGTTGCTAACACAAAGGTCGCTGGTCTATTTCCAGGAAGAAGTGTCCCACTGGAGAGCTTGTGTGACAGCACTCTTGCTCTACCAGTGTTGCTCCTGAGTGAGACACTTAACCTCGCTCTGCCCCCAACTACACCTCTTAACACCAGCCTGTTTAAGTGCCTGTGCTCCAGGCAGACTGTCCCTCCAATTACACTCTTACTTTAAATAAAGTGTCTGTGAAATGACAAGCGACCGTGCTGGATACGTTTAAAAGCCGTGTATCTTAATAACACCCTTTTCATGCTCCAGTCACCAAAATATGCACACAGGAGAATTATAAGTGGCACAAATTCTCTTTGCTTATTTTGCTCTGCCTATTTATTCACTCATCTTGAGTACACAAAACTATGTGCATATCTGGACGGTGAGCGGGGATTTTTGTGACACAAAAATTCTGCCCTGAATTAACCTGCATAGTTCCTGTACAAGTAACACATCTTACTTCAGCAGAAAAAAAGGTTATCCATTACAATATTTGGATTTTCATTAGGTGTTTTGATGCTGCTCCACCTACGCTCCACTGATAGAGCCAAGTGACAAAAAAAAGAGGAATTTCTCGAGGCTACAAAAACCTACAAAGAGCTCTTTCTAGGGCAGAAATCAATAAAGCTGTTGCCAACTTGAAGAATGAAGAAGAATTAAGCAGTAAAGTAAGCAAGCTCAGCAAACTAATAGCTCTGCTAAACGCTAATCGCACTTATGCCCATGGGCAGCATTTCGTATTGAAAGTGAACAGGACGGTGGCACCTGAGGAAGAAAGCAGGCTGGTTCTGAGGTCATGCAGACGGACTATGAATACAAATGAAGATGATCCCTAAATGGTATGAACTGAACTGTAAATAATTCACTAACATTATGATCAGAAATTGAATGATTTAAACAGCAATTTCAATAGCATTTGAGCAATTTGTTCAGTAAAAATGAATTTGATCTGAAGAAGCAATCATTATTGCTGAGCAGTGCTTAAATGAACCTGCAATATATTTTATATGAAAAGCATATTTCATATTGGTAACAATTTTGCTTTAAATTATAAGGGTCGGGGTTCTAATCCACACCTATAGGGTTTTATTTCATTAACTTTAGATACGCATAATGTATATCTGATGCAGAAACACATTTATTTTAGCGCTGTCCATTAACACATTAGGTTAGTGTAATTAATCATAAAGAAAGTAGCATGAAATAAAAGATTAATGCAATTTATCATGCCCCCTACCTGTATGTAAATTTCATATACCAAAATTCCATTAGAGTCACTCATGCTTGACGTTTAGTCCCATCATCATGTGTTTTTACTTCAGACAAACTGGAACATCAGACAGGTGTACTACTATGATACTATTGTATGTACTATATAATATAATATAATATAATATAATATAATATAATATAATATAATATAATATAATATAATATAATATAATATAATATAATATAATAAAGGGGTGGCTAGAAGGTTGCTGGTTCGAGTCCCGGCTGGGCCAGTTGGGTTGCGGCTAGAAGGGCATCCGCTGCATAAAACATAAGCCAGAATAGTTAGCGGTTCATTCCGCTGTGGCGACCCCTGATAAATAAGGGACTAAGCCGAAGGAAAATGAATGAAGGAATGCAATATCTAAAGAAAGTCCAAAAGGTTAAAATGCATTGCCCAAACACATACATAGTCCACATACAGACAACTACAAGACATTCAAAATTAAGTCTGTTAAAATGTTCTATATGATGAATTGAACATATGCACTATATACAGTTGAAGTCAAAATTATTAGCCATGTGATTTTTTGTTTTTTTAATATTTCCCAAATGATGGTTAACAGAGCAAGGAATTTTTCACAGTATTTAAGTATTTACACAATATTTAAATTTTTTAAAAAACATTTTAAGGTCAATATTATTAGCCCCTTTAAGCAATATATTTTTTCAATTGTCTACAGAACAAACCACTGTTATATAATGACTTGCCTAATTACCCTAACTTGCCTAGTGAACCTAATTAACCTAGTAAAGCTTTTAAATTTCCCTTTAAGCTGAATACTAGTATCTTGAAAAATGTCTAGTAAAATATTATGTACTGTCATCATGGGAAAGATAAAAGATAAAGATAAATATTATGTACTGTCATCATGGTAAAGATAAAAGATAAAGATAAATATTATGTACTGTTATCATGGTAAATATAAAAGAAATTAGTTATTAGAAATTAGTTATTAAAACTGTTATGTTTAGAAATATGTTGAAAAAATCTTGAAAATGTTGGAAAAAATATACAGGGGGCTAATAATTTGGGAGGGCTAATAATTCTCACTTTAACTGTAGGTAATAAATCATTCCGACACTGCAAGCATGTTTATGACTGTCGCAAAGCCTTGGCTGTGTTTTAAAAGACAAAACCCCTGCTATCCTTCAAGCAACTCAACAACTATGCTTTCATTGCATCAAACACATCCCTGGTGTAGTAGGGAAGCGTAATGATGCCTATGCTCATGCTCATGCCATGGCTAATGGCTCATACCCATGTGAGGGGCGTAAAATGCAGGTGGTTGGATTACTGTATTGTCTCAGGCACCAGGGCAACATGCTGAGAGCGTGGAGTAAAACAGCATATCGACACTGTCACATCAATGGTGGGAGTATAGCCTCGCTCGACACACACAGCATATGTGAGTGAGACTGAACACAATGCCCCTGTCACTATGTGGTCTCTTAGACATTGTTAAGGGGAATCAATGCAGGCTAAAAGTGTACGGCTGAAGGTGTCGGGAACAGTCACTCTTTAAGAGTGTGTGCCAAACAGCACCAACATGGCAGCATCTGATCATTTTGAGACTTGCATCCATACACCCTCCGGACAACAGAGTATCTCAGTGAACTGATTAATTGGGGCCATAAATATTTTTAATTAATTTTTCCTTTCCCCGGGGCTTTCGGAATATCTTGGTTCGTTAGTATTGGAGGCAGATCTTTGTCATCGATCGCCAGAACCCGTGGTGCAGTGAAGGCTGTCACCAACTTAACGAGACTGAAAATTTTAATTACGATTCTCCTCCGTACTCGCCATTTATTTCTCACTCACACTCGCATAACACCTACCCACAAAACACTGTTCTCAGTCAGAAAGCCAAAAACATGTTCATGTGGACATTGTGATATGTATACGCTCCGTTCCAAAGCTTAATGTGGTTTGGGTGAGTAAGACATCATAGGAGAAGTCTAAATGCCAAGTCTGTTCCAAAAAGAAGTCAACTTAATTACAGCACTCCCTATAAAGTGTTCTTTGAGTGAATTATAAACAGCATCGCATACAACGGCAGAATGCACAGACAAGATCAGAAGCAAATAATTTTAATATTCTGTTAATATTATTCTGACTAATAGCAAAAAGGAGAAAATACCATTGCTGCCATTTTTAATTACGATTTTACACCTCGAAATGCTACATTATTTAAACACTAATAAAAAAAATATTTAAAAATGTAAGCAGCATTAGATGTCAGCAAAGCTAATTTGAGTTAATAAACTGGTGAAATAAGGGTACATAAATAATAAATGGTAGCAAAACAAAATCATTAAATGGATATTATTTTAACGGTAAATTATTAGTGTTTTAAAAAACACAGTAACACTTAACAATACGAGACACGTACTTAGTTAATGTATTTACTAACGTGAACAAACAACCAACAATGCTTGTACAGCATTTATTAATCATAGTTCAACATTTACTACTGCATTATTAAAATCAAACGCTGTGCTTGTTAACATTAGTTAATGTACTGTGAGTTTACATGAACTGTATTTTCATTATATAACATTAACAGCCATGAATAAAAACCATTGTTTGTTCATGTTATTAAATACATTAAGAAACATTAACTACAAATCCCATATTGTAAATTGAGTCCAAAATAATTAAGTGAACGTTAGATGTCAGCAAAGGAAATCAGAGTTTAAAATTGGTGAAACGAGCATAAGCCAAATCTGTTAGCAAAAAGGAAAAAAATGGATCTTTAACAGTAAATTATAAGTGTTTAAAAAAATAAGTCATATTAAATGAGTATTAGATGTCAGCAAATGTAGAAAAATAGGAAATTCATTCATTCATTCATTTTCTTTTCGGCTTAGTCCCTTTATTAATCTGGGGTCGCCCCAGCGGGATGAACCGCCAACTTATCCAGCATATGTTTTACGCAGCGGATGCCCTTCCAGCTGCAACCCATCACTGGGAAACATTCATACACACTCATTCACACACATACACTACGGACAATTTTAGCTTACCCAATTCACCTATACCGCATGTCTTTGGACTTGTGGGGGAAACCGGAGCACCCGGAGGAAACCCACGCGAACACGGGGAGAACATGCAAACTCCACACAGAAAGGCCAACTGACCCAGCCGAGGCTCGAACCAGCGACCTTCTTGCTGTGAGGCGAACGTGCTACCCACTGCGCCACCGCGTCGCCAAAATAGGAAATTAGCATGCATAAATAAGCAATATCTGGCAGCAAAAACATATAAAAACCAAATCTCCTACCCAGACTAAAGTATATTTCATCCAGGAAAAAAAACGTTATGCATCCGATATCTCTCTTTATTACAGCTTCCCAGAGTGCTAGGCCTATTTGTTTGATGCACAGTTGAGTTGCTGCCTACGTGAAGCGTTCCAAATCAATCGCTTATGAAGTTATATTTCAGTTAGCATGTAGGCAGCTCTCTAGGTTTTAAAACATCGCTTTCTAGGTGTTTTTTTTTCTTTTTTAAAAACAAAAATAATAATAAACACTATCTCTACACATTCCGCAGTTGATGTGAGATCACAAATACACAGCACACTCTCACTCTAGGAAACATTATCCCACACACATAGCAGAAGAAATAAAAATAGACAGCTTTGTTATGTTTTTTCACCTCTCCTACTGTAGTGCTCCAGGGAGCAACCTTCAGGACCAGTGGGGAATAAAGAAAGGAAAAAGCCTAGTATTTGCCTCTTTTATTGACCCCATCCAGAATACTAAAAAAAAGTCCACCTACAAATATAGGCAAACTAATGCCGTGCGGAGAGTACAGCGACTGCAGGTGCTCCCCGCTGCGAGACCTTCACCAACACAGAAGTACAAAAATGACTTTGAGAGAGTCAGTCTTCCCTCCCTTACAAAAGCTTGAGTGTGAAACAAGAGATCTGAGAGCCACAGCAACCAGGGAAATCTGCCAAAGCGCTGAGGGATGCAGCACCAGGCTTTCTGTTTGCAAAAGAAGGACGTATCTACATCTAAACGGATAAAACCCGTCCTCCTCCACTTGTGTTTTACCTGGGGTGAAACTGCTGATCAGTATGCCGTTGCGAGGTGTCGGCGGGGGGCCTGTGTTTTTTAAAATGCCGGTTCTCTCGGGACAAGCTGGGGAAAAAATAAAAAACACAATCGAAAACCCAAAAGGACGGAGGGAGCGTAATCTAGATGGTTTTCACGTTCCGATAAGTGCCAAGGATAAGTCCACTTCAGGGTGGTTCCCGTCTGGAGGATTAATATAAAAGGATCATTTTAACACAAAAGACAAAAAAGGGGGCTTAAAAGCACGCGGGGCCTCGGCACGCTCGGAGCGCTTCCGTCGGGCTGGCGGAGGAGAGGAAATGAAAACTCAGCAATCGGCAGATGAAACGGGACAAGAGCGAGAGAGATAAACAATCTCTGAGCCCTCTGTTACAAAACAGCCTATAAGAGACAATCAATCTGCCTCCCACACCACACCAACTGGAGAAATCTCGCCCGTCCGTAATCTGATTATAGCCCATGGCTCTTCGGCGCTAAAAGTACAGTGGGAAAATGGTGAGCGTGGCCTCCTTCTGACCCTGCTGTCATAAGCACCTCATTAATAACATAATCAGTATTCACACACACACACATTACCAAGCTTTTAATAATTCATAAGTGGCAACATGAGATGTAATGGGGTTAGCAGAAAGACCAAAAGATAAGATAAGAAACCTTTTGGTATTTGATGTGTTTGCGGTCTGAAATGAACTTTTTTTATGAGTTAGGGGTGTGCTATATTTATCGTGTACTGTAGCTAATATTGGAAGTGTTATTTGAATGATATGTGAGCTGACGTTATCAAGTATGTCACTCACTTCACATAAAACATACAAAAAAAAGCATTTACTGCGTGCTATAATTCAAGCTATTATATAGTTTAGCAAACAGTGCTGAGTAGATAACTTGTCAATCATAGTCCATTAATGATCACAGACTACATGATAACTTTTGAGGTTACTCATTTCAGGTAATGTACGTATGATGATTACTTTTGGATTACTTTTTATCCAATCTGTTTTAAACTTACCATTAAACATACCATGTTGATGCAAGTAAAGCAGGAAAGAAAACATACACACTCAAAAAAAGACGTTTACTGTTTGTTCAAATAACTTATTTAAAATAAGCTAAACCAACACAATACTTGAGTTTTTTTGTGACAACTTAATTGTTTTATGTTTAATCAACTTAAATTTGTGAAAACTAATAAGTTTACTTAATTCCTTCATATTGTCCCAATACAAATCGATTTTGTGGAACCCAGCATTTTTTATAGTGCAGTCAAACCCAACAGAAGCAAAAATTACATCAGTATTTGGAGGAACTGCAGAGAATAGGCTTATAAAAGGTCAAGAATTAAATTGCAAAATAAAAATAAAATATTAAATCACTTGAATCCTACAAATATAAATACTTTATTTGTTTACCTGCATGTCAATATGTCCACCACCAGACATCAGAAATGACTGTTTTTAAATTATTGAAATATTAACTTCCTCAGGAATATTTCAAGTAAATATTTTATTTCTAAAGGGGTTTGGTGGCCAAAACATTTGTGAGTCAATGAATTATACGAACACTAATAAACAAAATCAGCAATGACTTTTCTAGCCCAAAATCTTTGGCTTCCTGAATCAACATTTAATGAAAGTCGCTGGATATAAAAAAGACAAAGTGTTTCACAGTAACTTGCATAATTAGTTGTTTCACACATGGTTGAGCTGCTTGCGAGGTGATTTTTTCCCCCTAAATTCAGACGCATGGATCCAGCTAAGCAATATGACACAGAGGAACTGATTACATAATCCAGATTACATGTAATGAGTTACTACCAGTACTGTTAAATAATATCACACAAACAAGAGTGCCATTTTCCTGAGCAGTATTTTGTGAGTGTGATCAACAAGCAAGAGGTAAATACTGAATGGGTTTATGCAAAATATCATTTTTGTTTTGATTTGTTCTTAATTGCTAAAAAACAAAGCTGAAGCGCAACATCTCAAAGCAACACCGTTGTGTTTTGTTCTTCAATTAATCATTTTTTTTAATGAGTTGACTAAACAAATGATTAACTGAACTGAAATGTTTTAAGCCATTGATCAGACTCTGAAACCATATCATTGATGATTTCCTATTTCTATTTTTTCCCTTCACAAATGTGTTTTATGTACTATTCTATATGTCTGTATGTATGCTTGAGATGTTTAGAATGTTAAAAAAAATAACACGCACAGTATATCTTGGAGTTGTTCAGGTTGGGGGTACATTAAACATAATAAGTGGTGCTCGTATTGCATTGTGGTATATGGAGCGGCTTAAAGTGTACACTTGAAGTAGACTCACTCCCTTCGGTTAAAATTGAGGGTTTGAGGGTCTGTCTGTTTGAACTTCCCTCTTCCAGTTCACAAAGTGGAAAAACCCTTCAGAAAAGCAGCGGGAATTTCCCTGAGGGGAAGTGCTTAGACTAGTTCACGAGTGAGTGTCTGAAAGCGAAGTGAAATGAAGCCCTGGTAAAGCTGCATATTTCAGATGCCAAATAAATAAGCTCAATTGAAGGACATCTCAAATATGAAGGATCCTTTGAAGGCAGCATTTGTTTTTGTTCTTTTTTGTACTTCATTCGGCCTTTTTTGAAGGGTGCATCAAGTGTGTCCTTCAATCACCCACAATCCTTTGCACACATTCTAATTCACAAAAAAAAAAGAATTAGTGGAAAATGAACTGGCGCTGTGCGTATCCAATATTATTAGGTAATGAAAGACAAAAACCTTGATTTGGAGACTACTGTTTTCTGTTAATCACATAACAAAATATAGGATATAAGCTAGGATATAAACCACCGGAAGTCCACAGACAGTGATCGTTACCTTTACTGCATTATAGATCATATGGGATCCTAAAATCGATACCCGAGCCAAATCATTCATTCATTTTCCTTCGGCTTAGTCCCTTATTTATCAGGGGTCACCACAGCGGAATGAACCGCCAACTATTCCAGCATATGTTTTACGCAGCGGATGCCCTTCCAGCCACAACCCAGTACTGGGAAACATCCATACACTCTCACATTCACACGCACACACTAAGGCCAATTTAGTTTATTCAATTCACCTATACCGCATGTCTTTGGACTCAACCCAAATAGAAACTTTCCAATGTGAATATTTCTTTTTTTAAATACCCCAAGACTAGACAGACCTGATGAAATTAGACCCAAGTCCAACCAAACCCGACTGCATTTATTTGCAAAATCGAGTGGACCAGAAAGTTAATGGAACTGTTGTGTGCGCACAGCCTGCTATCCCGCAGTCAGTCTAGAAAAATCGCAGTGTCCTGCTGATTGATTTAGCTTCTCAATTTCTTTGACTTATTTAACATTTATATAATTTATCATTACTTTATATTATTGCCTGCATGATGGATGCCAGTTATTTCTGAGTTCAGCTTTCAAATTGTGACCTGTGGATTTTAAAAATCAATGAATTAAAAAAATTAAATTAACGTCGTGGATTTACTAGAGTTGTCTACAATGCTGTTAGCCTCATCTGCGGTGAAGAAATTCTAAACACAAAAAAGAAAAGCCTTTTCCTGCATGAATGAATTTGCACTGTAATCAAGCAAGCGAATTTCCTGATGGCTCTCATATCTATAAGACGTATTTCTGTGTGGAAGTTTACATGTTCATTTTCTATGTGCGTTTCTCAAAATGCACTTTAACACCAAACACTTTCTGAAATGTCAATCACTCATCAGTCCTCACTCAGTGCTGATCACTGAAAACTCATTACATTCTCTGCCAACACAGTGGGCTGTTTATTAAAAAAAAAAGAGAGAGTGAGAGAGAGAGACATTCTGTTAAACAGATCTGGTCTGATTGGGTCAGTTTGGAAAATTCACATTTATTTTAAATTACCCAAGACCCAAGGCAATTAATGCCGAACCCAACCAATGTCCAAGACACACATCAAATTTTTAGATCCAAACCCACTCAAGTGTCGAGTCAGAATCCAAGTGGACCCAAGATGACTGCATTAACAGTTAAAGATTTTTTTAAATATTACGATGAACCTATTAAGATATACAGTGATTTATGTCTCAGATGTCAGAACGTGTTAGTGAAGCTTCAACTCAAAGTACCTCACATTTATTATAGCATGCTTTAAATATATATTTTTTTCTGTGCAAACAAAAACACACTGCTTTTGTGTCTCTTATGCCAGTCTCTGAGATTATTTTAGAACAAAACATCTGTTTGTTTTTAACATGTCTATCATGTTCAAGTGTCACTGAAATTCGTCATCATCATAAACGTTTAACATCTGTGTCTTATAACTCTTGATATGCAATTTTTCTAAGTGCATACACAATGGGCACTGTATGACAGACAACTTTGAATGTGAGTATTAAACTTGTCTTTATAGTGCTTAAAGGCACTGCATTTGATGTATGGGCATTACAAAAAAAAGGAATGTGAGCATTTTCACTATTATGGGCTTGCTGTTTACACACACTGTGGACACACTTCAGCGGTCAAAAACCCTGTTAAAGTGAATATTTGCATAATAGGTCCCCTTTAAGTATTTTCATGCATGACCCGTGTGTGGAAAGGAAATATTAATGATGTAGCAATGCACATTTACAACACCCTCTCATTCTAGCATTTAATGCTGTAGAGGACTCCAGCTTACAAGCCTCAGAGGGACTAGGAAGAGAGATTTACATTTTAGAAGAATGTCATACTTTAAAAAGATGTGTGAAAGTGTGAAATATGCCAATACTCAATAAATAAATTCAATAAATTGTGATAGAGAACATGCACAATATTGACATCACGGGCACTACAAAAATCCAGTGAATAATAATTTTTTATTTAAACTTTAGAATGCTTTTTAAAAATATGTATTTGCAGTGGCGTTCATAACAGCGACAGATGTTTGGAGACTTAATTGGTATACTTAACAGATCAAACATGAACATTTTCACATGTTAATCTGGCCTACTACATGCTAAAATATTGACTGGAAATTCTAGGACTATTTATAGGGCTTTTGTACTTTAAAAATGTGCAATAAGTCTCCAATAATTAATATTAGATAATATGACTAAACTCAAAATAAAAAATATTTTTATTAAATCTTAATATTGTTTTCATTAATCTTAGGTAATGTTGATTACTTAGTTCATGCCTAATTATACATTAAAATTGAAGTCATAAATAATTAAATAAATAAAAAAACTCTTCTCTACCCCCCACCATACCACATGACAACCTCAAAACAATATGCAATTCTGAGTGTGCCTCACACAGGTGAGTGGGCTTGACAAAACACCTGTAGAAAACACACACTTCCATCTCTCTGACACCTTAACCTTGCACCAGACACTTTTTTACAATCTCTCCATATCCCCCCAAAAAACCACAGTGCATTTCTGAAGTGTGCTTCACACAGGTGAGAAGGCTTGACAAACCACCTGTAGAAACCCTTTTCTCTCTTTAAAAAAAACTCCCCCTCATTACTCTAGTACTTAATTCTCTGAGCACTAACCGCTCCTTTGTATAATTAGCACTTTTTGTGTGTATTGCCTCTTCTTGTTGAATCACTGAATGCCTCCCCAATTAAATGTCGCTTAAAAGCGTCTGCTAAATGACTAAATGTAAATGTTCAGAAAAAAAGTTGTATTTTTAAACTAATATTAACATAGTAATTTTAATATACTGTATACCTGGCTTTTTTCACTGTTGGTTTTACCTTAAGAGACTTTATTGTAAAGTGTTACATATTTAACTATTATACCTTTTGCAATTTAATTTGGTTGAATTATGATTAACGTGTACAGTAAATACAATCAAGCAATACACTAAGTATTTTTTGCTATTATTCCTGTTAGTTTTTTCCAGCTTAGTCAATATGGTGACAATACTGTATACCGTGATATAAGCTTTAGAAAATAATCACAAGAAGAAAATCTGATACCATCATAGGCCTAGAAACCATGTACACTAATGTACATGTAAAAAAATGTTGGGCTTAAATTGAGATGTAACCATATATTATGTTGAAGTAAACTGTTGAGTAACTCTTTTATTTACTCACCACAACCAGCTTTCATTTGCCTCTGTGTTTGTCTCATGATTCAATGCTTCTAACCGAGTCGTTTGTGATAAACGGTGAGGAAGGATACAATTTTATTTTTACGCTGCACTATACACTGGAAAATAGACTTTCAAGCTGTCTAGTTACATCTTATAATGATAACTTCCGCTCAGTCATCGGTTTTAGCGGCTCATGTATGCCAGTGTTTCGCAGACACAGAGTTGCCAGAGAAGATTTGCTGGTGAGTCAGAAAGTGCGGAAACATTTGCTGAAATTACACCTGATGCCCATCAAGAGTCTTTCTTTTTCTTCTGCCTCACTGGCTCTTGACATCAAAAAGCTATCAGATCCCTTGAGAACAGCGTCTGACATTTTAGCGAATGGCCCCTGCAATCTCTCTGCCTCTCTCCATTCAGAAGAAGATGCATGTATGCGTTCGTTCATTTGTTTGTTTGTTTGTGTTGACTCACGACATGCTTACACAAGGTTAATAATGCAAGCATGTCAATTGCATTATAATTAATAAAAGCGCAATTATTGGTATGTCAATATTTGCAGAGAAAAGCGCCCAATGAAGACAGCTCAGTCTGTAGGAAATGAATCTATTGAATAGAAAACCTGATTATATAAGATGTGTAGCTATTTTCTGAGGTGATGTTTTCATATTTGGGCGTCACGGTGGCGCAGTAGGTAGCACGATCGCCTCACAGCAAGAAGGTTGCTGGTTCGAGCCTTGGCTGGGTCAGCTGGCATTTCTGTGTGGAGTTTGCATGTTCTCCCCGTGTTCGCATGGGTTTCCTCCGGGTGCTCCGGTTTCCCCCACAAGTCCAAAGACATGCGGTATAGGTGAATTGGGAAGGCTAAATTGTCCGTAATGTGTGTGTGAATGAGTGATGTTTCCCAGTGATGGGTTGCAGCTGGAAGAGCATCCGCTGCATGAAACATATGCTGGATAAGTTGGCGGTTCATTCCGCTGTGGCGACCCCTGATCAATAAAGAGACTAAGCCGAAAAGAAAATGAATGAATGAATGAATGTTTTCATATTTATTTGTTATTGGTATATTCACACTTCTGTCACTTCGGGCGGTCAAAAAAAACATGAATTTAGTTATTTTTTGCTTAGAATTCATAGTTAATTTATTTTAAATCTAAACCTCACTCACTCACTCACTTTCCTTCGGCTTATTTGACGCTTTATCAGGGGTTGCAACAGCAGAGTTAACCGACAATTTCTCTGGCAATTGTTTTACATAGGTGATGCCCTTCCACCCGCAACACCGACACACTCTCCCATTCACACACTATGGCCAATTTAGTTTATCCAATTCACCTATACTGCATGTCTTTGGACTGTGGTTGAAACAGAGCACCAAGAGGAAACCCATGTGAACAACATACAAACTCCACACAGAAATACCACCTGGTCCAGCCAGGACTTGAACCAGTGACCTTCTTGCTGTGAGGCAACCATGCTTACCACTTAGCCACCGTGCCACCCTTAAAGGCCAGGACACACCAAACTACTACGTCTGGCATTGTCTGGAGTCTGGACCCAAAAGCAGCATGTAAGCAAAAGCTTGTACCCATATACTGCTTAGTTGGGAAAACACCATTAATTTTAAAAAGGGTTGTGTAGTTTACAAGATTATGCATGGTTTAGCTCCTCCCCTACTGGCTGACTTTATTCAATTTAAATCTGTAGAAAACAGAGTAACCAGGGGTGCAGCTAGAGGTGATTGCATTATTCCACTTAGAAAAACTTGTTTCGGTCAGGCTTGTTTTTCTTTTAGAGCATCGCATCAGTGGAATTGAATACCACAATCTGGTTTTCATTCATTCATTTTCTTTTCGGCTTAGTCCCTTTATTAATTAGAGGTCACCACAGCGGAATGAATCGCCAACTTATCCAGCATATGTTTTACGCAGCGGATGCCCTTCCAGCTGCAACCCATCACTGGGAAACACCCATACACTCTCATTCACACACATACACTACGAACAATTTAGCTTACCTAATTCACCTATAGCGCATGTCTTTGGACTTGTGGGGGAAACCGGAGCACCCGGAGGAAACCCACGTGAACACGGGGAGAACATGCAAACTCCACAAAGAAATGACAACTGACCCAGCCGAGGCTCGAACTTTCTTGCTGTGAGGTGACAGCGCTACCCACTGCACCACCGCTCCCCACAATCTGTTAGTGAATATGTATCTTAATATGTATCTTTTATTTCATTTAAGTATAACTTTAAGAATGACTTCTTAATAATCAACATTGTGAACACTAGGTTTTTTGCTATTGTTGTGGTTGTTTTTTTGTTGTTCATTTGAGTATTGTTTACAGTTTGAATTTGTATTTTTATTGGTATAGGCCTTTAACAGGGCAACACGGTGGTGCAGTGGGTAGCGCTGTTGCCTCACAGCAGGAAGGCATTTTATTACAACCCACCTCATAAAAACTAGATGTTATGAAACACCAATATGCGCGGCTAAATATCAACATTAATATAAATGGCCCTGGGAGTAAGTAAATATAGGCCTTTAACATCTGACAAAGGGACCAATGGTCCCTTTGTCAGATTGGGCTAATTTGGGTACATTTACTTTCTTGGGGAAGGTTGATTAATGTACACTGTCCCTTGTGAAATAAAAAAAAAAAAATAATAATAATAATAAAATGTGAACACACCAAACTGACTGAACATGCACATATACAAAAACAAAGCAGCGTTTAGTGCCATTATCATAGTAATTGTCACCTATCATGGAGGGATTTGTTCAAGCAAATTTGTCCCATAAATGAATAATTCATATCGTTTGCAAATGCTTGAGAAATATAATGAAATTACAGCCGGCCTCTTTGTGTTCCTTCTTGACTTGAATTGTTTATTTGGGTACATCACTTCAGTTTTTGTTTTCGTTTTCTGATTCGATGCTGAATAACAAATCAGAGGGTTCTCTTCAGCTGACGACCAACGGTGAGCCTACATGCTGAATTGAGCCAACTTGCTCTGACGTTAACCCGACGAGAGGCAGCATGTGGAACACACCAAACTAACTAGCCAGACCGACGCTGACCGACAGCCTGACACAGCCCAACAGCCAACTGTCAGCTGGACTTAAAACCTAACCTAAAGATACTTAAAAAGATCAGCTTTATTATATATATTTAGCAACAGAACTTATTGAACATCCTAAACAAGGCTGTGTGCTGGGCTAAAATACACTTATGCATGCTAGTGGTGGCATCAAGTTAGGACCTCATAAAGAGCTTATAAAATATTGAGTTAAAACAGCAGCTGGATTTCCTCTGTCAAACAAATGAAGATCTGATGCAATGGGATGCATTTCTGACATCTGTATTAAACTGGAAACTTTAATGCATATACTTTAAAACTATTACTTAAATCACAGCTACATTGCATGAGTAAAGCTGACCAGAGAGAGCTAAGAAATAATACAAACTAAGTAAATGTCTCAACAAACATTACTACTTTCAAGTTTGACCTAATTTATATACATTTTGTATAAAAACTTGCAAAAGAAAAGTAAATGTATTGCGTTTTTTTCTTCAGAATATGTGTGGTTTCCAATGGAGACTTGAAAAAACATGAATATGGTACTTCAAATTTAATGGTTCTGTTGGTTCTGTATTCTGGAAATTTCCATAAGGGTCAGGGAAAAAATAATTAAATGTACAATATTTATTATTATAATTACTCTCACTAATTTAACGTGTTAAATTGACAAACCTAATTAAATGCAAATGACTGTAGGCTCAGTCATACCTGTATCTTATAAAATACTTGACACAGCTTCTCAACAAGATAAAAAATAATTATTTACAACAAATTAAAGTGCCTTCGTTCTGCTCATTTCTATCCACTCACAAGCACATTCTGAGAGAGCAAAAACTGCCTCGTTTAATGTAAGCGTACTTGTAGAAGCTCCACCGGACAGATATACAATATCTAAGCTCAGTGGACCCAAACAGCCTCAGGTTAGCCAAGAAATTTCGAACACCACAATCCCTAAGAAAAAAAACGAGGCCTCTGTCATAAAGCCTGAAGAAGAATAATGACCCCTAATAGCTCATTTTACTAATTGCTACTCATTTGTCATTAAGCTGATGGTTTCATTCAGAGCAATTTACAATACGCTTATTATGGCAAGTCCCCCATGGCGCAACTTGGGGTAAAGTGTCTTGGTAAAGGGCACGATCCATTGATCATTCCTTACAAGGTTTGAACATACAACTTTTCGATTACCCGCCAAGATCTAAAACCCCAAGGCAATGAAAGTCTTTTGTTAAAACAGCTCTCAAGTAAGTTCATACAGCAGCAAACGCTTCAATTGTTGCCTATAGTTACTATCTAGTCTCTGAAGTGTCAGTGATAAAAGCAACAAAGCAACAGTACAGTATAGTAGCTCCACAGGGCACATCCCCTAGCTGAATGACAATAAAGTAAACTTCAGGAAACACTGATCGATTGGCTTTGTTCAAACTGTCTGTTGGATAGCCTTGCTATCTACACTAAGAACTAACATCTTATGTGAACCCAAATACAACCAAATCACACGCTTTCTTACTACATCACATTCACTTGAGGAGTTCAGTAGCCTAGAGCATTTTTGTGCTTGTCATTAGAACTACCTTTGCCTGGTTTTAGGCTTTAAGGATCCATGATGGCTGGAGGAACTGATAAAGCTAACAAGCTTAAAGCAGCGCTAGCTGAATGCTAGTGTTGTAAAACTTAAAGTGTAAGATTTTACATTTGTTTCTGGGTTTTGTGAGGAGCCTGAGGCACTTCTGTGACTGTTGCTAACCTACCTTTGCCCCTTAGAAATCCAGACCTTGTGGTGCAGGTTAGATGTTTATGTTGCCTGTTAAGTAGTGGCTATTGTGGGCTACATTGGGAGCACAAATAAGCTGTTTTTTGTTGTGCTTTGTTTTTATGGCCTGATTTCTATTGTAATTTGTACATTTAAAATAAATGCTAAGTTATTTCAACCTAAATTTAGGTGAAAAAGCAAGAAGGTCGCTGGTTCGAGCCTCGGCTGGGTCAGTTGGCATTTCTGTGTAGAGTTTGCATGTTCTCCCCGTGTTCACGTGGGTTTCCTCCGGGTGCTGTATAGGTGAATTGGGTAGGCTAAATTGTACGTATTGTATGTGTGTGAATGAGAGTGTATGGGTGTTTACCAGTGATGGGTTGCAGCTGGAAGGGCATCCGCTGCATAAAACATATGCTGGATAAGTTGGCAGTTCATTCCACTGTGATGACCCCTGATTAATAAAGGGACTAAGCCGAAAAGAAAATGAATGAATGAATGAAAATGGACAAACCCAAGCAATAAACAGCAAAATTTATAAATTATTTTATATTAAAAAAACGTTTTCCATATTTGATTGAGAGTGTATGAAAAACAGCTTCTCAGTTATCCAACTTTGGGAAGTCAAACACATTTGAATAAATCAGTTGTTTTATGACTTTATGAAAAAAAAAAGTAAAGTAAAAAGTAAAGTTCACCCAAAAATAAAAATTCTGTAATCATTTACTCACTCTTAACGTGTTCCATTCCAGTTCGTGTTTTTTTTTTTTTTTTTGCTGTTGTTGTTGTTCTATTAAACACAAAGAGAGATATATTGAAAAATGTTAAAAACCTGTAGCCATTGACTTCCATAGTATGTTTTTCCTACTATGAAAGTCAATGGTTACAGGTTTCCAGCATTCTTCAAAAAATCTTATTTTGTATTCAACAGAAAAAAAAACCCTCAAATGATCAAATGACAAAATGGTAAATTATAAATTTTTGGGTGAACTATCCCAACTATCCTTAACTTGCCATTTAAGGTAAACATGCCAGGAAGCCATTTCCACTGGCGATTGAAAATATAAATGAGTCACTAAAGTGTTTATTCTCCCCACACTCCGAAGTATGTATAGCCTTCAGAATCCTGGCGGAAAAATAATCACCAAAAAATGCAAGTTTACACCCTAAACGATGCGAGGGCAAGTGCAGGAAAAAATCATTATAGGCCCATAACTGATAGACACAGAGTAAAAAAATTGGGATCGGGAGGGTGCAGAATGAAGCCTGCAGGAGCAGGAAGGCAAAATCAGTCTGACGCAGACCTCTAGGGCAGCGCTAACACTCTCTGAAATGGAATGTTAGCATACTTGCGTGTTGACAATCCTGCAGCGTCAGCTACAGTAGAATGCTAGCTACTAAATATCTGGAGTGCTGTCTTCACATCAGATGCTCAAGCTAAAGTCTGCACCTAAATGCCTCTTTAGTCCCTTTAAAAGCTTCCATTCAACTGTCACATTATGCAAGATGTGGAATTTCAAAGTAATACGCTCAATAACGGAGTAAATTAGGCTCGTTAAAAGGGAAAGTGCGGCTTTATGATGTGTCATATGGTGGTTGCTGATGTACATGGTCCTTTGTACCTACACAAAAGCTTATACAAGCTACACGGTGATATATGACAAGCTAAAGGACTCTAGGATTATGTTGTACATTCATAAATGCACAATTGCTACCGTAGCACCACAAAACACTGGGTACACAGAGCTGCAAAGAAGCGCAGCACCATGCAGGACTGTAAAACTCATCTGCTTTCGCATTTTAATCCCTCTGGTTGGAGTCACGGCGCACCCTGCTTCATTAGCATATATCTCCCTGTACGGGTGACTTTCATTCTCTCTGGTCCTCTTGTGCTTTAGCAAGCTGTTGACTGTTATTTTTGTAATTCTAATGACTTTGCCCCAATCTCAAATGCATTTCCTATTTTGTTGTTTTCTGTATGTGGGTCATTTTCAGGAGGTGCATTCTTCTCCTGTTAGGCAGCGCTGCTAAAAAAAATCATTATCTTAATTAGTGTTTTTGTCTTGTTTTAGCTTACACTATTTTGTCAACAAAAAATAAGTCACAGACACAGAGAGGACAAAAAAAATAAATGTAAAAAAAGTCCAAAAAGTATAATATTTTAAAGCATACTAATATATTTTCCATATTCTAATGACTAAGCAGATTTTACTGTAGTGGTGGCAGGGTTATTACAGTCAATGATCAAAAACAAAAAATAAATTTTGATACATTTTTTTTTTTTGCAGTGTCACATAAAAGTAAATATCAAAACTCAAAAAATACCACACATACGCATATAAATGCAACACAGTTTCATTGGGAAAATGTGCCCAGGGTTACATTTTTGATAACCGACAAATATGTATTCGCTGGTACATAATGGCTGCATTTTGTGTGTAAAACGAATGCTACGGGGTGGTACCACTGACCACTTACCTCCGTATGGACAGCTTTTTTGGCATGATTGTTTTGCTAAAAAGCTCACCGCGAACGGCGTCAGATTGGGGACGCGAAGAGTAGCAGACTGGGGTTCGAGTGCGGCAAAGGATGGTTCCAGAAACCAAGAAAAACAAATCCCATAAAAGTGAGTGTGTGAGATCGCAGTATAAGCACATGACCCGCAATGGTTTTTCAATTGTAGTTTGGTTTTACTATCAGTTGGGTTTAGGGAAGGAGGAGGGTAGGTCAGTTGATATCAACTAATATATTATGCTCAGTGATGAGCCTTGAGAAGGACGCACGCAAAAAGGACGTTGAGATTTCCACAGTGTGGACATTGGTGGATTTACGAGAAATGGCACGTATGAGAAAACGTGTCACAGTAAAGTATTTGAGATTGTCAAAAATGTACACGGTGCCCTCTAGTGGATTTGTGAAAATAAAAAGTGCAAGAACACGTAGTACAGGGTACTTATTTGTCGGTTCTCAAAAATTTAGCACTGGGCCCATATTTTCAATGCTGCTAAATTCCTAACAGTGGTTCTCATTTGACTAAGGAGACATGCAAGGCAAAGCTAAAGAATGAGGTTGAGAACCACTAACCACACAAAGAAAATTGTGATATACATAAAAACAAATCTACATAGATACATACAGTATTTTTTAGCACAACAGTGCTCAAAGGCTCAAAACAAGGGAAAAGTTATTATTTGCTCATGCCAATCCTGAAAAAATGTGCCAAAGATTATGTATTATTATGTTATTTTAGACTTTTTTTTTTATTGTTTCTCAAGCCTGCTAACAAAGTTAGGTGAAATGGAATAAACTGGGATGAAATGTAATCATTTTAATGGGTTTAAATGAAGATTCCTGTCCTGAAGGTCCTGAGTTTCTGACTATTTTTGTACCTAGCCTAAAATAAAGTTATGAAAGAAATTGAGGTGAAACATTGCAATGAAAATACACCTTTTTGCTAAAATGCATACTGTTTGCATGATCTAAATATGCACAAGGGTTAAACATTCTTAGAAAAAATACATATATAAATAGTTTCTTTGTTCCATCTAGCATTATGCAAACAATTAACAATGCAAAAAAAGCATTCATTCATCAGTACTGTATGTTATTAGAAAAGCTTTTATTGTGCAATTTTGCTTGTCAAATAAACTGCTTTTGTTTTAAAAATGTTAATATTCACATTTCTAACCATGCAGCTTTAATCAGACAGATTTAATTGCACGCGCATTATTTTCTTCCAAAAGCAGATGAGCATGTAAAGAACAGAAGAGAAAGAAAAGATTTTGATTAACAAAACAGTGCATGCAATCAATAATCCCGCATTTAAGTGAAAGCTCCTTTGAAGGTAAAAGCTCCATTGGTCTGTTTGCACAGATGTAAGTTTGCCGAGCGATCCCGCTCGCTCTTTGTCGTTATGTTTTGATGTATTAATTTAAGTTGTATTGAGCCTCTGGGCAGGTTTGGCTGAACTGTGTGTTACTGCTGATGTATTTTCCGATGAACTCTGTTATGAGTCATTCTAATAGCCTGCTGGTTTTATTTGGAAGCTTTTACATCTTTAGTAGTTTTATTTGGGGACAGATATAATACACTGTGCAGAGAATAGCTTTTTTTGTATTAAGCTGACACGCATTTGCCTGATGTTGCGTTGCACAACCCAAGCATACGACTCAATAAAGCACTGCTTCTTAGGTTAGCTTAGCATTTTTATTAAGTTATTTTGATAGAGATTTAAAGGCCTCAATGAGATTCGAACAACGCCTGTATAGGGGTTTTGTGGAGGATACATTCATTTTTATGTTGAGCTCCGGTGTGCAAGGTATGCTGATAAACTTTCCCACAGCCTTCTGCGACAGTAATTCAGTTTAGCGAGAGCACGGCGGCCTTAGTTAGTGTCAATTTGTGCGAGGTGGTATTTTAGGGTTGTTTTAATGGCGTCATCTTTGGTTAGAGGTTGTAACTCTGCCGTAGACGTCCAGACAGCATCCTCCTCCTCACCGTTTTTTCTCATTTCTAGCCATTTCTCCAATCTGTGAGCACTCAAGGTCATTCCCAATCACAAAGGCCAGCAGTGAATAAGATATATAGAGATGCTGGCGGTCACGTGCACACAACTAAGCGCTCTCTGATGAGGAGATTCCCCACCTTGGGAGCATAGAGATCACGTCCTATTTTTTTTCTGAAATCCCTGTGCTTTGTTTAGCCTTCCTTCGCATTTTCTTGTTTATAAAGCTACATCCATTACTGCGGAGAAGCTTACCCGGTAATCCCGCATTATGGATTGACTCTCCCTGTGCTTTTGATGGATCCCCCTTTAATTTTAATGTGCGCTCACTCGCCCATTCGGACAGGTATTCAGTGCACTTATGGCTATAGCTTATGGATGGGCTTTGTTTTTAGGCCCTCTCTCTCTATGCGCATATCAATAAGGGCATTATAGCGAGCAGGGTATCGCTTCTTTTTTAGTACGCTGCTACCATTAAGAGTCTTTGGAGTCAGCTTTTCTCTACTTCTCTAGATCCATCCCTCCATCCCTTTATCACCCGTATATTCCATCTCTCCCTCTCTCGGGGTATTAACCATTCAAAGATCTCTCTCTATGGCGCGCAGTAAAAGTTATCACTCCATCTCTCCCGCCCTCGCTCTATCTTTCTAATCTTCCTTAATCTTCCAGCCGAGAGTGAAGTGAGAATTAGTTTCTCACTCTCTCTCATCAATCTCTCACACCCTTCCACTTCTTTCCATCCAGCCCTGTGCATTCTCTCTCTTTCTCGCCATCTAACTTTACTCTCTCTCTCTCATTTGTACCTTTTTCATGCCGTTATTCCTTTGGTCTCTGCTCTTTCTCCACCTTCTCGGGTTCTCACATTTAGATCAGAGATCTTGCTCTCCTTGAAACAGGCACATCCATTATATGTTTCTTAGCTTTTTTACCTTTTTCTTATTCTGCAGCTTTTTTTCCTTAACTTCTGAAGGCGCGTCTGTTCAACTAAACCTGTCAATCATAATGCAAGGGCATCTGAGGGTGTTTTTTGACTATAGTGCACTTTTTGCATTATAAAACAACACGGAAAGCAATGCATCTCTATATGTGCTGTGTTCAGTATATTAAAGACAGGCAATGTAAAAGTGAACTAATATTCTTTAAACTGTATTTACCTCTGTAAACTGACTGCACTTTACACTACCGAATGGGAACCATTTAGAATAAGTCAACTGAATTAATGTGAATATTGATACTATACTAGCTTCTGTAGAACTGCTTTATGGACGAAATTGGAGTAATTAGCTGCATTTATTATTGTATAATTGAATAATTATTCAACATTTGCACCAATTTTGTATTCTTTTTAATGCTGGATAGCTGCTTAAAACAATCTGTGCTGTATAAAACATTATATAAATAAACCTGACTTGTCTAACAGCATTTTGTGGAAAAAGTGTGGTGTAAAAAAAACTAAATAGCCAACACATCTCTTTCTGTATAATTTATAGCTTGCTTCTGAATGTGAGCTGTTATTCTGATGTTATATATACACAACTAAATAATTGAATGTTCAAACGAGAGACATCCAATTATTGGTGTCTGTATTATATTAGGCTTACAAAAGTTATTTTATATACACAAAAAATATTAAATATGTGTAATGTGTCAATATTATTATGGGTCCCACTTTACATTAAGTGGCCCTAACTACTATGTACTTGCATAAAAAAAAATGCAATGCAATGTATTGCAGAACACTTCTGGTGCTCTTCAGGTGGGCTACGGGTAGGGTCAGGAACAGGTTTGGTGGCATGGGTAGGTTTAAGGGTGGGTTAAATTGTAAGGGATGGTCAAGAGTGCAATTAAAGATGTAATTACAGAAATTGATTACAGATGTAATTACACGCTGGTATTTAATCAATCATAAGTACAATGTCAAAACATGTATTTACACAATAAGTACACTGTAACAAATAATTAACTACAGTTTAAGTACATATTAGTTAAGGCCACTTAATATAAAGTGGGACCATATTATGTATCACCAGAAAAAACACAAAATACAGCACTGTTATTAATGATCTGAACTGAAACATACATACAAAATCATAGAAAAACTTTGTTTTGAGGCAAATAAATACTTAACTATGTGTCCCTTAAAGGGATAGTTCACACTGAAAATTTGCTCACTCATCCTCAAAATGGTTTGAAACTGTTATGGTGCGTTTACACCAGATGCGGATGAAGCGTCAAGCGCGAGTGATTTACATGTTAAGTCAACGCAAAGACGCAAATAGACATCCTGCAACGCAATTCGCGCAAATGAAGCGGCACGAGTTTTGCACGTTTGCGCGGATCGCTCAAGTTGGAAAATCTGAACTTCAGCGGACAATCATGCTGCGTTAACCAGTCAGGAGCTTGCTCTCGTATGGGTGTGATTATGACGTAGTGTCTGTTGTTGGTGTCCTAAGGGGAAATCCTCTTGCCGACAACAGCTCATCAAACTGGGCTCAGCTCAGTCAGAAGCACCGCTGAAAGCCTCCATCATCCACGTATAGTTTCTGGAGGAGTTGATGAACTCACAGAGCTGGATGCACCTCTGAAAGGATATAGTGGATGAGTGGACTATGCTGTTTTTTAGCCTTCCTAAAGCACAAAAAGCACAGCTCCTCTCTCAATAAATATCCATGTTAGCCATTTAGCAATGAAACTAGAGTCACCGGGCAGACAGAAGCCCCGCCCATGACGCAAATCCACGTCTACTGTGAATTGAATTTCACTCGCGAATGAAGCGAATTTGATGCACGAATGAAGCGAATAAACTCAAAATGTCCACGCGTCTATTTACTGTTTTACTATTTACTGATTTATTTGCGCATGCCGCGTCTGGTGTTAACACAGCATCAGAGTTTCCTTTTCCTGTTGAACACAAAAGAAGATGTTTTGAAAAATGTTACAAACTAGTAACCATTTACTTCCATAGTAGGAAAACAAACACTACAGAAGTCAATAGTTTCAGGTTTGTAGCATTATTCAAAATATATTTATGTGTGTTCAACAGAAAAAAAGAAACTCTTTTTTGTGACAAGTGAAGAGTGAGTAATTTTTGTTTTGGGTGAACTATCCCTTTAATACAGTTTGAAGTTACTACCTAAACACCACATCTTGCACAACACTTACAAAACTCCACAAATTACACCAGAATTGCCACAGATTACACAGCATTGCAAGTAATCAAATGTGACAAAACTTTTGAGACAAACCCAGACTGACGCTGCTCTACACTTAATTAGAAATCTGAAAAATGTCAATGTTTCAACAAAGGAACGACAAACCGATTTTGACAAGAACTCAGATGCTGACGGGAACTCAAGAGCTTGGCATCCTTTTTTTAGACAATCCAATCCACACAATCCCACTAAAGGGACTTCAATAAACAACATACCTGGCCTATATCCCAGGAAAGCTATCATATCGCTGTAACTTTCTTCTCTCTCTGTACATTTTTGTCGAGTTTACCATTGTGGGCTGGATTGAAGGTACAGAGGCGACAGACAGCGGCTTTGATGTGCACAGACATTTCTTTTACAAATGCCTATGCTGAATGAATACACAATGTGCACACCGGCAGGTACACAGATGGAAACAGACAGAAAAAAAGAGATAGAGAAAGCCAAAGACAGAGAGATGTGTAGATCAGCACGGGAGAAAGTCAGAGAGAAAGTAAGAAACCGAATGAAATAAAAAGAAATCAAGATTGGAGCGAGATGCGACATTAATGCAGGAGAAGAAGAAAAAAGATGGAGATTAGAGGTTTAAGGATAAACAGATAAGAACAGAAAGCACGTGGCAGGCAACGAAGCGAAGTTTAAAAAAAATAGATTGAGAGATGAGATGAGAGACTGGCAGCTGATAAGACGTAATCCCCCCCTTTCCATGTCATTCCAAAGAAAACAGAGTGGTAGCATAAGGAAGACGGGGTAAAAAAATGTGAAGCCACCTCATTTACCTTGCCATTCACGCAATCCTTCCATTCTCATCGGCCCGGTGATTGAACCTAACTCCGCCACCCAAGAAATCAAAGAAAAACAGCAGCTTTAAACTGCAGTTTGGAACAATTTCTGTCCTCAAGATCCCCCTTGCTGCTTGTACCGACACGTACAGCCTTCTGTTTCAACTGTAAAGTAAAGATGTGGGGAGAATAAAAGAATATGAGAAGTGTATTGCATCGTATTGCATCGGGAGTCGTGCGAGTCCACACTCCGCTCCTCAAATACTTGTCACAGTGGAGCTGTAAGGAACGTGCACTGCCACTTTAAAGAGTGTAACTAAAACTGTGAGCAGTTTCTATTATGGACTGTGATGGGACACACACGTTTTCACAGATGCTATTATTTATCTATCAAAAGTTACTGAAAATTGTTACATTAATATGTGTTTATCTAGCATTCGTTTTGCCGTGGTTTCAAACACTTCTTTTATCGCCCATTTTAATGACAATGTTTTTGTTACAGCCTTTGGGTGATAAGTGAACGCAATGAAATCACACTGACATAAATTCAGACATTATCACTGTTAGTCTTTGCCACAATTTTACAGTTATTTACTGCAAAAATGCCCAGTAAAATACCACATACATTCTTAACAGTACATTACTGTATTATGCACTGCATTGTAGGTCATTTTAAAACTTTTACAGTAACTTACTGCATATTATGAATTTGCGGTATTCTACTGTAATCAAGTACTGCTACTGTAGTTAAAGACAAAATTTGTCACTTGTTTGGAATTTATTAAATGTAATAGCAAATACTAAAAATAAAGGTTTTGTACTGCTAGTGTAAAATGTAAATAAATTACAGTAAAAGTACCATAAAAATGCATAATTTAACATAAAAAGGAGTTTCAGTTAGGCTATTTTCCTGTAAAATGAAATTGCGGTAGGGCCCTGCTACTGTAAAACATTTACAGTTAAGTTATTGTAAAGGGGCAGTTGCTGTAACTTACTGGCAACAGTGCTGCCAGTAAGTTACCGCAAAAATACAATAAAATGTCTAACAGTGTAGTTTTGTAATTTTGGGGTGAAAACGAAAATGACTTTTTCAAACTTATTTTAAGCTATTGTTTTTTTAATACATGAATACATTAAAAATAATAATAATATATTTTACAATAATGTATTAAAATTTTTGAAAAACCAAAAACAATCCTGTAGCGTTATTTTTTAGGTCAATAAAAAAGTTACAAAGTAAAGTTTGAAATGGTGATTGATCTATTAAGTTACACATCTTACATACTGTATAGACACAACTCTTTACTATTCCATGAGGTCACAGGAGAGAATTACAGAATGGCAGTAAAGTAGCACAACTGATGTTTGTATATCATGTGACAGTAACAAAGTAGTTAATGTAGTACGTCTAGATTACATTCATCCTATACAGAATGCAAAGTGATTACGTATTCAAAACTCAAGAGAGTATACTCAATTTTGGATGCAGCCTCAGTCTCTTTTATTTGAATTTCTAAGTTAAACTTAACTTCAAAATTTGCATTTCTATTTTTATCCCATCTGTTGTAAAATGATGATCCTCTCAGTTTATTCCACCTTCGCCACTGGATTATCCATAGAACTGATGCTAAACAGTCAAAAAGCGACATCACAAAAGCACCAATTAAGCATCACAGTTTCAGCATGAATAAAAAAAAAATGCTGTTTTGCCTGAAATGTTTAGTTTTAGCTAAAAATTCAGTGCACTCCAAAGTTAACAATATAATTAAGATAACTAAAAAATGTTTTTCAAAATGTGTATGTTACATTTTTGCTTTTCAGTTTTATGTAATAGATTAGACTGGGAAGGGTCATTACAAGTGACCCCTATTAGCATTAAGAATGTAACTGTGAGCCATAATTAACCACAGAGAAGATAAAACAGCAGTTTTACCCTCATTATGGTTGAAACAAGGTGAAAAAAATATAAACATATAATCAAGTCGATTAAAAAAAAAACATGGAAAAAATTTCAGCTGGTGTAAGTAGAGAAGTCATAATAAGGCTCATGCAGGAGATGCAGATCTGTGATCTGAGCAATTAACCTGAATTTCTCTGGTGAAATCCCCAGCTGTGCAAGCAGGGCACGTGTAAAGATGTAACCTACAAAACGTCTCCATGGCTAAGGGCATCTGCCAACAAAATAAGCAAAGCACTGTAATCAAAATGAGCTAATCACTTCAGCCTAATTTACCACAGCTACAAAAAGCTTCTCCGGAAGAAAACTAGAGGATGAAAACCAAGACTCTGAGGCAGAGTTGTAGAAACCAGGCAGCATGAGGAAGATGAACATCAATTTATATATTTACAAGCTATAAAGCATTTTGCCAGCCATAAAAATATTTTAACAGCCATGAAACAAAATATATGCACTATTACACTGAATAAGGCAGAAGATAATGTAAAAAATATAAATATTTAGTAAAAAAAAAAAATGTAACAAACTGGTAATTAAACATACTAATGATAATAATGATGATATGTAATGATAGATGAGTTGAACTGATGTTTTTTTTATATAATGATAACAAAATCTTTTTATTTACATAATACAATAATACAAATTTTGTATATAATTTATATATATATATATTTATATAATTATAGTGGCAGTAGTAGTAGTGCTATGTGATACTGAAGAAAAATGTTATATGTGATAGCATGCTAAATAATGCAATGTTTGTAAAACAAAATATGCGAAACAATATTAAATTCCTATTTGTTATCTAATTACAATGCAGTCTTTGTGATTTGTTAACAGCATCAAACCAAAGCACGTTCTCAGACACTTTTGCTCTACTCGAATTTTGCAAGTAATGTGTTGGGTTAACTTATACATTAATCCTAACGCATTCAGGAGCTCTCAGCCTCCAAAAAGGTCAAAAAGCACCATAAAGGTATTTTTTTTCATCTGAGGAACAGATTTTAGTCAGAGAAAACCTTCCTATGAAAATCTTGAAGAAGAACAGCTTGACATCATGCTGTAAAAACTTTTTTGTGTGTGTTCCACAAAAGTCACCCAGCTTTTGGGAAGTCACGAGAGCACAAAAGCGATGACAGAATTCTCACTTTCGGCTGGGAAGAAGAGAACGTGAGCTGAAGGATAGACAGAGATGTATGAGGGAAATGACGGCGGGAGGAACCGCAGGAGGCGCAGGCAGAGCAAACGCTGGAGGCAGAAAGGAGAATGACGGCGATGTATACGTCTCGTGAAACTCCACTGCTCCTAAGCTCACTAATTCAATCTCTGCAATCCTGTTGAGCGACTGAACCCTCCACCCATCCCATCATTCCTCAGCTCCTCGCGCTAATCCGACGCACAGATCCACCACACAACATAACATGACAGAAAGCACAGCGGACGGAGGAAGATGAAGATGAAGAGAGGTAAGAGGACGATTGTGTCACACAGTTACGCTAGTCCCAATAAATTCCTTTTTAATTAAAACTCTAAATCCTTCACACTTTAAAGCCATTTTTATAATTAACGCTCTGATCTTCCCCTCCCCAATATAAAAACAAGAAAACAATTAAAACTTTTATGATTTTGTTACTTCAAAAAGCCATTAATTAAAAAAAAACAAGCGAACAATGGTAAGATATTGAGACAGAACCCTCTTTGCTCATTAACTCGTGGCTAATTGATCCAAACCGGAATTGTTTACCATTGGGACGGCAAAGAAGAAAATGCTCTCATTTTATTCACTTAATTGCATTTTTTATTTCTCCGTTTTTTGGGGGGTTTTTTGGAGATAGAAGATTGGTTGAAATAACATGAAAAGATTTTCTCTTAATTAATATTGCTCTCTTTGGATTTCTAATATTTTGACCAAATATATTAGCTACAGAAATTAAGATCAAGAGTCTGAAGTGCTGATGAAGGGCCCTGTGATTTAAAATACATGTGAAAAATGAGAACGAAATCGAGGAAACATTAAAAACCAAAATATCTGTACACAGAAAGCTACAAAATTTTATAAAACTTGGATGAAAAATATTTATGATAATAATAATAATAATAATAATAATAATAATAATAATAATAATAATAAGAAGAAGAAGAAGAAGAAGAAGAAGAAGAAGAAGAAGAAGAAGAA
>CAIGQV010014432.1:13278085-13298445 GCA_903798115.1 Danio jaintianensis | reverse complement strand
AAGAAGAAGAAGAAGAAGAAGAAGAAGAAGAAGAAGAAGAAGAAGAAGAAGAAAAATAAAATGTATAATAATAATAATGATAATAATAATAATTAGTGAAACTAACCTTCTTGCTGTGAGGCGATTGTGCTACCCACTGCGCCACCGCGTCGCCCCTTTACTATTATTATTATTATTATTATTAATATTAATAATAATCGCAGAGCGAAGTTGACCCCAACTACCGGGTTCGAGTCCGGCAAAAAACTGTTCTAGAATGCAGGTAAGACAAAAGACGAAAAATAAAATAAACAAGTAAATAACAGGGTGAGGGGCGACACGGTGGCGCAGTGGGTAGCACGTTCGCCTCACAACAAGAAGGTCGCTGGTTCGAGCCTCAGCTGGGTCAGTTGGCATTTCTGTGTGGAGTTTGCATGTTCTCCCCGTGTTCGCGTGGGTTTCCTCCGGGTGCTCCGGTTTCCCCCACAAGTCCAAAGACATGCGGTACAGGTGAATTGGGTAAGCTAAAATTGTCCGTAGTGTATGTGTGTGAATGAGTGTGTATGAATGTTGCCCAGTGATGGGTTGCAGCTGGAAGGGCATCCGCTGTGTAAAACATATGCTGGATAAGTTGGCGGTTCATCCCGCTGTGGCGACCCCAGATTAATAAAGGGACTAAGCCGAAAAGAAAATGAATGAATGAATAACAGGGTGAGAACATGGTAAAATCTGAAAGCGTGGTAAAAATCAGGCTGCCGCGGGGGCTTTTCTTTTTCTGGATTACTTTTGAAAACACTGTTGGTTGGGTTTAGGGAAGTGGGTGGGCGCTGGTCAATCTTTTTTTTTTTTGTTTTTTTTAACACTATCTGCTGGGTTTAGGGAAGGAAGAGAGTGGGTCAGTCGATCGGTCAGTCGGTCAGTCAGTCAGTCAGTCAGTAGACAACGGCCTCTGGTGGATTTACGCGAGAAGAGCAGGCGCGAATGGCACTCACGAGAGAAATTTGAGATCTCAAAAAGCGTACACAGTGGCCTCTGGTGGATTCGCGAAAACAAAAACTGCAAAAAAATTACCTCCTGGGACATATTTGGCACTCTCCAGAAATGTATATAGGAGTACATATTCAGAATGAGCCTGGGTTGAATAAAATTGAAAAATAAAAACAGAAAAAAAATGTAGAAAAGTTGAAATGGATAAAAACATAAATATAAACAAAAGGATTTCACATAGGGCTTTAGGCTGAAGGATAATGCACATGTTTTTTGTTGTAAAAGCTGATTCTTCAAGCTCCGGCTGTAAGTGGTGTTCGGCTCTTGGACAAATGGTCATGCCCTTCACTGTGACCCTGATAAAGAAATGACGGGACTCATCCATCAAAACTACAATACCCAAGATCCATCAGTGCAAGTACAGATAGCAAACAGACATCCCCTAAACACACACACACACACACCACTGCGATGGCAAATAAGCCATAAACTCACTCATCCTTTCTCCTGCTCCTCCTTTGCATGCACTTCATTTCTTCTTTCTCCTCAAGGCAAGAAGAACTTTTAATAAAAAAAGCATTTTAGCAGAGAACATGGGTGTTATAAAAATGAGCGAGAGAAGGCCATCTCGCCGTAACATGGTTGTGAATAATTTAACGACAGATGCTACGTGCCAACCTGCCAAAAGCCTAGCCTTTTTTTTTCTCTGTCATTTAAATAATTCTTTCATTCAACAGTATCCAGTCCAAAGTAATGGCCAGAGCTCTTCATTTTTTTCCTTCTTTCTCAGCAGCACTTAAACAACACACATTATCACATTCTCATCAATATTCATCAGTCTGTCCCTCTTTCTGTGTCACCTGACCTCTTCCGCAAAACTCTCTTAACATCTCCATCTTCTTCATAATAGCCGGACTCCTCCATAAAGCTTTTAGTTTCCAACTTTATGTCGTCTCTCCGACACCTTGTTTTCCCTCCCTCTTTTTCTCTCATCTGCTTGGCGTACATATTGATTTCTGGAAATATGGTGCAGCTTTTATTACAATAGATTAATCATGAACAAACGCGCTGGGATATATTCCGTATTCATTATGTCTACATTTTGGGTTATTGACAAAAGTTTTTCAAGACCACACACAGTTGGAGTCAGAACTATTAGCCCCCTGTATATTTTTTTCCCCAATTTCTGTTTAATGGAAAGAACACATTTCTAAACATAATAGTTTTAAAACCTAAACTATAATAGCTGATTTCTTTTATCTTTGCCATGATGACTATATAATTGACTATAATATGACTATAACAGGGCGACACAGTGGCTCAGTGGTTGGCACTGTCGCCTCACAGCAAGAAGGTCGCTGGTTCGAGTCCCGGCTGTGTCAGTTGGCACTTCTGTGTGGAGTTTGCATGTTCTCCCCGTGTTCACGTGGGTTTCCTCCGGATGCTCCGGTTTCCCCCACTGTCCAAAGACATGCGCTATATGTGAATTGAATAAACTAAATTGACCGTAGTGTATGTGTGTGAATGAGTGTGTATGGATGTTTCCCAGTAATGGGTTGCAGCTGGAAGGGCATCCACTGCGTAAAACAAATGCTGGATAAGTTGGCGGTTCATTCCGCTGTGGTGACCCCTGATGAATAAAGGGACTAAGCCGAAGGAAAATTAATGAATGAATGACTATAATACGACTACAATAATAATTTTGACCTCAACTATATATACTGTTCACTTTGCTACTGTAAGTGAATTTCTAAACTCAAATAACCCACTTGATTTTCAGCGTAGATTAAATTATAATGCACATTTTGTTTATTAGTTATTATTTCATTTTTGTCTGAAACACTAAGAGTAAATAAGAGTAAACCTACTTCACTTATTCAATGCTGTTCAAAAAGAACAATATTAATAATACTTTATATAATAAATATATTTAATAAATATATATAAAAGCAAAATAAAATTGCTCAAAATTGCAACAAAAGTTAAGACACAAAAAACATGCCAAATACAATAAATCCTGATTTAAAAATCAGTTGAAATTGTAAAAAAAAAATATATGCATTCATCTTGAAAACACAAATGAAGAAATTTCTATTTTTCTACTGAAAGTCTGTTTTATTCACATATAAGTATCGACAAGTTTATTTACTAATTGTTTACAGTATATACATTTTGCCACATAAAATCAAACATGTTTGCTTGACATGCAAAAACCAATTCAGGTTCATTCTTTATTGTCACTCCAGAATGTTTGAGCTTCTACAAGAACCTGTGAGGTCTGTACATGTTCACTGATGATAAATTTTTTATAGAAATAAAAGCCTCATTTTAACATGTTCATCATATAAAATTAGCATGTTTCTTCAGATTAAATGCATGGAATTGTTTTTGATCACATTACAAACTTTTTGAAGCATCCATATTTTAAATGAATAGACTTTCAATGACTAAATATCTTCATTTGGTTTCTGAAGATAAATATATGGTGAAGCTAGTTTACAAACTAACAAATTTGCAAACAAAATATTTGCAAATAGCTTTTATGCAACGTTAGCAAGTACCACCCAGCAAGACCCAGTGTTTCACAAGCTTTGTGCACATAAATCTGAAAACAAAAAAATATATATATCAAAATAAATATATAAATCAAACTGACATATGTGCAACCAGTTTGAGATGCAGTTAGTTACAGCTGTCTTAAAACTGGCCCTGGTTGATATCATAAAACATCCGTTCCATCTCATCTATCTTTTCATTTAACACATGCTGCCGTTATTCTTTCTCCAAAACAATGTTTGCTTTTCTTCAAATACCACTCACAAAACCAAGAATTTCCTTTTCTTTCGCCTGCCATCTCTCCTTCAGATTTATGCAGGCCAATCATTTATATGTTTACAAGCCAATTCTATTGGCTCAAATAATCATCCTATTTTCCTAATATAATTTTTTTTAATAATTACATTTTTGTCACTTATATGATGTGGTTCAATAATAATATTAATATGAGTATTTTTTAGGCATAAATATAAATTACAAATAATTACTTAATAATCTTTAATAAATAATAATAATACTATATAATCATCTTACCATATTACTTCACATACATCACATACTGTTTGGTTTAGTTTTGGTCTGATTTGATTCAAAATTGCAACCTAAAATGAAAAAAATAAAAATAAATCAAGGCTAACAAGCAGTGCTGAGTGTAATTAGTTACAAAGAAACTAGTTGATTAAATTACTTTTCTTTACTGTTATTTTTTAGGTAATTTAATTACAGTTACTGTACTTATAATTGTATTTTTCATTATAAATAATACAAATATATAAAAATACATTTTGCAATAATAATTAAATTCTAACTTAAAAAGGATTACATTTATCAAGATTATACCTGCTTGAGAACCAATGAATTGACAAAAAAATGTATGTCAATATACGGTATGTAATGAAATATTGCTTTTCTATTAACAATAATTTCTATTGTGTGTGTGCTGAGATTAAAAAAGTATTGAGTCAAGTAATTAAGTTTCTTATTGAGTAAATAAATGACTTTTCAGACAAAGTAATTAAATACAAGTTAAACGATGTGATTAGTAATGAATTACTTGTTTGAAGTACACTCTAAACAATTTAAAGACAAAAAGCCAAAACATCAAATATTTTTATTTTATTATTAATGTTGCTACAACTTGTAATAATAAGTTAATCAAGTTTCAACTACATTTTTTAATTTATATAAACTTTAGCTAGTTTGAGTTAATAAAATAATTTTATTCAGTTTGATTAATGTAAGCTGAGATGACTATAAAAGTTCATTTGATTCAACTAATAAATTTCAGGCAGCAAGATTTTTTTTACAGTGTAAGTTACCCAACACAACACAGACGAAATTAGGTTATTTAAAATTAAAATTCGGCTGATCTCCCATCATCCCATCACTTTCATCTATTCTCCTCCCTCCAAAATGGTGTCAGCTTTTCTTCCAACCTCTCTTAAAACGAACGATTTCATCAACCAATCAGCTTCCATTGTCTCCTTCAGACTTGCATCAATAATCTGCGTTATGTTTACAAGCCAACCTAATTATAACCGTCCTATTTTCCCAAACCCTTCCACCATCGCCCCAAAAGGTCAGATCTTGTCCCCTCACACCCGCGTTTGCTTTCGCACGCGTTCTGATCTCTCAGTCCCTGTCATCAGGTCGTGTTGCCTTGGGCGCATCTCATTCAATTACGACTTCCGCTGCTGTTGTTATTGTCCTCACTAATAATAGAGCACCTCTGTCTTTGCTGTCACGCAAAGGAGCCATCAATAGTGCCAGCCCTTATCTCCATCTTAGCAATCAGCAATAGCAGTGCCACCACAGTATAGAGGAAAGATGGAGGAGGAGGGTGGTGCGCAACAGACAGGCAAACGGTCCAACTGTCATAAATGAGAAAGGCAAGAGATGAATGGAAAACCCTGGAGTCCTGGAGAGAGAGAGGGGAAGAGAAAGAGGGTGGGCTGGCGAAATAGAGTGTTGGTTTTTGTGCGTCATTGTGGGCTTTGTTGTGTGTGTATGTTTACAACACTCCGAAGATACAGGCGGAGGAAATGGAGGGAAAATGGAAGACGCCGGATAGAGATTTGGAGATGAATAAAGGGGGTGACAGACTGAAGTGCCCCGAAGGCTCTGGTTACATTTGGAATTGAGGACGCACAGTGACATGGATGTAATTGGTGGAAACTAGCTTGAGAAGGAGAAGAGACGACACACAACCAAGACTATTGCATCATTGGCAATCGTTTGCCATTTGGTTCCCTTGCATCTCTTAAAAGTCCTCATGAACTAAGTTAAAAGCTGACTTTTGTTTTGTAAAGCATTTTTAACTATTGAATGGAAGGTTTGTTTTCGACGCTCCTCCTCGCCTTTTCTTGCTCATCTCTTGCTTTTTTGTCTTGTTTCTAGTCCAAATATTTAAAAACTCTTAAATCAAGAAGCATTTTGTAGACAAGCCAAGCATTGTGTCTTGTTTTAAGAAATAATGTCAAAATTAAGTGAGTTTTTCCATTAAAAAAATTCCTTTAAAATAATCTGCCAATGGGGTAAGCAAAACAATCTTATGTCAAAAGGAAAAACAAGATTATTTTGCTTACCCCATTATTTTGTTTGCTTTAAGGAAAAACTCACTTAATTTTGACATAAATTTTAAAAGCAAGACACGATGTTTGGCTTGTCTAGAAAATGCTTCTTGATTTAAGAATATTTGGACTAGAAACGACAATTTTTTTTCTTTTGCAGTGTTGGAGAAGCTGTCAAATTGGCTTCATCAGAGAAGGAACGCTACTGCAAAGTAGAAGGAAACGTTCAGATTTTGTTTAAAGATTATCAAGACAAATGATTTTTAATTAATTGTTCACCTCTGTTTAATTTTTAACACTGTCACTTACATATACATTTCTTTACCAGATCGGTCCTACCAAAAATTAATTCAATAAAAATATGGCAAATAATATGCACAATAAAATGTATTTTTCCATATACCAAGGTCTAAGCAATTTTTGTCTTTACTTTTTTTATATTATGGTCCTAGACAAGTGATCGAAATCAATTTTTTTTTGTGCAATGCCACATTTTTACAAATTTTGAAGCCACACCAACATAATGGAAGCCTGTTAACAAAGAATGTATGTTTTTTTGCTTAAATGGCACTCACATGAAATACTGCCTTTTTAAAAGAGAATTCATTAATTCGCTTTCCTTGGGCTTAGTCCCTTTATTCATCAGGGGTCGCCACAGCGGAATGAACCGCCAACTTATCCAGCACAGTGGATGTCCTTCCAGCTGCAACCCAGTACTGGGAAACATCCATACACACTCATTCACACAGATACACTACGGCCTATTTAGTTTACTCAATTCACCTATAGCGCATGTCTTTGGACTGTAAGGGACACCGGAGCACCCAAAGGAAATCCACGCAAACACGGGGAGAACATGCAAACTCCACACAGTAATGCCAAATGACCCAGCCGGGACTCGAACCAGCGACCTTCTTGCTGTGAGGCGATAGTGCTAACCACTGAGCCAACGTGTCGCCCTTTAAAAGAGAATCTGAAATGAAATTTAAAAATGTAAATAAAGTATGTCATGTTGCATTAACACAGACAAACGTCCACAAGGATTCGCAAGAATTAATTTTAGTCGTGTTTTCACCCTGTCATCGCAAATCCACACTTATTTCATTTAACCTCTACATTCAGTGGCCTAATCACACTTCATCCCTGTTTCTGGTTTTTCATTCCACACTCCAGCTCATTAATAAAACTAAGGATTAACAGTAACACTCATTTTCTTTTCAGGTTAACTTAAAGCACTATTAATGGGAATATATCTATATCATTCATTTAAAAAAAAAAAAACTACAGTATTTCTGGAGTGAAAATAACAATTTAGAATAATATTAGCACTTATTAATGCCTCAATAGAACAAAATCTACTACAGAAAACAATGTTGTCTTCATACATATTGATCAAACCAGTAAACGATTGTGGCCGTATTGACATTTTATCTGAATGTCTGCTTATAATTAAGCTCCCCAACACAAATATTATCTTTGATAACCTTAAATAGTCTATTTATCGATGCATTATAATCTCTTCGATCACCATCACAAAGTCTGTCAACATTTTATACATTTTGCAGCATCCTAAACAACCTCTGAGCATTATTAACAATTTGATGGTTTGTCAAATTAACTGTATTTAATTATTATGATTTATAATTATTATTATTGTGTGGGACTGTCCACCGTCGCATGTTCGTCACGAAAGAATTGATTACTTTGAGAGAACAATTACCTTAGAAACGATTGACTAATATTAGGAATGTGCATTAATTAAAATCTAGTGGAAAGACGAATTCATCATGACACTTTGCTCAAAATATGGAGAAATTAAGGCATGAAAGATTTTGTTTTAAAATAAAGAAAGTATTTTGCTTATTAATTTATAGTGTAACTATTTATATACATTTGCTACTTCTTTGAAAAATTTGGACCATTCTTACATTGCATATTATACAAATATGCAATCTGTAATTTATGTCTTCATCAACCAAAATTGTAAAAGTAGATTTCTGACCTTTGATCTTTAGTTTAGCCATTACATTTACATTTACATTTAGTCATTTAGCAGTTTCACTTTATATATATATATATATATATAAACAGAAGAGTGTTTCTACAGGTGGTTCCACACTTCCTAAATGCACTTTAAAAAAAAAAAAAGATAGGGAGTGATTGTAAAAAAGTGTCTGGTGCAAATGTGCAAAACTAGTGCAAGTGTCAGTTTAAGTGACAGAGAGATGAGGGTTTTAAATCTTAAACGTATTTTATTTAATCTTAATCTTATTTTTAATTAGATTAGTTTGCATGTTCTCCCCATGTTCGCGTGGGTTTCCTCCGGGTGTTACGGTTTCCCCCACAGTCCAAAGACATGCGCTATATGTGAATTGGGTAAGCTAAATTGTCCTTAGCATATGTGTGTAAATGAGAGTGTATGGGTGATGGGTTGCAGATGGAAGGGCATCCGTTGCGTAAAACATATGCTGGATAAGTTGGCGGTTCATTCCGCTGTGGCAACCCCTGATTAATAAAGGTACTATGCCGAAAAGAAAATGAATGAATGAATGAATGAATGTCTGGACACACAATATAAGGTAAATCTGATGTTTTTCTTTCATGCTTAAAACTTTAACTGGCTCATTACCACCAACAATCATATGTTGTATTTGAGTGTTGGAGAGATCTTGAAAAATGGAAAACAAAGCTGAGCAACTTTCAAAAATCCATTTCCTGGCTTCATGCAAAATCCTGCAAAATTCAAGCAAAAATTCAAGCAACTCCATTTCCACTCCACACCTCTTCATTTGTCCTTATATAACACTCACAGACTTCTCTGCATTTCTGGTTCGTAGCGAGTGCAGTAATTGTAGTGAAGCCTTTATAATGTCTGATAGACAGATGGCCAGCAGGGCTGCTGAGATTAATCTGTACAAAAGCAAAAGCTTTCACAGCATGTGGTCACAGCAAGAAACTGGATTTCACTGATACCCGGTAATAACATTTCTAAATCTCTCCAAGTTAACGAAGAAGTTCGAGGCCAAAGCCCACGGTCAGCGGGAGTGTGAACCTCCAGCCTGGCACTGCTAGCGCAAGGCTCAGCAAAGGTGTTCCTCTTACCTCAGGGAGCACCAGAACTCAGACGCTGAAAAATAAGGCGCTAATGCCTGAAGTTAACAACAATTTGCGATTTTTCATTCAATTATTATTGTTTAACACGTCCCCTCTGCCTCGCAACAGCCTCACGGCCAATGGCAACCATAGTGCGAGTCTTGCATACCAAGAAATTTCAGAGCATCTAAATTTGTGCCGTAAGAAATATTTTCTGGTAAGTAGCTGTCAGGGTTTTTTTTTTCACAGCCACAGGGAGAAAAAAAGTGGCTAATTTACTTGTATATCTGTGAGAAAGTTTGCAGTTAAGTAGATTAATTGATTGAGTGTGAATTTTAACATTTTATTTACATTTTTTAGAAGGACTTGGGGCTTTGAAGAACTCTGAATCTAACGCACTAAAGGCCAAAATGATTATGAGATCCACTGTGTAAGCCAGTATCCGTCATTTTTAATTCTGTGAACAACATGCATATGAGGTTCTTGCCAATTCTAAAATCTGCAAAAAATCGGAAAATGTAAAATTTGATATGAACATTTTTAAATGTGAAACAGCCTTGGCAACTGACTGAAATTTAAAAAATAACAAAAACATGTCAAATTACTTAAAATTAAACAAAATAAAATAGAAAAAAGCTAATTTAATATTTGTTTACTGACTATAATAGGATAAAATTTTACTAAAACATATTTCAACTTCAAAATTTCCTGTTTAATTCAATGTGGTCCTTGGGAATCTTATATAATTAATTACTAGCAATTTTGGAATTTGGCAACTTGTAGAGTATTATTTATGTAAAGTAGTATTTATATTATACGACTTCAAAAGGGACATAATCTTGGAATTTCTTTAATTACGGTAATTATTTCTTTTAAAAATGTTTGAATTTCAGACTGAATTACATATGAATGGATGTGTGTCCATTGGAGAAAATACAATCTCCCTACTTCAGCCCCTTAGGACCCTTTTACAGGGAGTAAATTTGGCTCATTTACTCACATATGCCTATCTGTGAGGAAGTTTGTGGTTAAGTAGATTGATTGAGTGGGAATTTTAATTCATGAAGTTGCATGAATTATAAAAAAGGGAAGAGAGAAAAAGTGTGTAATTTGAGTGCAGAGCTCTCGACCAGACCAAGGTTAGACGCAAAAAATGAGAAGGTCTCTGCATGTTGTGTTATTTGATTACTTAATACATTACAATACTTGCATACAGACAAGAAATAAATGACAAAAAAACATAAAACGCCAAAGCTTTAAAAAGGTATGTTCAATATTGTATGTGCAGAGGGTCGAATAACAGGGAATGAATTATGTTTCTCAATTTTCATCACCAACAAGAAATTGAAATGTAGATTATTTACAAATTGTAGTCCATTACTGATTGCAAACTATTATATATTGTATATATACAGTATACAATGCTGTACTACTGTATATAATACTTATCAATAGTTCATTCAATAGTTTTCATCATGTAGATGTAATAGATGTAATCTGTAATCTGATCTAATTTAATGTATGCTGACTACATTTTTGATTACTTTTAGATAACGTTTGACCTAACTTATAACATTGATTTATTCTGTACATGCTCTTAAATGCAAAGAGAAAGACAAAAAAAACTACATTATTTATTATCAACAACATAAACTTTATATTGTATCAGGTTTCAAATCATAACAATTGTAACAATGAAATAAATACCTTAGTCAAAATTTTGTCAGTTAAATGACTGATATATTTATTTAATATTTCTTGAGGGGGTACATATTTCACCCTTTAAATAGGGGTTAATCTTTGAATTCGTGTATTAGGCTATTATACATGAACAATGGTATTTCACAATTTAGATTTTTTTTTCATTTACCTGAAACTGTTTGTGATTACAGTTATATTTCTTATTTATTTAAGTAACTGGATAAATGTAATTATTTGACATAAAGGACAACAATTCACTGCCATTCACAAATCATGGGAAAGTAAGTATGGCTAGGTGATTAATTGAATGGAATTATCATGCGCATTTTGTCAGTAAAGCCAGCTCTGGTAAACTTCCAGCAGGAGCTTTCATATGAAGCAACATTTACTACATAGAGTGGCAGTACACAAACAAGCTATAAAAAAATCACATTTAAAACCTGAATCGATTTAATCAGATGATAATGAAATCAGGATAATAGTTCTGTGATAACGACAGCTGTTTGCGTAGCTTTTCAGTGAACTACGGCTGTGTTTAATAAATGCTGCACATGAAAATACTACATTTATTAAAATGTTATAACTCCCTACTCACTTCATAACTTCAGTCGAGTCGAGTGTTTGAAATAAATCTTTCTGTGAGATGATTTCATAGTCATGTGTTTATTAGTCACACTTAATCAATGAAAACAGTTACATCTTGTGTTTATAATGCATCGCTATATGGATTGCTCTGGTTTCTTTATGCTTGGAGTTTCTGCTCGAGAGCGCCCTCTGGCCTTCAGAGGAGATTTATTACTGAACACACAAATGTGCTTCCCTGACAATCGCTGGTGCGATCAATCATGTTTGCGATTTCATTTCAATTAATTTCCCAGCCCTAATAGTAATATGTCAATCAAATGCACACTAAAGGCTGATTTAAACTTTTGCATCGAGTGCACGTGGATGGTCCGGTGCAACCTTCGTACAGTTGCATACCCTTTGCCATGGCTGATGCCAATCCTTACACACAGCTCTCAAGAAATTTAACTACACGTCACAACAACGCGTATCACAAGCTCTGTTATTGGTCGGTTTGATAGTGTTGATGAGTGTGGGCGGGGCCAAGAGCCGTGGGAAGAAGTGGGCCTGGTGGCGCAAGTGTTTAACAAGTGTTGAGTCCCGTGGAGGAGCTCCAGATGAAGACTTTTGTTTTGTGTTTACTTTATGATTAAAGTTGTTGCCGGTTCCTGCCTCTAAATAGTATATTTCAGGTATTTCCTTTGTAAACAAAACACCCGAGAAGAAACTTGAGATAGAGAACATAGAAACCCCACTGCCCGCTAGCGTTTCTGAAGTGTTACTGTCAGAACACAAACCAATTCAAATATACTGTTTTTCACAACTATATAAAAAGGAAGTATTGGATTTTGGACAAAGCGCTGGTCTTGCAGTCTCAACTAACATGCTGATGAGGTGATTCAGATGAGTTTGATTAGGAATAGTTAGAAGGAGCATAGTGTTATTTTGCCTGCAGGACCTGGGATGGGAAACACTGCTTTATACAATGAAAGTCAATGGGGTTCAGTGTTGTTTTGGGCCACACACTGACTTTCATTGTACTGTATGGACAGAAACCGTTGAAACATTCATCTCCACCTACACACAAGTTTTTTCCTTGGTGCCAAAGAGAGAACCAATTGCGTGATACTACCGCGCACACCCTGCAAACACAAAACAATTTCTCTGCCCCACATGCACACCTACTCAGTCTTCATCATCAGCTGTGCACTGATAATATAAATCTGAGCCCGCACTCGCAACCCCCAAAACCTCTGCTGTAATGGAGTAGATTTGTGCGGGAGAGAGTTCGCTGCTTGCATTGAAATGAATCTGGTGTTAAAAATACACACAGGCACTTGGGCTTTTCGAAGTGAAAAAAAGAAGGAAGCTAAAAAAGAGGGATTTTTCATTTAACTTTTCCCCTTTCCCCCATGGTCCTTGGAGACCTCATGGATTAAACCTTTTTGTAAGTCAAGGAAGTTGGTGCCGCCAAGATTTCTAAATGAAGAGGGCGTCTTAATTGGAAAAGGCTTTAGATATTCCTGAGTCTGATTAAACAGCTCTGCACAACAGAAATGGATGGAAGGAGCAAGGGAGGGAAGGACGGATAAGAAGAGAGGAGGGTGGAGAGAGACAAAGGAGTGAAGTAAAGGAGATGTAGCAGAAAGAGAGTGTGTGAAGTAGGATGTAAAGGACTGCGTGTTCATTGAAGTAGGAGAAATAGATGTTAGAGGAAGCTGATGAGTTATCCTGCAGGCTTCAAGTGGCCAGAGCCGAGCTGAGCTCTGCAAAACACGCTTAAAAAAAACGGCTACGGTTATAGCCAAAGTTTTACCACTCTGATGCCATAGATGAAACTCTTTTCATGTTCTTTAGAAGGAGTTGGCACTTTGAAGACCTCTGAAACGAATGCACTAAAGGTCAAAATGTTTATGAGATCCACTGTCTGTGCAACTGACTGAAATATAAAAATATTATTATTATTATTATTATTATTATATGCAATTAAAATGTACAAAAATAACTAAAGCGTGTAAAATTACTTACATTTAAATTTAAAAGAGCTCATTTAATACATGTTTAAGTGAAGTTTTACAAACTAATTTCGAGAGGATCACATGCTTTGATTGAACACGGCTGGTCTCACATCAACAATCATTGATAAGCCAATTGGACGAATCCAAGCCTACAGTCGAAGCCAAAAGTTTTGAGAATGACACAAATATTCGTTTCCACAAAGTTTGCTGCTAAACTGCTTTTAGATCTTTGTTTCAGTTGTTTCTCTGATGTACTGAAATATAATTACCAGCACTTCATACATTTCAAAGGCTTTTATCGACAATTACATGACATTTATGCAAAGAGTCAGTATTTGCAGTGTTGGCCCTTCTTTTTCAGGACCTCTGCAATTCGACTGGGCATGCTCTCAATCAACTTCTGGACCAAATCCTGACTTATAGCAACCCATTCTTTCATAATCACTTCTTGGAGTTTGTCAGAATTAGTGGGTTTTTGTTTGTCCACCCACCTCTTGAGGATTGACCACAAGTTCTCAGTGGGATTAAGATCTGGGGAGTTTCCAGGCCATGGACCCAAAATTTTAACGTTTTGTATCCCTGAGCCACTTAGACATCACTTTTGCCTTATGGCACATTGCTCCATCGTGCTGGAAAATGCATTGTTCTTCACCAAACTGTTGTTGGATTGTTGGAAGAAGTTGCTGTTGGAGGGTGTTTTTGGTACCATTCTTTATTCATGGCTGTGTTTTGGGGCAAAATTGTGAGTGAGCCCACTCCCTTGGATGAGAAGCAACCCCACACATGAATGGTCTCAGGATGCTTTACTGTAGGCATGACACAGGACTGATGGTAGCGCTCACCTTTTCTTCTCCGGACAAGCCTTTTTCCAGATGCCCCAAACAATCGGAAAGGGGCTTCATCGGAGAATATGACTTTGCCCCAGTCCTCAGCAGTCCATTCGCCATACTTTTTGCAGAAGATCAATCTGTTCCTGATGTTTTTTTTGGAGAGAAGTGGCTTCTTTGCTGCCCTTCTTGACACCAGGCCATCTTCCAAAAGTCTTCACCTCACTGTGCGTGCAGATGCGCTCACACCTGCCTGCTGCCATTCCTGAGCAAGCTCTGCACTGGTGGCACTCTGATCCCACAGGTGAATCCTCTTTAGGAGACGTACCTGGCGCTTGCTGGACTTTCTTGGATGCCCTGAAGCCTTCTTAACAAGAATTGAACCTCTTTCCTTGAAGTTCTTGATGATCCTATAAATTGTTGATTTAGGTGCAATCTTAGTAGCCACAATATCCTTGCCTGTGAAGCCATTTTTTTGCAACGCAATGATGGCTGCACGTGTTTCTTTGCAGGTCACCATGGTTAACAATGGAAGAACAATGATTTCAAGCATCACCCTCCTTTTAACATGTCAAGTCCGCCATTCTAACCCAACCAGCCTGACATAATGATCTCCAGCCTTGTGCTCGTCAACATTCTCACCTGAATTAACAAGACGATTACTGAAATGACCTCAGCAGGTCCTTTAATGACAGCAATGAAATGCAGTGGAAAGTTTTTTCAGGATTAAGTTAATATTCATGGCAAAGAAGGACTATGTAATTCATCTGATCACTTTTCATAACATTCTGGAGTATATGCAAATTGCTATTATAAAAACTTAAGCAGCAACTTTTCCAATTTCCAATATTTATGTAATTCTCAAAACTTTTGGCCACGACTGTACATAAATAGCCCATTTTTCTTACCTTCCATATCTTTGTTTTTGAAGAATCCCCCCATCCACCCCATCTCCCCTTTTCCATCTATACCAAGGGGAGCTCTCAAGACCTACCTGATCTCAGACCCCCTTCTATGCTAAATGACCAGGCAGGAGCCCTGGGCTCAAGTATCTCCGAGTTCAGGGTTCTCTTCTGGGACAGCATCCCAAACCTGCAATCAGTATCAAACATTAGCTAATTATGAACTCTTTTTTTTTAGCTAAGTATGAACTCTTTTTTTTTTCCCCTTCACTTCGTCAATTGGTGAAGTTTTTTTTTTCCTCGCCACTTTTGCCACTGGCTTGCTCGGATCGGGACTTGTGGAGCTGTGCTTCGGTAGATTTGCTCTACAGTGTTTGAACTTTCAGCAGGGAAATTTAAACCACACTGATCTAAACTAAACTGAACTTCAACTCTGAAATCTGGACTTTACTAGAACTATGTTAAGCTGCTTTGACACAATCTACATTGTGAAAAGCGCTATATAAATAAACTTGACTTGACTTGACTTGACTTGACTTGAATGTCTAAAATAGCATACAAATAAACTTATTTCAAACTTTAGGGTTAGAACTTAAACTTATTTCAAACTGTCTTTAAACAAAATTTCATGTTTAATTCAATGTGCTCCCTGTCGTTTCTTTGTAATTAATTATAAAATTTACTAGCAATTTTGGCTTGAACTTTTTTTCTACACCACCACACCATTTTCTACACCGCTTTATAATGTAGAGAATTATTTATACTGACTTCAAAAAGAAACAGAATGTTGAACTCTCTTTTTAAAGACATTATGTATCAAATGTAGAAATGTTTGAATTTCAGACTGAAGAGAACAGACAAAGAAAATACAATCTCCCAGCTTCGACCCCTTAGGACACTTTCACAACATGTCCACAGAATCACAAGTATGTGTCACCTTAAATGCAGCATTGTTTGCTCTCATACCTTTCCACAACACTCTAAAATGTTTATCACACTTCTCTTGATGAAGTGAAGTGAAGTGTAGTGTGGCCAAGTATGGTGTCCCATACTTGGAATTTGTGCTCTGCATTTAACCCATCCAAGTGAACACACACATACCGTAAACACACACCCGGAGCAGTGGGCAGCCATGCTGCGGCGCCCGGGGAGCAGTTGGGGGGAACGGTGCCTTGCTCAAGGGACTCACCTCAGTCGTGGTATTGAGGGTGGTGGAGAGTGCTGGTCATTCACTCCCCCCACCCCCAATTCCCGCTGGTACCAAGTATCGAACCAGCAACCTTCGGATCACGAGTCCAACACTCTAACCACCAGGCCACGACTGCCCACGACTGATGCTGGAATATTCATTCATTTTGTCAGGAACAGGGTGAGATATTGACAGCCCCGCATGTTTCTGAGCACATCTGAGTGCTACTATGAATTTGTGTTTGCATGTTTATGTGTGTGTTTATGCAGAATTTCCCTTTTCCAATCATGCTGATTTTGATGGTGCCTAAGCATGCGAGCACATGTCTTATTAGCAAATAGTTAGCACTCATAATTAAAAGAGCGTGTGTATAGCCACGATACACGTGTGGATAAACAGTGAAGGAGATCTGGCTATGCTCCTCCACACCTCCAGGCCCGATTAGCCTCCCCTCTCCATCCTTTCTAAAGAGCCCTTAGGTAGGCTTTAGTGCAGCAGATTATTCACCCTTCTTTCGCTCACCCCTGGGCTGGCTTGGCTGGATGACATGCTGGCTGGCCGAATATCTGGGGCCAGTTTCGCGGCCACTGCAGGGTCTGTGGGTTGATCTATCCTGTGGAGGATCTGCTGGAGCATCACCCAGCTGGTGTGGATAGATCAGTCATCACCTCAGGCTGAGGGTTAACACAAATCTAGCATGCTGAGAACAACTACAACTGTATCTGGTTTCATGCTTTTCACAAAGTACACAACACAATCTGAACACTGAAGCCAGGAGCTTGGGACTGTTGACTGAAAACTAAACGATGCGCAACTGAAGACTCCATTTAGAGAGATCATTTTTTTACAATAAACAGACACAAAATAATCAGTGACAATGTGAATGTAAACTATGAACACCATGTGACTTAAAGGTGTCATAAAGGGAAAATCTGATATACGTAACTAGGCATAGCTGAATAATAAGAGTTCAGAATACATGGAAATGACACAATGAGCCTCAAACTAGGGCTGTTCAATTATGGGAATATATAGTTTTTCCCCCTGTAAATAAGGTTGATGGTACACCTATACATTTCAAAGATCATTCAATGTCACATTTCTTTATACTAAAGCAGAATGGGACAAACTTACAAAACGTTCTCATAATTATGGAAAGAACATAAATACAATAGAATAAAAATGAAGAGTTCAGTAGCAAAAGTGCCATCTAAAATGTTCTTTTAAAAAGATTTCTTTTTTTTCATGCTCGTATGCTCAAGTTCAGTTATTTTATTTTGAAGGTGATAAAAACAACCCATTAATTTTCATAAAAGAGAAATATCTGAACCTACACAAAGGAGCCATAGAAAAATGCTTATTTTAGAAGAAAATTTTGAATGAGACGTTGAGACTTTTGCATTTGAACTCTTCAAATATACTAATGAAACAAAGTCTGCTTTAAGCATCTAAACTGTAAGAATTAAACTTGATTTGTTTCTTATCAAAGCTACAAAAGTCCTTCAGTCGAGAGCAGTGCGTGATTTTGTCCTTGTCTTTTGTTGTTTGATTAATAATGATAAAAACAGTCGGCAACAGGAATATAGTGTACTGACGCTTTAAGAGGTGCGCAGTTCCGTTTATGTTTTCACTTTCACATGCCGCTTCATTCTTAACTCTTTATGTTCAGTTATTTCCATTACAATTAAATCGCACACCTTAAGATTACTTTAGATGTGTGCGTCCCTGAGAATGAGCACATACAGTACACACAACAGCATGTGTTCTCTTTCGCGCTTTTAAAAACGTGAATGAATCGAACACACATCAATAAATGAAGCGCGTCCCATGCTGCAAAAGTCACATTGTAGTACATTCTTTTACAAATTTTCATGTGAAACTGAGCTTTACGGTGAAACAAATGCATACTGTAAGATCTCAAACATCAGGCATCAAACTCCAAATGCAAAATAGCATGACAGCATTTATAACTGCATGCATTGTCTGCGCATCTGGGGTACATGCCATTTATTATGTAGGAAAATGAACCACTGGTTTTACTGATTACAACATCAATTTATATTATTGTTAATTTGCATATAGCAGAGACAATTATGTCGAACACATGGGATGTGTGTTTTATTCACAAATCATTAATGCTTTAAATAAATTCAAACCAACTTTGAATGGAAATAGATAAATAAATATAATGCTATGCGTGTGATTTACATGAAATTACATGGAATTCATTCATTCATTCATTTTCTTTTCGGCTTAGTCCCTTTATTAATCTGGGGTCGCCACAGCGGGATGAACCGCCAACTTATCCAGCATATGTTTTTACGCAGCGGATGCCCTTCCAGCTGCAACCCATCACTGGGAAACATTCATACACACTCATTCACACACATACACTACGGACAATTTTAGCTTACCCAATTCACCTATAGTGCATGTCTTTGGACTTGTGGGGGAAACCGGAGCACCCGGAGGAAACCCACGCGAACACGGGGAGAACATGCAAACTCCACACAGAAATGCCAACTGACCCAGCCGAGGCTCGAACCAGCGACCTTCTTGCTGTGAGGCGAACGTGCTACCCACTGCGCCACCGTCAAGTGGCCACCGCCACATCAAGTTGTTATGCTATTGGGTAGACAAGACGTCAATAATGTTTATCAGGATCTAGATGTTTTCTTGCTGTTTCCTTGTTTTCTGCAATTTAGCTTTTAAAATAAAATCATTTGTCCAGTATATTTGTTTGTGTTTTGTTTTTATAATCAGGCCCAGAAAAATAATATCAAGATTTGTATTTTTCAGTCAATATATTGGTTATCGCTTTCAAATAAAAACATTTAACACAATTGGCGAAATTTGCGTATTGTGCATCTGTAAGCAAGTGTTTTTTTTAAGAGAGATAATGGTGATGGTCATGATGGATCATGGCTCATTTCCTGGAATCAAACTGGCAGTTTTCACAGTTTAATCAGGTTTTTACTGCATGTTTTAACAAAGCATGAACTGATAAAGCGACAAGTGATAAATCCTTTTTCATTCATGTCAATCTAAGTTTTGTCCTAACCAGCCATGACTGAAACATGTGACAAGACAAGACATTCTGTCCCTCAGTTGGTTTACATTTTTCGCTGACTAACTCCATCCATAATGGAATCTATTGACTTAAAGTCCCAGGCCACATAGCTGTGTCACATATTTTCTGATTGGCTGTTGCTTAGTCACTTCACACACCATGTCACATTCAATGAAGAAAGAGTGACTGCTGTCGCTTCATGCCTGTCTGGACAATTTGTTTGAAAAGAGAACATGTACAGTAACATTTTGGATGAGAAACATCTTAAAGAAAATTTGATTATCCAGCAGGCTTAAGACAAATGCCAGAAGTTAGTGCTGAAGACTAATACAAGTTGTCCCTGCATGTGAATTTCTTTAATATCTTTAAAATATGCATTAGGAGTGAAACTGGGTGAAAAATGGGAGGAAACGCAGCTAAAAATGATCCTGCATGCATAAGAACTCATTTTTAATGCACCTCATGGAGCAGAAAAAATATTTACTGAAATATCTAAAACAAAAAAACACAATATTTTTATTTATTTAGATAATAATTTTTTAAAACACTAGATTTAACACTTTTAAAACTACCCTAAATATTAAAACCAACACAAAAAAAAAATAATAATAAATAAATAAATAAATACTTACTTACTCCCAGGGCAATTTATATTGAAGTTGATATTTAACCACACCATATTGGTGTTTCGTAACATTTAGTTTTTTTATGAGGTGGGTAGTTAGCCCAACACTCAACTAACAACCTGGTGGATCAGGACAAACACTCATACACTACGAACAATTTATCTTATCCAATTCACCCACAGCGCAAGTCTTTGGACTGTGAGGGAAACCGAAGCACCCAGAGGAAACCCACATGAACACGGGGAGAACATGCAAACTCCACACAGAAATGCCAGCTG
>CAIGQV010014432.1:13249258-13277685 GCA_903798115.1 Danio jaintianensis | reverse complement strand
TCATGAGTGTGCTTCTTTGAAAGATGATTTGTTTTGATCCCATTTTAATCACAAACTACAAGTCAGTGACAGATTGTTTCAATTCCCATCGCAGCTTCATGGTAGTCTAGCATGAGCCAAGTGAAGATAAAAACAAATCATCTTTCAAAGAAGCACACTCATGAACCACAGTACCACTGCCAACGTCGCCTATTAAAAAGGCCTCTCATGGCAAGGCCTCGGCGTTCCAAACTTCTTCAAAGTGCATTAATGGAAGGTCGCGCCATTATTCTACACTGAAAACCACAGAGCGATAGGGTGAGAGCAACCAGTCGGGCCTTGACACGCACGAGCAGAAATTATGAGAGATACGGAAGGGAAGCTGAGCCTGGGAGAGGAAGAGGTGGAGGGGGTGGAAATAAATAAGGGAAGCGAGTGAAAGTGAGGGTGACGGAAACAAACAAAGAGAGCGATGGAGAGTAGGAAGGGAAGGGAAGAAAAGTGCCACAGATCAGCAAACGGGAAAAGAACATACAGGCAGATTGATTCGCAAAAAGTTTGATTTCAGAGACAGTCGGTGGCTGAATTATACCTTAAGCGGAACCAAGAGGATTGACAGGGCGAGAAAGGGAGAGAAAAAAATCGAAGGAAATGATAAATTATAAAGAGTCATGAAAGTACCGCACGCGAACGCAACGAGCCAGAAAGAGAAGAGAGGGATTAGAAAGAGGAACAAATTAAGGCCAGGGGAAGTTAAAGAGAGAGCAAGGATTGAGCGGGAGCTACAGTGAAAGAGTAGAGAGAGAGAGAGATGATGATGATGGCGGTTGATTCGCCGATGTTATCTCGGTGCAGGAGATGTGTGTGACACAATCTCAAATTGGAAATCGCTGTTTCAATCTCTTCTCACTCTTTGCTCGCCGCTTCACTGATAACAAGACGAGTTTAATTCTATTAAAAATAGCCCAGGATGTGTGGCAGGATCAGAACTGGCCCGGGCTGCTAAAAGATGCAGACACCCTTTCACTAACAGCCAGCATTAGAGCCCACTTTAACAACCCCCCTACCAGAGCCCCCGCTGGACTAACTTTCATCTCAATCCCGACATCGCCATCTCTCAGCGTTCATCTATCTATCTAATTATCCATCTGTCCCTCTATCACTCTCACCCATCTGCTGCGCTCTATCTCTCTCGTCCAGACTAAGACCAGCTCTAGGGATCCTTCATTTTTTTATTTTTCCATGAGTCTTTGCTTTGCTGAGCCTAGTGTTTTCTTTAAACCGCTCTTTTTCTTTGGGTCTCACTTTCTCGCTCTGTGTCTTCCAGGCCGTCCTAATCTCTGCACGCTTCAGCTCCTCTTTTTTTCCTCCATAGATCTTTCTTTAGGGCAAGCGGTACATTTCCGTCATATCATCCCGCGTGTAGACTTGCCCCTGTGTTCAAAAGCTTGAGTGACATTTCGTATACTCTCTCACCCCTCAACTTCTGACCCAGCGACACAGGCAAGCGACTCTCATGAATGCTAATGTCTTCAGCCAATCATGTGTCAGCAGGTAGCCAAATGGCCAATCAGATCACTGTGCTCCATCTCACAACGGGAAGGTAAAATGAGGCTTAATAAATTAGCAGAGGATGGGTTTTTTTATATAATGATTTATCAGAGAAACCAGCCCTTTTCCGTGAACTTTCCCAGCTGGAAAATATGTAACATGAAATCATAAAACCTTGATGTTAGATTCATTTTGGATTCATAACTTGACAGAGAAGAGATGAGGAAAAAAGAATGATCAGGAATATTTCTAAAGTCGCACAAAAATGAAATATCAGTAACTTTGATGGTAGCACTATTGTACTGCTAAAAGTCAGTGGGTGGGGGTGGGATGCAAACATCCTGGAAAATGGATTAAAAATAACGATGACTCATCCTGCACTACACATTTTTGTCCAGTCAAATGCTTGTGTAAAGCCCGGCTCACACTGCGATTTTTAATAATCCTATACGATTGTATCTTGTCAGACTGCACGAACATGATTCCCATGTCACAATGTAAGACCTCAGTTGTCATAATGTGAAACTGAACAACAATAAATATGCGCAAAGATTGCTATTCATTTTACTCATAACATGCCTTGATAATGAAACCAGAAAAAAATGTTTAAACATTTCCCAGAGTTGTTTTGAAGTCTCAAAATTATCAGGTTCGACGCTTCCATTGGTTCTTGGTTTCATGCTTGTCATAGCTGAAGTCACACTGCAGGAAAGTGTCTTAAATCTTCTGACACTGACAGAATTCATTGGAGGGGAAATCTGATTGCAATTGCCAATACTCGGCTGTCGGTGAACATGTCAAACCAACAGTCAAAGACCACATATTTCAGCGTAGAATTACAGGAATCTTTTAGGATATCCCAAAAGTGTCTCAGATGACCAAATCACAGCTGAAATCGCACAGTGTGTGAAGGATTTAGGGAATGTCCACCTCTCCTTTGTATCAGCAGCACCCCGCATTTTAAAATAACACCCTTCCCCAGGCTCTTGATTGGAGTTGGTGTGAATTTGAAGAGGGTCAATGCAATCACTAGGACTGCCAATGTAATAAAACCTCATCACCGCTGTTGTTAAATGTGCCTCTCCTCAAGAGGGTCCATGAAAGGAAAGCAGAGTGACCTCCACTCCACCGTAGGGGTGTAAGTAGCCAATGGCCAGTATTGGAGATGCCAGGATTGCTGGGTTGCTATTTACCCCAGGAACCATTGCTCAGAGAAGGTTACCCACTGGGATGAAGCTACCACTATGGTCCAGAGAGAGGGGACCGAGTGAGTCCACCAGACCCCTCTTTACTTTTTTACTATTTTTCTGAACACTTTGGTTATTCATTATTCGCCAACATGACACAAACAGCAGAACCCCTGTGTATCTGGCCACTTCTCACATTTCACAACACTAGTGTGCACTACTGTATTTCTATTACTCAGTCGTGGGGATTGTAATCGTCTTGGAAAATGGACCAAAAATACTAATGATTCATCCTGCACCACAGGCCTTGTTCTAGAGCTGTGGTGAAAAATCCTTAAAAAAAATCGATTCTGCATCAATTCTGAGTTTTTCAAAATGCATCACTATTCTCTTTTGAATTGATACTGAGCTTAGTTTTTACCAGCAGATGGCGCTCTAGGCTTTTCAAACAGCCGTACTCTGCTTGCATCTACTTCTTTACAAATACCACTTGAAACTAAAATAATCTTTCATAAAGTTAAGAAAGGTTTAAACGAATTATAAGAGTGGTTATAGTGAGCGGTCCTTACATTAATCTCATGACATAAAAGCTGACTTATATGGCTCGCAGAATGCACAAGCGATTTATTGTACAGCGCCATCTGCTGTTAAAAACTAAACTCAGGAACAATTCAAGAGAGAATAGCGATGCATTTTGAAATCTCAGAATTGATCCAGAACTGATTTCTCAAACAATTGTTCGCCACAGCTCTATGTTGTTCTCCAATCATATGCTTGTATGAGGGAACGTCCGCTTCCCTTCGTATCCCATTGACAGGCCACCCTTCATCAGGCTCTTGACTGGACATGGGATGAATGCAACCCAGGCTCATTCTGAAAACATAACGCTATATACATTTCTGGAGAGCGCCAAATACATCCCAGGAGCTACGTTTTTTTTGCAGTTTATGTTTTCGCGAATCCACCAGAGGCCGCTGTTTACTCTTTTTCAGATCTCAAATTTCTCTCGCGAGTACCATTCGTGCTGGCTGTTTTCATGTAAATCCACCAGAGGCCGCTGTCGACTGATTGTCAACTGACTGAATGGCTGACTGACTGACAGATCGACTGACCCACCCTCCTCCTTCCTTAAACCCAACCAATAGTGTTTTTTAAAAGCACCGATTGATCAGCGCCCACCCACTTCCCTAAACCCAACTGACAGTTTTAAAAAGCAATCCAGAAAAAGAAAAGCCCTCACCTGATTTTTACCACGTTTTCAGATTTTACCACATTCTCACCCTGTTATTTACTTGTTTATTTTATTTTTTGGCTTCTGTTTTTGTCTTACCTGCTTTCTGGAACCATTCTTCGCTGGACTCGAACCCCATCGTCGTGGTCAACTCCTCTCTGACGTACATGGCGAGCTAACTGGACAAACTGGTAACAGCGGGAAAGCCGTCCATACGGAGGTAAGCGGTCAGCTGGTAAGCGCGAAAAGGAACGGCGTAATACCGCCCCGCAGCGTTGGTTTTAAAGACGAAATGCAGCCATACGTACTTCTGGCTACATAATTCGCGATCTCCAGAAATGTATTTAGGGCTACATTTTCAGAATGAGCCTATGTTGGATGAATGAGAGGAGGGACATGGAAATCACCAGTAATGGCAGCATGTGATGCCATTCACCTGAAGTAAATGAAGTCTTGTCTTTCCATTTGTCCCATCCAAATGTCTTGTTACAACAGAAAGTATTTCAAAAAATGTGTTTCTATAAAATCTGTGCTCTTCAAGCAATTTCATATAAAGTGGGTTATATATTTTTTTTCAGAATGCCCTGCTTAGGGATGGAGGTATTGATGGGTAAATGGGTTTGCCCACATGAAAGAGTAAGGAGAGTGTCAGGCTAATGAATTAATCAGGCGGTCATTAGTTTATATCTACTGCAGCCGCAACAAGACCATTTTTTCAACACAGAAGGAACAGAGCAGAGAGAACGAAGAAGGCAAATCATTCAGGCATGAGAGCAAGGATTTCTACACTGTGTGTGTGTGTGTGTGTGTGTGTGTGTGCATGTGTGTGCGTGTGCATGTGTGTGCATGTGTGTGTGTATGTGGAAGGGGCAAGGGAAAAGAAAGACCAAAAGAAAAGGGAGATGAAGAGAGAATGAAAGAGTTACGAGTGTGTGTAAAAGCGCGCTCCTTCATTCCCCTTAGCTAACTGTGTTCATTTCCCATCATGCCAATAAAGCCGAACTTGATTTGAAATTAAATCGGGTGAAGGGATGTATGACTTTAGCAAGGGCAGACAGATAAAGAGTTTGGGGGAGGCTGAAGAAAGGAGAGCACCGTTTGAATGAAGGAGAGGGTCAGAGACAAGTGTAGAGGACAGGGGAGATTATGCAATCATAAATTAAAGCCTTCGCTTTGCATAGTTCTACAAGTTGGACGCCTCAGCTTCTGTTATAAATACAATACAAATTATGTTAAGCTTTCAGCAAGTCTGGCATAAATGTCAATTACCATAGAAATCATTTCAGCTTGTACTTCAGTTTTTGTTTGTTTTTTAATCACAGAACATGCTTACTGTGGTTACAGAAAGGTAAAACGCATACATTCAAAGAAGTTTCTTGTTGTGTTGGGGCTTATATTAACTCAATTTCAAACATTCTTCAACTTAATTTTTAATTTTGAAATCATTATGACAACGTTAGAAACACATAAATAAATAAATAAATAAATAAATAAATTGTTGTTGTTGTTGTGTGTTTGTCACAACAACAATGTGGTTGTTTGTTATGTAAATGTTAGTGTAAAATGTGGTAATTTAATACTATGTATAAAATAATAATAATGATGATGATAACAATATTAATAATGCTTTTATTGTGTTTGTTACAACAATGTGGTTGTTCGTTATGTAAATGTTAGTGTAAAATGTGGTAATTTAATACTAAATATAGAAATAATAATAAAGATAATGATAACAATAATATTAATAATGTTGTTGTTGTTGTGTTTGTCACAACAATGTGGTTGTTTGTTATGTAAATGTTAGTGTAAAAATGCGGTAATTTAATACTATGTATAAAAATAATAATAATGACGATAATATTAATCATGTTAACTATGTGTAATAATGTCTTAGTTTTATTTATTATTAATTTATTATTAGTATTATTATTATTAATTTATTAATTTATTAATAATTTATTATTAGTAGTAATTTATTGTTATTATTATTATTATTATTATTACTAAAAGCATGTTTTTAACATTGCAAGTGTAATTTCAGGAATGTCTATTAATTGTCTATTAAGTAGACAAGCATGAATATCTCTGCTTAAACCATCAAAAGACAACTAGCTTTAGTGCTGCAGCATGTCACCCTAAACCAACTGGAGTGTATAGCCAGTGTTTGGCAAGCACGTACATGCCCATGTACACACAAGCACTTTTTCTCCATCACTCCACCTCGACTCTCAGCGCCAAAGGTGACAGCTGAAGCGTGAACATCTCCACTGGCTCCGGGTTCCCTCCAGGTGCACATCTTCGGTACCAGAAACTAAACCGATCAATGCTTTGAAAAATTCCCTCAAATCAACAACAGGGTGATTCCTTAGGGAAGATGCAACCACAAATCAGGCTTAGATCAGCATGTTCAGCCCAAAAGCTAAACTGCATAAACCTAGAACTCCCGCAGTCAGAGATGTGCCCCAAATAGAAGGCACCCGAAACTCGCACCATTTCACCAGAGACGGTGACCTAAAAGCTCCAGAAATAGTGTTCCATTCTTTCTGGACAGACAGCATCCCTGTATCCGTTTCTAAGGGAAAGTGGCGAGATGCCCAGTGAATGAGTTGGCCGATGCATTAAAGAGAGGAGATAAGGGTGCTACATTCAGTTTTCAGAGAAAAGTGGTGCATAAAAGATGATCGGAGAAGCACTTGCCTGCACCGGGTGTCAAGATTTGTCACCACCTGTTCTGGATGAAAACACTGTGATGGCACATTGCAAGCAAGCACAATTTTGGGTTTTAGTGACGGTTATAACAAAAGTACGGTTCTCGTGATCTGCAGTGTTTAATTTACTATAGTTTGTGACTTCAGGGCTTGTGCAATGCTTCAGAGAAGTGCAAATGTTAGTTTGTTGTATGATCTGTTATTTGTTGCTTTAATATTCCAGCATTCGCATATATTATCACCAGATAGAGTTTGTTTAAATCTGTAAAGAACCCAAAACTCCAACAAAAAACAAAGCACTTGTGTGATAACTCAAGAAGCTGGAAATGTTGTAAGATTTGATTGAAAATGTTGTAATGTTGTTTAAGCGAATCTATAAATAAATAAATTAAATTAATTTAAATAAACTCAAATAGATGTACTGAAAATGCTGGCCTATTCTGTTTTCAAGCAATAAATGATCGATCATTAAAATGTATCTTATTTCTATTATTTTATCTACAACAAAAATCTGAACTGAATCTCTACAACCCACTAAAAACATTCTTTTTAAATCTTACATAATATATAGGGATCTAGAACATTTTTGAAATATTCTAATAAATATCCTGGACCACAAAAATATGTCTTATGCTGCACTGGTATATTTTTGGCAATAGAAACATGGTATGAGTCAATATTGTTGACCATTTTGAGGGATGTAAACAAAAACAATGGTCCCAACGTATTTCCTGTTTTACATTTTTTATTTCTATAGCTTCCGAGAATCCAAAAAGAGCCACATATTGATAAATAATGTTATGATAGCGGTTTTAACATTAAGTTATGATTGAATTGCCTCTTGTTACAGTTATGAAATAGTTTGATAACAAGCAGGAAATGTTCATGGGTCAATGACATCACCACATTGAAATATTCTATAGATTTTTCTTTTATGCCAAAATTCATGCTAGTAAAGATCGTGCTCCATAAAGATATTTTCTAAATTTTCTACTGTAAATAAATGATTTTTTTCATTATTATTATTATAATTATTATTATTATTATGAATTGCTAAGAGCTTATTTTGGACAGCTTAAAAGGTGATTTTTCTCAGTGTTTTAATTGTATTTTTAACCCAAAGATTCCAGCTATTTAAAAAGCATATCACTGCCAAATATTGTCCTATCCTAACAAACCATACACCTGTTAATCTAAATGTTAAAAAAAATATCCTTATGATTGGTTTTGTGATCCAGGGTCACATATTGCCTGTACAAATGTACAAACACTTTGTTTTGTGTAATAGGAAAGAATTGTCATTATTATATAAGAAAATGTATTTCAATTTAACCATTGTCACAACTTAACAGCTTTAAATTCTTCTTCAGCTATGAGAACAGGAACTGTTAGGACACAAAAAATTTGAATGCATAAAAAATTTGTTCTGATCCACCACTTGTGCCAAAAAGCTGCAAACTTCTATCAGGAACAATACTGAACGGCAGTCTGAAAATGATTAACTGTCAGACACAGAAAAGCCTACCTCAAACCCCAGCCCTCAAAAAGTACAGCAGACTCTCTGGAGATACAGCACTGTCTATAAGGAATAACTCCGCTCGCACAGTATTGAACCTCAACAGACACTGTCCGATAATGGCCAAACAGCTCGGCTGAAATGGGAGCTATAAAGTCTTGAGCTTTGATCAATGGGTTAACTAAAAAACTATGACTGATCGGCATTTGCCAAGTGTCTGATTTATCAGGTTAACCTGCATGTATGTGTGTGTGATGAAAAGAAAACCGGATCAATGAGGTGATCGATCGCTCAAGGCCCTCTTCGCTCTTCGTCGAGTGACATTAGAAATTGATCAAGTGCGTGCAACTCAAACGTGAACTTTAGGCCACTGACGACAAAAAGCATTCATACGTGAACTTGTGTTTGCCTGGCTGCGTGTTTGTTGAAGGTTAGAGACAAGAGCAGGAAAACGTCCCGCTGTGATGAAGAAGGAAGCTCTGCGCTGAAGAGTGCGAAAAGAAGCAGCAAGTTAAGGAGGAAAATAAGCAGAGACGCATCGACAGAAAACTGTGACAGAGCTGCTATGGTTAAAAGTCAATGGGCATAAAGCTGAGAGGGCAAAGTTGAAGCGACATCAAACCGCAAGGCTGAATGGTGCTTTTGGCACGAGCTACAGATAGTCCTATTTTTCACCACGCGGGTCGGCTTTATGCTGCTGACAGAGAAATGAATAGATGTGTGTAAAGACCCGAGAGATTTGCCAGTGGATTAATCCTTTCATTAAGAAAAGCGAGAAGTTAATTGCGGCGACAGCTGCGTTTCTCAGAGTTTACTCGATTGACATTTTACCGCCATCCTTTTAAACGGAAAAAAGCAATTATCAATAAATGCAGGGCAATCTTCATACGATGAATCAGGCTGAAATTAGCTTTTATTTAGCTTTTCTTTGGCCTTGAGGCGTGTTGGCAGCACAGGCCTGGAGTGAGTTTGCGTGCGAATCGTCACGCAAACGAAAATAAACCACTCGATAGCGCTGCCATGAAACGACGGCCTACGATTTAACGCTAGATTAAAGGTTACGATAGAGAACCGAGCTGAAGTCTGATGAAAAAGAGCAGAGAGAAAGATAGATGGAGATGGTGTCCTGTGTAATTACTTTGAGGAGCGGTATTGAACTACTGAAAGGAATATTACGCAGAAAAAAGGAAAATTAGGCTTTTAGACTATTCAGAAATAATGAAGATAATGAGATGAATGTGAACGAGTGTCCAGTGAGCAGTTATGAAAGGAAACACAGAGCTGGTGGCAATCCAGGATGGAGACAAAAAAGGGGAAGAAACTAAACTGAAGAGAAAAGAGCAGAAGAAAAAAGGGCAGCACAGAGAAAAAGAGCCAAGGTAAAAGCTGTTAGTGTTGATCAATCTCCCACTGCTCGATAATAGCTTTGAATGGGCTCGAAGGCGGATATCAGACATGTCTTTCTAACCTTTAAACCATCCAGGACTTACACGTATAGACGTATAATCAGAGCTTGAAAGCATACCGAATACTGTGTAAAGACTGAAAACTATTCATATCTATTATTAGGGCTGTCTGTCAATTAGGGTTAATATAAATATATTATAGTTAATATAGTTAACTAAAACTTGAACCATAAAACTAATATAATTTTTTTCTAGATTTAAAATAACATAAATAAATACACACAAAATGCTTTATGAAACCCATTCATTTCAATGTATTGTGACAGAAAAAGTGTGATTTGTTCCGGGCTCCAACCAAAGCGCAATAGCATCGGAGAACTAGCTTCCATGCGTGCTGCGGTCAAAGTCCAAAATAGCTCAATATTCTGCTCTGTGGATATTCCGCTCATGTAACCGTATACATATATATGCATAACTGCACACGCTCATCTAAAAAGCAAAATCCACTCAAATAATGCGCTGACAGGACATGTAACATGCTAGTTCTTGCTGCTTGGTATATCGATAGTGCCGTCATTGCAATGCTGGTAAAATTATGCCTCTCAACTTGTTCACTGGGGCAGCACGGGGGCTCGGTCGTTAGCACTGTCGCCTCACAGCAAGAAGGTCGCTGGTTCGAGCCTAGGCTGGGTCAGTTGGCGTTTCTGTGTGGAGTTTGCATGTTCTCCCCGTGTTGGCGTGGGATTCCTCCGGGTGCTCGCGTTTCCCCCACAGTCCAAAGACATGTGGTATAGGTGAATCGGATTAACTAAATTGGTCGTAGTGTATGAGTGCATGTGTGAATGTGAGAGTGTATGGGTGTTTCCCAGTACTGGGTTGCGGCTAGAAGAGCATCCGCTGTGTAAAACATATGCGGAATAGTTGGCAGTTCATTTTGCTGTGGGGACCCCTGATAAATAAGGGACTAAGCCGAAGGAAAATGAATGAATGAACTTGTTCACTGTCAAAAAAATGTTTACTCTCAATAAAATGTGAATATTGTGTTTTTTTTAAATCAGTTTAATTTAAGTTATTGAATTAAATTTAAAAAGTACATCAAAATTGCTTAATATTATTTATTCATTTATTCATTTTCTTTTCGGCTTAGTCCCTTTATTAATCAGGGGTCACCACAGCGTAATGAACCGCCAACTTATCCAGCATATGTTTTACACAGCGGATATAATAAATAATAATAATAAATTAATAAATAATTATTACAAATCATTTTTAGGATAATAAATAATTATTACAAAGCATTTTTAGTTTCAATTACGGTTTTTGACCAAGTGCATCCAGACTTTTTGGTTTTGGATCATTTCGGTGCATACCTAATAGTAATATTTTTCAAAGTACTGTAAAATAAATCAATAATCCCATAACAGCAATAGCCCCCCCAAAAAACATTCAAATGATTATAAATGTATATTATGTAACTAACACAATGTTTAATCAATTGACAGTCCATATATACAGCAGCATATATCAGCTCAAACTAGTGAGACAACACACTCAACATGATCAAATTTTCTATTCTCAAACAGCTGTCCTACACACACTTATATTGTCCCAACTGTCTGGCTCTTAACCAAAACTCGCCCAGCGATGTGTCACAAAACCTCAGCTGCTCTTTCTCTATCCCTCACTTCCATCTCAGCTTCTCCATGCTCTGATTCCCTCTCTTTTCCTGTCGATGACAGCCATGGCCTGGTGTCACTCGTGCTTCCAACACTACAGCTGTAGATGCAGCACTCAAACGAATGGAAAACGGCAGATGACAAGACACACACACAAAAAAAACTAAAGACTCTTTACTCACATCTGCCGTACCATGTCTTTTCCACAGGCACACAGATGTACAGGAGCACAATGTAAAAATGCATGGATGAGTGCAGGTGTTACTCATAAAACTTTCTGTCGTGAGAAAGGAACCAGTTTTGGCTCTCAGCTTTGACCAGGATATAGGTTATTGGCGGGTGGAGGTGGTAGAGAGGAGTCTAGTGATTTCACGTCTGACTGGACAAGAGGAGAGCTCTATTTCACTATTTCAGGACAAATTTGTGACTGCAGTTCAAAGTGATCTCAACTAAGCAAGCTTCACAAGCAAACCAAATCAGACTATTGCGTTTTTACATAAAGCGGCATACAAATGAGAAACATCAAAAGCTAGAGTCAATAATACTTGTAATAACTTAGTGCCAAAATCAGAATCAGAATCAGAATCGGTTTTATTGCCAAGTGTGCTTACACACACAAGGAATTTGTTTTGGCTACAGAAGCTTCCAGTGTACATAAAGTGACAAGTGACAACACAAAATAAATAAGAGAAAAATACGACAAACATTAAACACGACAAACATTAAACAGAGATGCAGTTAGACAAAATTTGTAATATGCGAATGCTGATCTTAACCCAATTAATTTTATAACTAAATATCTGCATAGACCATCTGCTTTAATAATCTGTATTTTATCTGAGAATTGTTATTTGATGAAAGTTTTAAATTTTTTTCTGCTATGTTACAAAATATTATGTCATACTTTTTCCTTTTTAACTACATCTCATACATTTTCAAGTGGAGACATGATAGAGAATATACCAAATAAGTTCAAATATTGCATTTTGCAAATAGGATATGGAATCACTAACCCCTAAATTCATCTTCCACTTTGTTAAAGCCCAAATTACTTTATTTTCAAGCAATAGTATTAAAAACATGTCCAACAAAGTGATCCTTATAATGACTAGATCTGACAACATGGTGGAACGGAGGCTACATCCTTCTCTCAGTCTACGTCGGACAGCTGCTGTGAGCCAGAGACATTAATTAATCCAGTGGAATTATTTTAAATCAGTTTTCATTCATATAACTTCATTCATTCATTCATTTTCGTTTCGGCTTAGTCCCTTTATTAATCTGGGGTCGCCACAGCGGGATGAACCGCCAACTTATCCAGCATGTGTTTTACGCAGCGGATGCCCTTCCAGCTGCAACCCATCACTGGGAAATTCATATAACTTATCATTTATAAAATACATAGTTTCAGACCTTAATGACCCTATAGCTGGCTCCGGGCCTGGCCATATGATTTAGTTATTGCAAACCCATTTTTGTAGCATTTATGCATGAGATTAAAAATGTCTTACTTACAATTCCAGATTCACTTAACAAGAAAGCACTCAAAGCATATACAATTTGCATGACCTTTAATATGTATAATCTATTAAATCTCTAAATCACTGTTAACTTTTTTTATTTTTATTTTTACTCTCAATTTCTTTATCTGTTATATCTATCCTCAGATCAGATAACCTATTGATATTTCTTTGTTTTTTGTTTTGATTTCTGTTGTTTTTTGCTCTTGTTTTTTTTTATTTTATTGCTACTATGGTACACTAAAGAAAATGAGTTCTGCAAAATTGTTGCTAATAATTTATATGGGTTGAATTTAAACAAACAAATTACATTTAGTGATGTTCAACTTAATTTGTTTGTTTAAATTCAGCCCAAATAAATTGTTTACAACCACCTAACTTAAAAAACAAAATTGTAAATCCATGGAATCATCTTTGAATCATTTTTTTTCAGTGTAAATAATCTAATAATTGTTATTGTAAATGGTGTGTACCATATCTATCTATTATGCAATAAATGTTCAAAGAAAAAAAGAATTAGTTCCTGTTTCTTTAATTACAGACTTTAATTATCAGTATCGTTTTAAGTGTATAGCAAGTTTTAGCAATAAAACAATACATTCATCTTTCAAAATAAAATAAAACTATCAATAAGTACTTTTTTTTACTTTTAATACTTTAGATTTAAATGAAAGTACATCTGTACCTTTATTCAAATAAAATAAAGAAATAATACTTCATACTTTAACTGGAGTGAATTGTTTTTAAAGATATCTGTATATCTTTTAGACAAGTGCCTGATTTGTTTACTTCACCCCCACTGCCAACTTGCAATAAAAACAAACATTTACTGTACAATGAGTCTGCTTTGCGACTGCCAAATCTCGAGCACTTGAACTTTAGCATGCGGCCATGGGAGGATTTTCAGGGTTGAGAGTCATAGTTTTAGGCTACATGCAAAAAAAGAGTGGAAGAAGGTGAGGTGTTATTTTTTCAGCCTTTAAAACATGAGAGCATCTAAATGATCGATTTCCACATGACATGCTTAAAGAGTGTTGAACTCTTGACTCTGTTATGATGAGGGTGAGTGGCCAGTCAAGAAAATACTGGAGCACTATGATTTATCTTAACACCAAGCAGATTTTATAGTAATACAAATTTGCCATAATATGTTACAAATCCCCTTTTAAGAGATTTGAATGTGCTCAGTATTAACAAAAATAGAGGAAACAGTTAGGAATAGCATGCCCAATTGCCCACTGATTGCCAACTGAACGCCCACTGAACATTCATGACCCAACTAATGCATGCTGCACACAAAAAGGGCAAGAGCTGGCAGAAATCCATTCTGATTGGTTGGCTGCTAAAGACATCTTTGGGAAATCAGGTTTCCAGATTTTTACCAGTCCACCAGGTAGCAAAGGATTTTAGAAGATAGTAGTTGCTGTTTGAAAAATGCAATACATTTTTTAAAATGTATATTCATACACCCACAACTCAAATATCAATCCAAATATCTAAACATCCAATCACAAGGCTGCAACTCAGTCAATTTAAAAACACCTAGATGAAAATCTAATTTCCCTTGATCTTTTGGCATGTAAGAGATTATTGGACAATAAAAATATCCTGCAAGTTTCAGTACTCAAAGCTGCTTAGATTAAAGCCAATCTGCCAAAAAGACAGGTTGTGCAATGTGCCATTTTATTATGTAATAGCGTGGATAAATTCAGAAGATCAACACCACTGATTTAGCCTTGCTTATCAATTTGTACTGTAGTTGGTAAATAAATAATACAATGCAGATGCACATACACAGAGACCACATGATAAAGATGGCTTCAAAGACAACAAGATGCTGTGCGGTAAGTTGTGGAAAAACACATTCTTTGCATTGAATAAAGTGGATTTGGATGAGCCTGAGGATGTTTACTTCTAAGTCTGCAATCCACAGTGTGTTCTGAAGAGAAAACAGGACATACTTCTTGTTGATTATACTTTTTATATAAAAATCTGTATAAGATTATAAGTATACCACAGAGAACAGTACATTTTAAAAGGCAGTTCATGACCCCTATGTATTAATTATTCTGAATTTTGGGATGGCTTACACACAATAATAAATACTTCACAGAATGACTGATAGAATACAAGAAGTACAAGGAGTTGTCAGACATACTTTTGGCCACATGTAGTCTATTTGTTACCAGAGTCAATAGCATTCTCTTAAAAAGCCTGTTTATTCAAACAGCTCATACCTGGGCCCCGGGGAGGTGTTTAAATAGTACTTTTGACATGTAGCTTGTGGCAGCATATGTGTATCGCATTGCATTTAGCAGTTTTTATTGCACTGATGAGATCGATAAGACTTTTCCGATCTCAAATGGGAAAAGAATTCCAATGAGCATGCGTTTGTGTGGCATTAGAGTTGATGGAAATGATATGGAAACTCACGGTGATGTATTACTTCTGAGCAAATTTCACCCTCGAGTGATTTGGACAGAGCTTTCAGTGTATGAAACTGTGTACATAACCGCTGGTGTTCTCTGATTCCAATATTATGTTCGGGTTGCATATAAATAGAGGAGAATCAGATGGCTATGTACTAAGGAAAGCAATGCTTTGCGATTACTAGATCTTTGAGTCAACAAGCCTAAGATTTTCTCTCTACATGAAGTCATTCACATTTGGCTGCCAGGAAATTGACTGCCGTTGACGATGTTGAAAAAAGACAACGAAGCACTCAAAATTCAAGACCTCCTCCAGATTAAGGTCACCGCAGAGCTTTGCGCTTATGACCCATCGTAAAAAATGTGATCCGGAGGAAAGAAAATATGCCATGCCAAACCACCAGGTGAGATGGATCAATCAAACCTTTGAAGTCTAAACCATTTGCAAGCAAATGAAAAATAAATGAAAATCATCTGTAATTCTGGCTCTGTGATTGTGCATCTAACTTACAGTACAAAAGCAAAACATGGCACACAGGCAAAATAAATTTGTTAGAGCTGTATGGCATCTCTGGTTTTCAAACTGTGGGTTGTGAAAACCATCAGAATGGTGGTGCATTCATGTGGGAAATATAACAAATATACATTTCCAAATTCAATTAACAAGTTTGTTGGTAGACAGGACTTATATTTACATATTTTTCACATGGCACAAGTGTGACGCACATCACAGAAAACTAAAAAAAATTCACGTTTAAGTACAGTACTTACAGTACACTACTTTTACAGTAGTGTATACTGTAAAAAACAACAATTATGATATGATAAAAATATTCTTCATAATAAGGCCATACATGTTTAAAACAAAATGATTTCGAGAAAGGATGCCAATATGTTCTAAACTACGAAGCTCCTAACCAGTTGAAAGCAAAATCATACAACACGACTAGAAGCAGACCAATTTGCTTAAAATAAAAGTATAAGAAGAAAGGAGAATGTATAAATAAAAAGAGTAGTGAATGAAATTTTTGGTCTATTTATGTTGTTTGCAAATATTATTATTATTTTTGCTCACATTCACACTTATCTGTATGCCTAATATATTTAAATTCCAAAATGTTTCTTGACTTATCACATTCAGTTAGGAATTTTATGAATGATTTCAATTAAAATGGGAAACCTGAGTAAAACGTTGAGTAGTTTGCATTACTGAATATCAATCATTTAACATTTCTATCATAAAACAGTTGTGCTTCTGAAAATATTTAACTACGCCCATTTTGGCAGCTATAAGCCTAAAGGCCTACTCAGTACTGACATACTGTATGAAAAACAAATGTGATTATTCCATAAAAATCCAGTAATAGATTACATTTTAAGTGGGCTCTAGAATTCTTTATTTAGAACAATTTAGAAACCCATGCCTTAAATTATGTTCTGCAACCAACAGAATTCTCTCAATTAAACTCAGATTCAGACAACATGGAAAGTAAAAATTGACAGCAAATGAACTGAAATGAAATAAAATGTTTAAATGTTATATTTTATCTTTGTATTGCAAGATTCTCCACACAATAAGATATGAAGAATCCCTACTCTCCTACTTTCAACACAATAAAACAATTGCAATTACTGTTGGCGAGTCCTTGCAGCACCTATTACTGGCCCCATCACCACAGCAGCAGCAGCAAAGCCTGATGGGATTGCCCCTTGAGCTTCAGTCTGCCATTTTCATCATTCTATCAGCTTCACTGTCTGTGTAAACTGAAATGGCATTACTGAGTGAATTACCGAGGTTGGCAGATAGAGAAATGTTCTGAACCTTGTGAGTGCAGACGTGTTACGTGAGTGTGCCATTGGACCGACTGGCTCCAGCGTCGCGGTGCCTTTTCAAGTTCAAATAACAATTTCACTTTCTCTGTTTGAATCAGTCCCTGTCTCGGTGGAACGCACAATATAGAGAAACGCTAGCAGATTTCTCCTTTGAACATTCAGAGGCCGGCTGTTTATTGCGTTCCTCTTTTCCAAGCAGGATCATCAATTATGTATAATTTAAGACTTTTGCGATTAAGGGCTCAAAAAAAAAAGAAAGAAGAAGAAGCAAGAAACAAGATTTAAGCCTGCCATTGAAAATCAAACCCACCTCCCCCCTCTTTAATTGAAGTGAGTGATGAGCCTTTTTAATAAGAATCAATCTAAGAAAAAAGGAAAACGCCGGATTTTGAGACAGGATTAATGCATCAGAAAAAAAAGGAGGAAAAAAAAGACTCAATTAAGTCTCTGCCAAACTTTGGCAAGCGATAACGCATTAGCATTAAACACAGCAACCTAGAGACATCAACGTTGAATTAGAACCAAGAATTTTTTTCAGGTATAATAATTCAAAATGCGTATTTATTGATGGCTTCAGACAATTCACTGCAAATGTAATCAAGGGCCAAAAACGCACACTCACACACAGGCTTGTATAAGCTATCTTTCCCTTTAATAATTCTCTAAACAGCACAAATTGTATATACTTTTCCCTAATTCGACTCCTACACGTCAACACAAGTTACACACTTATCACAGAAAATATACTGCATTTTTTCATTTTGTAGGATTTTTAGGATCCTTACTAAAATCCTTTAGTTTTCCTCATTGGGACTAATAATATGCACAAAATACATTTAGTCATAGTCACACCAACACACACACACACACACACACACACACACACACACACACACACACACACACACACACACACACACACACACACATATATATATATATATATATATATATATACGATGGTTATAACGATGGTTTGTTCTGTAGTCAATCTGAAAAGAAATATTGACCTTAAAATGGTTTTTAAAAACTGCTTTTATTCTAGCTGAAATAAAACAAATAAGACTTTCTCCAGAAGAAAAGAATTACAGGAAAAACTGTGAAAAATGACTTGCTCTGGTAAACATAATTTGGGAAATAATTGAAAAATAAAAATATATTCACCGGAGGGCTAATCTAATTTTGACTTCAACTGTATATATACAAACACAACAAACACAAATGTAAACATATTTAACACATATATAATCAAATTTTCTCAATGTTATCTCATTTTATTTTCACATATTTCACATCACCTAACTTATCTGTATTTAAATGTGCCGCCAAAAAAACTGACAATACCAATCAAATGGGATATCAAATACATATCACATCAACATTCCCAATAAAAAATCTAACTCAGCTCATCTTAATGCGGAAGTTCTAAAACATGCTCCACGCATACAGTCAGTTAATACTTCTAATCAATGAATGAATGACAAATAATTTAACTTCAACTTAGAAACACCCTTAAATGAAAATGCCACAGATGTAAGCTGCATTTTTAATTTGCAGGGTAATAAATAGGTGGAATATTCATTCATTCATTTTCTTTTCGGCTTAGTCCCTTTATTAATCTGGGGTCGCCACAGCGGAATGAACCGCCAATTTATCCAGCATATGTTTTACGCAGAGGATGCCCTTCCAGCTGCAACCCATCACTGGGAAACATCCATACACACTCATTCACACACATACACTACGGACAATTTAGCCTACCCAATTCACCTATACCACATGTTTTTTGGACTTGTGGGGGAAACCGGAGCACCCGGAGGAAACCCACGCGAACACGGGGAGAACATGCAAACTCCACACAGAAACGCCAACTGACCCAGCCGAGGCTCGAACCAGCGACCTTCTTGCTGTGAGGCGAACGTGCTACCCACTGCGCCACCGTGCAGCCCATAGGTGGAATAATGTGAAATAATTTTCATGCTAACTAATCACTACTCACTACTCATAAGTACTTTTAGACGGGCTGCTTTTTACTCATACTTTGAGTATTATGAACAGATACTTTTACTCTACTTGCGCTAAATCTTTTGGCAAATAATGGTATTTTGACTTTCCACTACTGTCTAAAGGTGATACTAGCAAGCTGAAGCTAATAAAGTATCCAGTGAGTGTATATCCCGATGGTTCGCGACAATTAAAATCACAGGCTCTGCATTCCCTGGACTCAGGTATTGATGATTAATTTTGCATTTTATCAGAGAAACAGAAATACTCTTAAAAGAAGATCAGTCAGGCAGCAGGCAAAAGGGGCTTTCTCTAATTGCCTATTCATCAAAAGAGTTCCTCAAGTATATCCAGAGCTGAAATATCACGCATGACAACTGAACCGCACTCCATTAATTATGCTCCCAATGAACCAGGTTCACAACACTCTTCCTCTGGTTATTATAATCTCAGTCTCTCCACTGGAGACTCACATAATCAGAGTCATACTTTAACAAACGAGGATAATCATTCACACTGGTAAACAGAGCTGCAGGAATAAATCCACACACACACACAATCTGACGATGCATATTTTCTACATCAAATAGAAAATTGTTAAGGGGGGGGGGGGGGTACTTCAATGCTGTTAAACAATAGCGTGGGTGAGGCTTTGTACAGTGACAAACAAAAGACCATAGAATAGCACAGGAGCTCAGTTGTACTAATGCTCACTAATGTTGGAAAACAAATGAACAATTACTGATTTTCTATCTTTTTGAATGATCTTTGACAACCTTTTACTTGAACAAAGAGTGATGCACCTGCTTCGAGTAAACATGAAAACAAAATTAGCCCTATTTACTTACTTTATGCACGTTTCTTGTTATTTTAACAATTTGTGTTATTACAAAACTGATTTCAGAATCTTCCGTCAAAACTTTTTTGACATCGCTGATATATTAATGACCATCACTGAGAAAAAAGCAGCGACAGAGCATTATTTAACACCCGAGGAATGAAGTTAAGAGAAATGTACATGGTTGGTTTTGATCCTCACCAAACTTTCCGAATTATTTATACAGATCAGCCAAGACAGTGTTAATGTGAATAGATTTTAAACCACGTCTACATTTAACAGAATGTTGTTGTGCGCTTGAAAGTGTCTTTAGGGGCTATTTTAGATTAGATAGCTAAAATATTAAAAGCTTATAAAAAATAAAATACATTTTTAAAACTCATTTAAAATGGATATTTTAGAGAAAAAAAATTCAAACTAAAAAGGCTTGCATCTATCCCTGCAAATATGCCATCTCTGGTTAGATAAGTAAGCTGCAGAATCACTTTATTATGTTTCAAAATGTAAGCGAATGTATTTTCACATCCCAACGCACATCACATTTATAGACAAGGTGTTTTTTTTTTACAAAATAGTGTATACTGACATCACTTTAAACTGCTCTTTTCACAATCCAAACCAATTCCTAATCAAACAATCCAAGTTCACATTTTAGGTGGTATTATAATGATAAAATAGATCCAAACGCCTTTCATGTTGACTTAAATTTCAAGGGCAGAACATTTACAACATTAGTCCTATTTGTACCAGACATGACATTTAACTCAAATGAGACAGATTTCTTCTCATCAGAATTCATTTTGCATTGAGAAGATTTTATTTCAATACTCCGCTTCTCTATTTTGTGTTCACGGAACTCATAAACACTCCTGTCTAATTCTATCCCTGCCAGCAGCTGCAACTGCTGACAAACTCATCTGTCATTTGCCAGTGTAAGTGTGTACATGGGATACATTGTGCCTTAGGGCTCCGAATATTAACTATTTGAGCTCAGGCCTCGTTTTTAACATGAATTTCGCTGTATTTAAAGACATTATCCGGGTTCTGTACAAGCTCAATCGACAACGTTTGTGGTGTAATGTTGATTACCACACTTTTCCCTATTCCCTTTTCTTACAGTGCTCCCTTCTTTACAATGAATGTAAATAGGGACAATTTTTGAAAGAATGTTAAGCTTCATTTTATAAAAGCACTTACATAATTTTTTTTTCCATTTAAGTATTTTATTTTCTGAGCTGTTAATAGACTGTTGATATGATGTTGCATTTTTACTGTCATTTCACATGAAAATATAATTACCATTGATTGATATCATTTAAAATCCAGTAAATGGGTAAACATTTCTTGGACCTCTTGTTATAAAACCTGCTGTGTTATAAAACTTTTTAAATTTTTGAGGCAAATCCCAAAACTGTGGTATGGTGTGACTGTCTCAAGCATAGATCAATAAATTACAACTCTTATAAATTAAAAGGAAATCAGAAAATCATTAATAAATACATCAGACCTAATTTGACAAGTGGCTATTTTCATTCATTCATTCATTTTCCTTCGGCTTATTCCCTTTAGTCATCAGGGGTCGCCAACTTATCCAGCATATGTTTTACACAGCGGACGGCCTTCCATCTGCAACTTAGTACCGGGAAACACCCATACACTCTCACATTCACACACACACTCATACACTATGGCCAATTTAGTTTATCCAATTCAACTATACCGCATGTCTTTGGACTGTGGGGGAAACCGGAGCACCCGGAGAAAACCCACGCCAACACGGGAAGAACATGCAAACTACACAGAAATGCCAACTGGCCCAGCCAGGACTCGAACCAACGACCTTCTTGCTGTGAGGTGACCATGAGCCACCGTGTCGCCAGGCCTAATTTGAAAAGTGGCTATTTTAGTAAACGAAAAAAAAAAATTCATCCGTATATTTCTAAAAACATAAGAACTTGATACATTTGGTCACTGAAAAGCATTCATTTTAAATTGAAATTGAAACTTAGTTTTACAGATCCTTAAGGACCCCATTCAAGATCATGTAACTGAAGGCCACTGTAAAGCCCATGACATACACCTGTAGATTTTGTCTCAGAATTTTTCACATATTTAATTTTTTTGCAACCGCTATACAATTGTTGTTTTGTTGTGCTTTTACACCCTTGTTTATTGAAAAAGCCATGAAGAATTTCATATAAAATAAATAGCTCTACTTACAATTTAGCTTACCCAATTCACCTATACTTGTGGGGGAAACCGGAGCACCCCGAGGAGGAAACCCACGCAAACATGGGGAGAACATGCAAACTCCAGACAGAAATGTGCCAACTGACCCAACATGCAAACTCCACACCAACTGACCCAGCCGAGGCTTAAACCAGCAACCTTCTTGCTGTGAGGCGATCGTGCTACCCACTGCGCCACCGTGCAGCCCAACATCAGACTTCTAACTACATAGTTTTGTGCTGTGTTTTACAAAAAAAAATTGACTGTCTACTATCCTAATTCCTATCCTATTCCTAATCCCTATTTACTATCCTAATATATTTATTTTATGGTTGTTTAGGATTTCAGGTGATACATTGTCATTGACAGTTGTAAAATTAAATGTAATTTTCCACAGAAAACGTTAGCATGCAATTTTTCTTCCATATAAATCATTGTAAAACAAAAGTTAACAAATTAGTGCCATTCACTTCCATTCAAAGTGCATCACTCTAATACATTTTTGTTAAATAAAGCTAGAGTGTGAAAACTATTTTTTGTTAATCAAATTATGCCACCAGTCAATTGAGCTTAACTTGTACCGAACCTGTAATATTTTTTTAAAGAGTTAAATCATGCTCAAGAACACACTTATCCGCCGGCTCCTTGAGGCATAAGACTGATGAGAAAAAAATCTTCAAAGCCATAAACTGAGGCCTGCTCTGTTCGTTTGATGTGGAGATAATGATTAAGGTACATAGGGAGACAACATTTTCCATTCGACTGCAAATTGGAAAGAGTTGGAGGATGGAGGTCTGTAACTCAACACAAGGTGAGGAAAGATCATTGTCAGGGTCACTGCAAGTTTGCCTCATAGAGTCAAATGTGACATAATTGGGACTTCAGGCGCCGGTGGAGACTGGTTGGTGAAGTTATTATATGCTTGTATTTGAAATGCTGGAGCCGTAGCTAGCGTTCGACCTCAACTAGAGAAAAAAAAGTGCAACGGACATTTTCTTACTCTTTTCTGTTTTCTAATAAGACCAGCTAAATTGGTGGTAACTCAGTTATGCTCATGACTGCTCTGGGTTTCTGTAGGAGGACAGCGAGCAACTGACAGCAAGAAAACAGGATGAAGTTTACCCGTCCTTCGATTGGAGCCAAAATGGCAACCGAAAATGACATTTCGCATTTAAAATTCTTCAACGGCAGCCAGGCAGCCATCTCGCGGGTTATTTGTGCTCATCCAGAGAGGCAGTGCATGCCTGTATGAGGGGGAATACATCTGTCTGTCTGTCTGCCTGTCTGATAAAGCGGATGCCAGTCCATGTGCCATTGCATGTTCATCCTCTGCTTCGGGCCCTCCACAGCTATCAGTCTATCATTGTCACACAATAATTCTGCGTGTAATACCCGTCTGAGTCCCACAGAAACTGACATACTGTGTCTGCGGTTAAACCCACTCAACGTGCTGTAGAACAGGCCAATTTAACACAGGAATAAGCCAATTATCTTCCAAGAGTAGGCAAATTTACAATAGGATTTTCACAATTCCTGTTGGACGTCTGTGTCAGGGGTTGGGCTCGAACACATTAGTCTCTTTCATGACCACACGCGTTTTCCCATGCAAAAAAATCTCACTTTCGCGTTCTCGCAGAAAGAGGGGTTCAGCCTAATGCAACATCACATGCTTGCATACATAGTCTAGAGCAGATTACACGCCATTAAAGAGATAATGATAGTACAAGCGGTGGTGGAAAAATAGACACTGATGGAGCTTCTGTGATGTCCACATTTTTAATGGCAGGAAAGCCTAGCTATCATCTGGGTTAAAAGGATATGCTGTGTTTAGTGCAAGTGTTACTTCACCCCAAAATGAAAAGTCTGTCATCGTTTGCTCACTCTCATGTTGCTCCAAACCCATAAGGCTTTTGCTCAGCTGTAAAATGCTACTGAAGATACGATAGACTAATATGAAAAACTGATTTCATTTGGGCTTTTATTCACACATAAACATTGATCAGCATTCAAATTTGTTAATGAAAGCTCAAGCATGTTTATTTGCTTAAGCATGCTTATTATGAGGTTCATTCTTGTGTCACGAAGCACATTTGAGCTTTTGCATGAACCAATTATGTTTGTTCTTGAATATCAAGCAGATATGGTTGAGATTCTGTTTATGCTTCCTGATTAATGTTTACATTTGGATAAATGCCTAGATTTAACCTGTTCATCATAGAAAGTGATTTTCTATTTGGATTTAACCATTTGATTCATGTTAATTAAATTTTTGATCTCTTTACAAACATTTTAATGTGTCTTTCAGTGAAAAGATAAAAATCCTTCAGGTTTCTTTAAAAATATCTATATTTGTTATTAAGGTAAAAAAAATTCTTATGGGTTTAGAAAAAACATTATGGCACTACTTTTCATTTTGGGGTTAACTAACTTTTTTTAACTCAGGTGACAGTACACATGGCAGTGTGCAAGATACATCATCTAGATGCACTGGAACGCATCATTAGTGATGTATCCTGGGGTCACTGGGTGTTTCGGGTCTTTCAACATCAGACACCCTCACCCAGGTGACCCAGCTGAGGTTGATCAGACCCCTACTTGCGTCCCAGTACCCATCATCCACGGATCAGCCCTCTTTATCCATAGCCATCTTGTGGCTTTCTTTGCAGCTTCACAAACTGACTTAATGGCTCTCTTATAGGCTGCTACTGCTAGGCCTAGTTGGTTGTAGACTTTACAGAGTGAACACCCTGCAAACCCTTTACAGCCCACCTCTATTGGCTCACAGTGTGTCTTCCAGCCCTCTTCCCAGCACTTCTCTACTAGCTCCTGGTACTTTGAGCATGTCCTTCTTTTTATTTGCCTCTTCCATCCGCTCTTCCCAGGGCACTGTGAGTTCAAGTAAAATCAACTGTCTTGTTGCCTCAGAAATGATAATTATGTCTGGTCAGAGTGATGTTGTAACTATGTGGCATAATGTTGACAACATTAAAAACTAATGGTATTTAATATAGATTAAAAAATGTTTGTTAGTACAGCCATAAAACATCAACAATAAAGGTGTTAAGAATATTTTAGTGTTAAAAGAAATACTTAAAACTTGTGTGAACTTCCATCCAATTTCTAGCTTTGTTGTCATTGCAGTGCAATTTTGGAAATTCACACCCAACACAACTATAAAGATTATACAGTTTTAGAGATCAAAAAATAAAAATTAATAATTAATCTGTGCTTTTATAAAACTTTAAGCTTCACATTTGTACTTTAACATGCCCCAAAGATTGGCCTTTATCTTAATGTATGCTTTTTTATTTTAAAAAATGAAATTCAAGTCTTATTTCCACAAATTTTTGTGGTAATCAAAATTATGCAACAAAATCTGCAGCTTTATTTTAACTTGTACTGAACCGGGAACATTCCTTCAAGATCTGTGTAGCCTTTGTGTCAAACAGATTGTGAAATCAATTGAATTATAATACACCACCAAAAGAGACAATACTTCCCGCTTGGTAGAGCATCTGATGTTTGAGAGCTGTATTACAAAGTGGCACTAATCATAGTGTAGGATTTATAGTTGTCATTCAAATGTTTGTCTGACTGTTGGAATGGCATCAACCAATCAACCAGATCATTCTTATTCTCAGCCCCAGTGAGATTAGGCTACATAACAGATCGAGATGAACTACTTGCAGATAAATCTATCCATATTCTATACCTGCATTTTCTTATGTCACAAAGGACTGCCGGAGCCTTCTTGCAGATAAATAAATGGGAGAAACCACAGCACTCAATATTTGAGGTAAAGACATAAAATGTATGATACTATAGTTGCCAGATTTTATTGCTGATTTTATGTTATTGAGGCACAAACTATTTTGTAGATTCTTTTTTTTCCCCATTCAAGCAAACAGAGTTGTATTAATCACAAACAAAATAGCTGCCTGGGGCCGTTGCCAAGATGGCTGCCAGTGAACTGACTGACCTTGCAAAGGATTTAGCTACAATAAGATGATACCTGGGATCCAAGACCAACAATTAGGCTAGAGAAATTCTTCCATGATCAGACACCACAGTTGCGTCACTTTCAAAGGTGAACTGCGAATGCCTTTTAAATTCTAATTGCAATATCAGAACTGAATTTAAAATGAGAATGTTTTCTGTTTCTTTTCATGTTCAGAATGCACATTTGGAACACACAATTGAAATTCAAGTGCAAATGTAACACAGTAAAAATTATACTTTTAAATTCAAAGTAATTCCTAGCATTTTCAAGACACATGGGCTGCGTCCGAAATCGCATACTATATAGTAAAAATAGTATGCGAACCAAGTAGTATGTCCGAATTCATAGAATACGAAAAACTGTATGCAAGAAGTACCCAAATGACCTACTACTTCCGGCGAGATTCTGAAGTGCGCATCCGATGCACACTACGCTATCCCATGATGCCCCGTGAAAGAATTCATGAATGGGAGTGAAGCGACGCAACTGACACGGGTAGGTCACGTGATCATGACAAAATGACGGATGTAGTACATCCGAGATCCATTCATACTGCTCACATTCATACTGTATATTACGTACTGTTCTAATGGTCGAGAATTCAATTTCAATTCAAATGCAGTACCTACAGTAGTGGCTGTTTTGAGAATGACACAAATATTAGTTTTCACAAAGTTTGCTGCTAAACTGCTTTTAGATCTTTGTTTTAGTTGTTTCTCTGATGTACTGAAATATAATTACAAGCACTTCATACGTTTCAAAGGCTTTTATCGACAATTACATGACATTTATGCAAAGAGTCAGTATTTGCAGTGTTGGCCCTTCTTTTTCAGGACCTCTGCAATTCGACTGGGCATGCTCTCAATCAACTTCTGGGTCAAATCCTGACTGATAGCAACCCATTCTTTCATAATCACTTCTTGGAGTTTGTCAGAATTAGTGGGTTTTTGTTTGTCCACCCGCCTCTTGAAGATTGACCACAAGTTCTCAGTGGGATTAAGATCTGGGGAGTTTCCAGGTCATGGACCCAAAATTTCAACATTTTGGTCCCCGAGCCACTTAGATATTACTTTTGCCTTATGGCACGGTGCTCCATCGTGCTGGAAAATGCATTGTTCTTCACCAAACTGTTGTTGGATTGTCGGAAGAAGTTGCTGTTGGAGGGTATTTTGGTACCATTCTTTATTCATGGCTGTGTTTTTGGGCAAAATTGTGAGTGAGCCCACTCCCTTGGATGAGAAGCAACCCCACACATGAATGGTCTCAGGATGCTTTACTGTTGGCATGACACAGAACTGATGGTAGCGCTCACCTTTTCTTCTCCGGACAAGCCTTTTTCCAGATGCCCCAAACAATCGGAAAGAGGCTTCATCTGAGAATATGACTTTGCCCCAGTCCTCAGCAGTCCATTCACCATACTTTTTGCAGAAGATCAGTCTGTCCCTGATGTTTTTTTGGAGAGAAGTGGCTTTTTTGCTGCCCTTCTTGACACCAGGCCATCTTCCAAAATCTTCGCCTCACTGTGCGTGCAGATGCGCTCACACCTGCCTGCTGCCATTCCTGAGCAAGCTCTGCACTGGTGGCACTCCGATCCCGCAGCTGAATCCTCTTTAGGAGACGATCCTGGCACTTGGACTTTCTTGGAAGCCCTGAAGCCTTCTTAACAAGAATTGAACCTCTTTCCTTGAAGTTCTTGATGATCCCATAAATTGTTGATTTAGGTGCAATCTTAGTAGCCACAATATCCTTGCCTGTGAAGCCATTTTTATGCAACGCAATGATGGCTGCACGTGTTTTTTGCAGGTCACCATGGTTAACAATGGAAGAACAATGATTTCAAGCATCACCCTCCTTTTAACATGTCAAGTCTGCCATTCTAACCCAATCAGCCTGACATAATGATCTCCAGCCTTGTGCTCGTCAACATTCTCACCTGAGTTAACAAGACGATTACTGAAATGATCTCAGCAGGTCCTTTAATGACAGCAATGAAATGCAGTGGAAAGTTTTTTTCAGGAATAAGTTAATATTCATGGCAAAGAAGGACTATGCAATTCATCTGATCACTTTTCATAACATTCTGGAATATATGCAAATTGCTATTATAAAAACTTAAGCAGCAACTTTTCCAATTTCCAATATTTATGTAATTCTCAAAACTTTTGGTCACGACTGTACTGTGTAGTAGGCGATTTCGGACACAGCCATGTTGAATTATGTCTTAAAGTTTGAAAATGTAGGGCTGACAGGGGGGTGGATGGATGCATGGATGGATGGATGGATGGATGGATGGATGGATGGATGGATGGATGGATGGATG